>UELW01000100.1:7022677-7486442 GCA_900490495.1 Danionella dracula
GAATAGCTGTGAGCCTCCTGCCCACCCACTGCAATCATAACAATATGTGCTTATTGATAACAAAACAGTTGTTCTTCTGTACGCTTTCCTCTAATTGAGTTTGAACAGAGCAGCTCAAATCCCTGCCAACTAAAAACTCACCTCTCTCTCTCTCTCTCTCTCTCTCTCTCTCTCTTCCATCAGGCCCTGCATTGCTGACAGGCATGAAACAAATGCTGGTGTACATGACAATCACTTTTAATAGATTTCAATGGAAAAGACATACATACAAGCACTCTCAGAATAAGGGTTTTATACACATGTTACACAATTCTCATTTCAGCCAACAATAACTGCTTGTGAGGACTTTGATGCGGTAACAGACATCAAGGCTATCCGCAAGGCCTGCAAAGGAATGGGTAGGTTGATGAAAACATTTCATTTCATTTGCATGTTAATATATCACAAGAATTGTGAAAACAATCTAGTCCTGGAATTGCACTGTTGTTGCAATGTACTTTCTTAAATAAAAAGGTTCCAAGATGTTTAAAGATGTTCAGTTGATCTACATACAAAGTGTTTTTTAACAAAACAATCAGAAAATAAGTGCCGAGAAATCTTTTTTATGGTAAAAATCAGTTAAAATGTACTTAAGATGTATAAACGTTTTCACTGTAACCTATATGATGATGATTCTTTTGTAGCTGTTTTTAAAGGTCCCTATTCAGCTATGTCACCGTGCAGCAATGATTTAGAGAGTGCATATAAATAAAACACATAAGATCTGATTATCATGTTTTTACCCTGATTATTAGATTACACTTACACCATTACACCATTAGATTATTTTTACTGCAACATTTCCTGTGTAGTAAATTCTTTTAATTGCAAATTTAAGTTTTTAACACGAACTTAAGGTAAGACTTAAGACTTAAGAAGGTAAGGTAAGACTTAAGGTAGAACTGGCAAATGCCCACAAACTGCCACACTATAAGGTCAAATTTGTTCTTTATATAGATGCAGATTTGCCACCAAATGTACACACACTTTCCTCTGATGTGCACAATGTATGGGAATAGGTCCTATCAATAAATCATTTTGATAAATCTATCTTTAGTGAACTATTGTAGCCTCAAAGCTGCCAGTGTTATGTTTTTACAGAAATAATTTGTGTGTTCTGTAAATAAGATATGAACTCATCTGATGTTGTTCACAGGGACAGACGAGGACACCATCATTGCCATTCTTGCCAACCGTTCTGCAGCCCAGCGGCTGGAGATCAAACAAGCCTACTTTGAAAAATATGATGATGTAAGTTTAAATGTCTGATGTACTTAATAACTGATGCAAGCAGGCAGGGGCGATGCTAAAGGATATTTCACCTCAAAAATAATATTTGATTATTGATCACTTACCCCAATGCTGTTTCAGACTTGTTAAGGTTGCGGTTGTCCTTTGAATGCATTTTGAGATATTCTGGTTTAATCCTGGAGACCGTGACAGCCCACTGACACTTATACACGCATTTAAAACACCCTAAACGGTCTGCTTCTGACACCGTGGGTTAGATACAAATGTAATAACCCCACTGGAACCCTACCTGATCGCAAAAGAAATCAAATAAAAATTTAAACCCACAATGTTGTCTCCTGGTCTTCACTGTCACAATGTTCGTACCCTAACTTAAGCAGTAGTTGAGTGCGATCACCTCTCAGGTTTTACACATGCATGAGGTGTGATAGCGCTCAGCTGGTTTTCCAGGTTTAGGACAAGCATTGTGTCAGTGAAGACCATGATTGGATTTAAGCATTTATTTATTTTCTTTTGCAATCCGAGAGTGTGGTGAGAGGTTTGAACTAGCCTTTCTATATAACAATCCATCCATGTTAGACTAACATTTTTAAAAACACATTCTTTTGTATTTATAATGTTAATTTATTTAGCATGTAGAAATTTACTTTTAGATTTTGAATAAAATTACTTTTATAAAGCTGACTCTGTATATGTATTTGTGTCATTCAACTGTAAATTAAGAAATAAAAATGATTAATTTGCAAATGAATAAATGTAGAATTTATTAAATTAGCGACACAATTATTAATTTCATTTCCACCTAATGAAATCCATTACATTTTGGTGGTGGGCCTTTTACATGTCAGGTTTCATTAAGGTGTATGTTTTCAGGTTTTCCAAAATGCACAGCAGCACAAGAATTATTACAATTATTCACCTAAAGTTTTTAAGCTGTTACAAATTGTTGGGTAGATCCCTAATTTAACGTTACGGGAACAAACTCTAATTTTAGATCTGCTTAAGTCAGTGGTGTCTGATTTTCCCTCTTCAGTGCATCACTTGATATTGATTTAGACTGCATCAGAAACGAGTTTAAATCTGCCATGCTTTCAGCAAAGGCCACATAGGTAAAGCTGAGGAGCAATGCACTAAACTTTTCTTTGATCGTCATCTTTATCTCTGAACTGTATCCCAACATCAATATTGTCTTGCTGTAAAAATACAGGACAAATGCATGTTCGATTTATAAGTTTAATTTAATCAATTTAGTGAATTTAGAGGTTTCCAGGGCTTTGTTCATATTCTAAAACTCACATTGCATTCTGGAATAGTCTGCTAACTTAACAGATGTGAACTAGATTGCTTTTGTCATTTTCTCTGTCAGATGGTTAGTGGAGAAAGTAAAGCTTATATTTATCTACTTCTAAACCATGGTTCTGTCTAAATAGTGTCAGTGTTAGTAAACATACTCAGTCATTTGTAAATAAGTTAAACCAGACTTATGAAAACTAAATGGTGTCAGCATCTACCTTGGTCTGATGTGGGTTTCCAAGCATTAACATAAAATCATGAAACCATATAAATAAATACAAATGAAAATTATGGAAAGGCACATTTTACCATGTACAAAAATGAAAAAGTCTTGTAAGCTTGTGCAATTAATGCTTGATATTTGTTGTAGTTTACTTCAGAGAAAAGCACACGTAAAAAAAAAAAAACACTGATCCCCGTTAATTGATGGATTTTGAAGTATCTTCTTTTGATTTTGAAAAAGACAAGAACTAAAGTTTGTAGCAAGCAGAGGGCGAGCAGATGACAAAATTTAAATTTGAGTCAGTGCAACTAATGAATTTATGAACAAAACTTCATAACAGAACTTCATGAACTTGAGTTTGTTGTGTTTTTTCTTCTTCTTGCGTGTGGTGACTTTGATTCAGGAGCTGGAGGAAGTGCTGAAGAATGAGCTGACAGGAAACTTTGAAAGTGCGGTGGTGGCTATGCTTGATCCACCTCATATCTTCATGGCTAAAGAGCTGAGGAAAGCCATGAAAGGTGCCGGAACTGATGAGGATGTGCTGGTGGAGATCCTCTGCACGAGCACCAATCAGGTCATTCCCCTCAAACATGATAGAGAGACTTCAATTCCAAAGACTAGATCAAAAATATTTCTTTAACGTTTCACATTTTGAAAGTTTCACTGGCAACAAAAATCTATCAATTGACTAAACATTAATCTGACTTGGCAAAAAAAAAAAAGTAAACACTTCCTTTAAATGTTAGACCTTATAAATAAGATCTCTCTTTTGATGATCTGACTGATGCATTTTCTTATTAACAGGATATTTTGAATTGCAAAGAGGCTTATGTACAAGGTAAGTGTTGAAAAATGCTTCCAATCTGAATTCGTAGGCTCAAATTCATAACTAGCTGGGTGATCATTCCTGTGATTTTAAATGTCATGTTCTTATTCATTCATTTTTTACATACGTCAATGGCCAAGCATTGTAATATTTTATGACCACCTTGCAGTCCATGAACGAGAATTGGAGGCTGATATTGAAGACGACACTAGTGGAGAAGTGAGAAATCTTCTGATCGCGCTCCTGCAGGTTAGTGAGCCACACAATCACATCAAGCTAAATGCAGTTTAGTTTGTTAGTTTTGTTTTTCGGTAGTTTCAAATTGTCGAACTATTTTTCACAAATCCCACATTATATCAGGAGCATGCGATTGCAAATGTGAAAAAAGATTGCGATCTTTTACTGTATCTAGAGTAAAAGGTATTTAAATAAAAAAAATAATTTCATTAGTTCCTTTACTTTATTTAAGGAACTCATCTATACTCTCACCTGCAGGCGGACAGGGATGAATCTTACGAGGTGGATGAAGCCCTGGCAGAACAGGACGCAACATCCCTGTTTGAGGTGCTCATGCTTGACACTTTGGAGAGATTGTGAAGTAAAAAGCTTGTGTCATTTACTATTTTTGTCTTTATAGAGTGCCAAAATCCAGCGCTGAGATCAGATTTATTGGCCAATTTGAAATTGTCCTAGCACACAGTAGAATGTACAGAGTAAAATCCTGAGCGTAAAAGTAGCTCTATTTAGAGTAGGACCAAATACACTCTAAGTAGAGTGAAACAATAACACTTAAACTGAGTTAAATCATCAATGAGTTTATCTTCTAAACCATTGATTATTCACTGAAAACTTGTACGTGGTGATAAACGTTTGTATTTCACTATAAAAAACATTACAACTATTTTCATATTCATCACATTGTAACAAAAAAATAAGAGTTTAACTTAGACATTTTTTGGTTTAGGTTGATGTGCTCAGTGTTATTTTAACTCTATCTAGAGTAGGACCAAATAGACTCCGAGCAGTGTCAATTTAACACTCTAGATTTTACTGTGTAAATTACTTGCTAACTGTGAGATGCCAAGAATGAGTTCTGAATGGAAGTTAAAAGTAATGCTATACATGACTGTCTCAAAAATGTTACCTGTCGCTGTATTTCTGTCAGTAAAAAAAAAAACAAGCTTGAAAACAATTAACATTTCATTACAGTTTTTCACAATTGCTATGACAGCTTTTCAATACATTTAACAACTTTCCTAATCTCTTAACATGATTAGTACAACATTCGTCTATAGGGAGGCGATACAATTAACACATTTGTTGTCACCCTGAAGGCATACATTTAAACACAAATTTCAAATGCTTGAACTTCTTTTACTGTCGAGCTTCACCAACACCAAAACTATGTCTTTTTAAAGCCACATTTTTTTCTCAATGTGTTATGATTGACTAAATGTTGCTGTCAAAAGAAAACTTATGTTAGTGTTTTGATAACTGTATTATTGTATTTTGAAATTGAGTTTTGGAGTTCTGTTTACAATGAGGGGTTTTGAGAATGAAATTAACTGTTTTGCAAATTGTGTGTTTTAACAGATTTGGTGCGTTTAGATTTAAGCAAAATTGTTAAATATATTGAAAAACTGTCTTAGCAATTGTGAAAAACTGTAGTTGGGATGTGAAATGTGGGATTACTCAAAACCAACTTCGATTACAGGTAAAGCAAAGCTGTAAAAACATTTGTTGCGACCCATTCATCAAAATGTATTATATCGCTTCTGGTTCGTGTTACTTCATAAAGAAAATTAAAACACCATAATAGTTTTAATTTACAAATTAGTCATTTGTGTAATTATCATTACACAAATATCACAAATGAAAGTTGTCATCAAGATTAACAAACAGAAGTAGTTTTAAAATACAGTAATATTTTGACTACAGTTTGTACTACATTACGGAGCTAAAATAAACGTCTAAAACATTTTAAGCCTTAACTGGTCGTATGTCTTATTGTAGAGTTCTAAACCTTGATACATTTTCTAAAAACAAAAGGTTATTTTGTATTTGTTTGATATTAAACAGGCTGGTGAAGGACGCTTCGGCACAGACGAGTCCACGTTCACCTACATCCTCACTCACAGGAACTATCTGCAGCTTCAGGCCACCTTCAAGATCTATGAAAGTGTATGCTGCTTTACACATATAACCTCAGTTTAGAAGCAGCACGAGGAACCCCTCAAGATTGATTATTGTTCCCCTCTTTTCATCTACAGCTTTCTGGAACAGACATCCTGGATGCTATCGACAGTGAAGCCACGGGCACTTTAAAGGACTGTTACATTACTTTAGGTAAAGGATGAACTATTTTCAATAACTACATCTTCTGAATGAAATCTTATGGGTCTGCGATTTCTGGTCCCAATGCGATTAAAATATAGGGAAGTGACAGAGGCTCTGTTTCCAAGGAATTATAATGTCCAACTGTAAAGATGTCATCATAAACAATTTATCAGTTCACCAGTTACCACCTCCATCTAGCTAGAGCTAAAGTAAAAAAAAAATTAACTGTCCACAAATGTAATTATATGTAAGATAAATGTTACTGATGGAAATGTTACTGATGGAAATCTCCGATTTCAGATTGTATCTTTGTGAGATACGATTGTGTTAAATCATACTGTTTTTTTTTTTTGAACAGTGAGGTGTGCTAAAAACCCACAACTTTATTTTGCTCGGCGTCTCAATGGAGCCATGAAAGGAGCCGGAACAGATGAAGACACACTCATACGAGTTGTAGTGGGGCGCTCTGAGGTAAGGATTACTAAGTACGAAAACAATAATATATCGTAGAGTAATAAACTGCACTGTGATGCAGACCCCAGTGAGAAGGGTCCCTGGCTTGGAACTTAACGGGTGCTTTCATACTAATTCTAGTAAATGTTATTATTCTGTGATCAATGCCCTCAGGTTTGTGTTCACACTGTAACGACTGATCTGTTCCTAGGAACACTAGCAGATTTGCATAATACAGTCAAGTGCCCTGTAATGCAAGAATGCTTAAACCTCTTCAGAATACCTCAGCAAGTCGAAAACAGGTTCCAGCAGCAGTAATGACTTTTAGAATGGATTGAGTTTTGCAGAGCTTTCTTACGGAGAACAATTCTATTATTCAAGTCCATACAATCCAATTACATCCCTAATACCGGTGTTCACACAGTACAGTACAGTTTTAATCTATTTATGGGAATACTTGAATATTTACATAACACAGGCAACTTCCTATTTCTATCAAAGACTGCTTAAACAGTTTTGCTGACCATTAAAACTAATCATTATCAGTGTTAAAGCACCAATTATTTCCAGGATCACTTAGTGTGCTTGGAAATTCCCTACCAGTGGGAAGGAACCCTTAGATCCCTAGAGCTTGCAACTCTCGAAAAATCGAAAATCTCTAAAAATGAGTTCTCCCACTCAGTGTAAAAGATACACGTTACGCTTTCTTTTTACATGCGCTAAAGTCAGAAATGTTAGCACTGCACTTGTGTGGATGTATTTTCTCAGAAGTCAAACACTACCCTGAAATCCTGAAGGTTAAACCTTTAAATTCAGTTTTGTTTTCCAAAGGTTTTAAAATTAATTGTCAATAATATTGCAAAGTATGGAGGTTAAACATTGAAATAAAACATTAAGTTCGACAAATGGTTTGTATCCGTTGTTTTTATATCGCTTTTTACATCAGGTGACATATACCTATGTGGCTTTCTGCAAGTAAAAAAATAAATTAGGATATACACATTTTTTCCTTTAGTGATTTATATGTGTTTTTTATCCCCAAAAGACTTATACATAATGAAAATGAACTTGAAATTAGATGGAACGTACGATCATGTCCAAGAATAATATTTTCTTTAAAAACATGTCCGTTTTCTTAATTGTAGGTTGATTTGGAGACAATCAAGGATATGTACCTGGAGAAATATGACATAACCCTGAAGGATTCCCTGAGCGCTGAGTGTGGAGGAGACTTCAAGCGCCTCCTGATGGAGATACTTCATTAAACCACCATCAGATGGAGCCAGCAACTAACACGACTGGAGAGAAAAGAGTGAGCTTACACAACTGCCTCTAAAACACTAATACTCAACACATTCTATCTCAAATTCTGCTGAATATATCAATCATATTACTCAACTCTGTTCTCTTTGCTATTTCTATTTAGGTTTCATTGGTGTAGATTTGAAACCGTGTTGCTGTGCTAACAAACAAGCCATGCTAGTCCAAAGACAAACCCTTTTTACATGGTATCTTTCACAACTGTTAACCAAGTAAAATATTTCTATTTTATTACTTTAGTATGTGTCTGTTGTTGCTAAGATTTTAACAGCTAGCTTAACTGCTAATCTAGTAGCTAGCTGCTTTGACGTTGACAGGGTTCTCAAGTTTCAGGCATCGACTTTGTGTCTCAGACATTTTGCTGCCTTCAAATCCTCACACACCACACTTCCGAGTTCTCAAACATAAACCTTATGATGATTTACTGCCTTATTTTTTTCAGCATGTTAAAATGTGATTTGGATGTATGGATTAGTCCTAATCTTGATTTCTTTTTTTTTATTTAAAATCTTGATTTTAAAGAACTTTTATTTTTAGACAGGCCTACAGTATGTAATATTTATGTCACATTTCAAGTTTTACCTAATTGCTTTATTAATATTGTTTTGTTTCTATTTTTGGTAATGATGTTTTAACTGTTATGTTACTATGCGCTTCCTTGTAGGGTGACCTTGAGTAACAAGAAAGGTGCCTCCAAATAAAATGTATCATTAGCATTATTAGCATAATCTTACCTTACATATAACTAACTCATATGTAAATTTTTTTCTGTGCAATACATGACACACTGGTGGTGACCAATCAAGCGTCAGCTGTTGATGCTGTTAATGAAACCTTTGGGAGTAAAGAACATTAGGTATCTGGTGCCGATTTGTAAACAATTATGAAGCACTTAACTAAGTTAACGAAGTCAGTGGTCCCCAACAGTTTTATTATCGCTTTCTGGGCAATGCGGAAAAAGATGTAATTCATTGGTTGTTTTTTCTGTTGTACTACACATGATTGAGTCGAGGCAGATATAGATTTAAACTATATCTGCATGAGCAGCTTCAGTTCCATCATACAAAAAGGAGTGGCTTAGTACGAATAAGTAAAAAAAAAAAAAAAACAATTAAATAGAGTCATTGAACATGCAGATAAAATAAATATGCATATTAAAAACAATGAAAGTGCTTTTTAAATCTTGAATATGTCTCCCCAAAACCAAAAAAATTAACCTTTTAAAACAAGAGCACTGAAGAAAGTAACCAAATTGTATGAAAAATATATATATTTGCATTTTATGCCCATTTTATAACCATCTAAGTGTATCATTTCTCAATTTGTTTGTTACTTAAAGAATGGGATTCTAAATAAACTTTGTGTACTTGATGTTTTTGCTTATCAGGCAGCTAAACTAAGTGTTATGATAAATTACAACTCAAAATTTATTAAGTTATATTATCTTTTACATATTTTTGAAGCTATTGCAGATTGTTGTTAGATTATAAAAATAAAAAAGTTTTTCTTTGAATAAAAATATGCAATTCAATCTAATGCAAAGGTCAATGTATATGCGGTCCAACAAACGTTGCATCCACCACACCTACTGGGCCTACTCTCATTCCAAGCCGGGCCAAAGCTTGAGAACCCTAGTTTGATAATCATTTTTAACCAAATTTTGAGCAGTAATATGATATGGTGGTGACTGTTAATGTTGCAAAGCAAGCTGCACTGTGAACCTGTTATTGCACTGCTTCAGGAACATAACCAGCCTATGTGTAGTGTTGTGAAAAGATAAAAAGAATGAGTAATAATGAGTAGTAATGTTGAGTAGAGGTATTGAGTAGATGTATATAATGTATAGCCTTCTTTTAGCTTAATTAGAAGAGTTTTTTTCTCAAGCAAGGCTAAAGGATTTGCGTTCAGTTCCCATGGAAAGCAAGGGTTAAAATGAAGAAATAGAATGGAATTTAAAATAAAAGGTTCTTGGTTTGTGTAAGACTGTAAACTAATTAATATAATGATGAATAAAGCATGTTGATTTAGCTGAAACATCCTTGTCGTGGATTCATTTTGATGATTTAATGCTAGCCTATGCATTTATAATTACACCAGCCGAAAAGTTTTACCACTTTTACAAGAGACTATTTTAATTCCCCAGATACAAACTATCAAGTTTTGCTATGAGAGATAATGGAAATGATCAAAATAAATAAAATAGATAAAAGAACATCTAGTCATGATCTTATATGCTCAATAAACATAACAGTTGCCATATGCCAGTGGCCAGAACAGTATTTAGCCAGACAGGGTTGGACCACATCCTGTAACACAGAACACCTGCTCCCGCAGACCATGTGCACATGTACCCAGCATCCTTAAAAACTTACAGAAGCATGTTTTTTCTCAACTTTAAGATCCATTCAAAATAGATGAGAAGGATCAACATTCTGTCCAGGCAAAACCATCACATGACTTGATTCAGTTTACAGAGACAAAAGATCGGTTCTGTGCAGTACGTTAAAGTGTGTGCATATATATATATATATATATATATATATATATATATATATATATATATATATATATATCCTTTAAAAAAAACATAGACCTGAACCTTAGAAAGTAGTCACACTAACCTTTTGAAGTGTTTCCAGTTTATCACTTACATATCCTTATGGAAAGACTTTCAATCAACGTCATCTGGTCCCAGTAAAGATTTTAATATTTACCAAATGTCGTGGAGAACCGCTAGTCTGTGTACAAGCTTCCATAGATTATAAACTATTTTCTGTTGTGGTTTGGCTTCAGGATGAGGATCCTGTTTGGTCTTTTATAGAGAAAAACAAAGGAAGCATTTGGTGTTATTTGTATTACTACTGCAACAACATGTTTTTAATGTAAATATTTAGTTAGATTTTTAATGAAATCATTATTTAAAAGGCAATATATATATATAAATATAGATAAGGGAGCTAGAATGACCTGTCAAAATTCTTTTGATTTTAAACTAGTATCATTTAAAGCAAAATACAAGACATCTGTTTTAGTGTTTCCTAGACAGCTGCGTTTGATTTCTACAACCAACAAAAAATGCTTACCATCTCCTACTTCTGGTGGATCAAGGTTTACATTCAAGTATGTTTTAAAACGAAACCCCAGAAACACACGTAAAATTGTTCATTATTTCTACATTTCCTAATTGTAGGCTGTTAACCTTCTTAAACACAATTTTATTTTAAAAAAAGCCAAGCTGTACTAAAAAGTCTTTAAACCATTTCAAACTAGTCCATAGACTTTGGTCAAATATGAGCATGTATTTTAGGAAAACATATGCTTGAATGTAAAATAAAATACTAAATAATATTTTTAGTAATATTGATAACAATGAAAAATTTTTTTTTTGAAAGTTTTATTAAAAATGAAAGGAATTCAGAAAACATGCTTAGAACTGAATAAACAGAATTAGTTTACTACATTATTACATGGGCATCACGGTGGCGCAGTAGGTAACACAGCCGTCTCACAGCAAGAAGGTCGCTGGTTCGAGCCTCAGCTGGGTCAGTTTACTCCGGGTGCTCCAGTTTCCCCCACAAGTCCAAAAACATCCATACAGGTAATTTGGGGAAAAAATAAATTTGTCCCTAGTGTACAAGTGTGAATGAGTGTGTGTGGATGTTTGCCAGTGATGGGCTGAAGGGCATCCACTGCATAAAATAAATGTCGGAGGAGTTGGCGGTGCATTGTGCTGTGGTGGAAATGGCCCGAAAGGGACAAAGCCAACAAGAAGATAGATGGTTGGACATTATTACATGTTCGGTGTTTAATGCAGTCAATGTAATGGATATTGTTAATTACAAAATATCTGAGTATACTAAAAAAAGCATTAAAATACATTTTAATGAAACATTTGTTTTAGTAATGATTTAATAAAATACAAAAAATATTTTCAGTTGTATTTACATTTTTTTATTGTTTACAAATATCCTTTTTTTGTGGAGTAGATAAAAAAAACAGATATTTTGTGACCAACGAAGTAAAAAAAAAAAAGGAGTGTAGCTAAAGCCAACACAGGAAATAAAGAAAGTGAAACCAACCTGTAAGGGTCAATTTTTATAGCATATTCATGGCGGATGTTTTACATCAACGTATTGTTGATGAAACAAATGAGATACCAATCTTTTCATTAAGTGAAATAGTTGGTAAATAATTTTTTCTGCAAAAAACTAAATGTAAAAAAATCTGTAAGTTACCTCAAATCACATGATCACATAGCAGTCCACAGGATTGAAATGCTGCTACCAGAATCATGAGGGATTTGATTTATCCGTCCTCTAACACAGTCCACAGTCACAAAGATCACTGTTCCATTATGCACCTGGAATGATACCCTCAGCCCCACACTTGAAAACAAACTACCCTCTGGCATGGGTCCACTAATTTGCTGAGCCACTGGAGATGGTTGAATCCCCCGATGGTCGCTCTGTTGTAGCAATGTCACCTTGATTAGACCGCAGGAGTGGATGAGCCGCAGCTCTAAAGCCACACTTGCTGTCCCTGCTTGTCGAAAGATAAAATCTCTGTGATCATTGCTTCCAGCAAGTCCGACTTGCTGCACTAATGGAGATGTTTGATGGAAGGACAAGGCCTTATTCCTAACTGCACCAAATGGGAGACCTTTCCTGGACACAGAGGCTGACAAAGCAGTGGACACAGCTGAAGGGATCCAAAGAAGACTAAGCATACTAATACCAGAGTCATCCCCAAAGTAGCGAACGTTACACTGTGCCGGTGCAAGGATCTCAAAGGTGAGCATGTCTCCAGAATCCACCCTGGTGGCAGCTGACAGAGATATGGATGTGTCTCTGTAGTGAACACCAGCTTTGAATACACGAGTCAGCTCAGCACTGCTTCCGTTGTGGTTCACATAAGCAAGTAAGTAAAAGCCCTCTGAGATGCAGGCTTGCCCCATTGAGTATAATGCTTGTTGAAGGACAAACTTCACAGTGCCACTTTCTCTGAAGCGCACCCCACGGTTGTCGTGGGTCATCTCTACCATGTAGGGGTCAGAGATGGATGACGTCCGAAAGGCAGGCCGATAGTTTGTATGGTAGTGTGAGGAAGCTATAGCCTGAGCCGTCATAGCAACTGCACCAGTGTCGTGGGACAACCAGAGAAGACTGAAAGGTGAAATTAGACTACTTTGAAGGTACACATCTTCATTATTTTGACTGCACTGATTGGTTGCACTCTTGAGAGAAAGGTAGAGCATGTAACCTGGTTCCACAGCAGTGGCTGTGCTCACACTGGCACTCTGGATGGACTTCCCTTCTCGCTGTTCCAATCGCACACCACTGAGATCCCGACGTCCATCTTCACTGGCATTCAGCCTTAAACATGCTTGCACAAAGCTTTGGCAGCCATGTTTCAAAGCAAGATTGTGATCAATCCAAATAAGGCCATGCTGGTGGAGGACAATCCCTCCGTCAGTGCAAGATAGGAGACGTCCATCACTGTTGCCACGGATGTGAAGTAGTTTTTCAGGCAGCTCACTACCCTTGGCTAGGTCAATGCTGCCACTCCAAGAAAGGGAGAGTTTGCTCTCAGAGGGATTGCCACAGACTGCATCGTGTACAGGAGAACAAGGGGATGTCATTGTCTGGGAATCACATTCAGAGCAAGCTTGACATTCTTCCATTTCAGAATTGTAAAAGTAGGAGTGGCCACACATCCCAGCTGCTGCTTCCCTCTCAGACATGCCAGTGCAACGAAATCCACCTGAAACGGTACATGATGATTCATTTCTTCAGAGGAAATGATAAACGAGGCTGAAAGATTTCCTGGCAGCTTACCTGGTGTGTTGAGACACAGGTTCAGTTCTTTGCAAAGGTTAGGTATCTCTAGGCATTCATCTCTATCCTGTTGGAGAAAAAGATCAATGAAATCAACAAATTAGTCTCCTTTTACAGACAACTCAATTGTTTTTCCAAAAATTCAAGTGATTGAGTGGGAACAGAAAGAGTCTCTTTTTTGACTTAAAGACTCAAGTTGCAGCATAGACTTGCAACTAAGGTGACTTACTTTAGGTCCTTTCATGATCCTCTGACCTTCTTTACCCACAAACAAAAATTTTATGTTTAACTGTCTTCACAAAAAAGGAAAGCATTTAAAATCTAAATTTGCAATCGCATTAAAATCCATTTGATTGTCATCTTTGCAATATGGAATATGCAATATGCAATATCTATTACATTTTGTTACAGAGCCGGCTCTTAAACTGTAACAAAAGAGGAGGACAGACGCATTAAACACACTAAAAAATATTTTTTACATTAAGCAAATAAAGGAGTTAGGCCTAATTAAAGGAAGTAAGCATGATTGGTATATTTAAGGCCGGCCGATGGAGCTGCATATCCCGGCTCAGCGCTCCACACTGCCATCAGATACCCCGAGGGAACGAGGGTTGCCACTCCTGGACGAATCCCACCCAGACATCGACGCACAACCTGGTGAATGACGCCCACGTGGAGAATGACGTGCACCAGCTCAGACCAGCTGGCACCTTATTATGATGTCCCAAAATGACCGTCAGGTGCTCGAGCCACTCCCCCTCCAGCTGGCACCTATACGACGTCACACGCACTCACTCAGGACCAATGGCCCAGACGACACACACCCTCCGACACATAGGATGAGATGTCACCATACAGCCATTGGCCCGGGAAGTCACAGAGTGCACCATCAAAGTGAATATCCCTATAATGCTATCCTTTTAATCTTCATGACAACTATAATGGGGTGAATTTTAACTGTGTTATTTAAGTGAGAGCCACTTAACAAGTGCTGAGGTTTAGCTCTGTATACCACCAACACATAATCCTTAGTTCTGTTTGTATGAACCACCAAATAAAGTGGCTGATTTCCCCAAACGCCAAACCCTATTTCTTTCTCGGTGAAACCTATGAGTGACACCACGCACACTATATCTATGGCAATGCCATGGTCCACACAAGCTTGTTTATTTTGAAAAGCACTTTACACGCACGCACGCACACGGCAGAATTTCTGGTACCCGCATATTTTTTAAATCACTTGCTAAAGTGAAGTTATTTGTGAATGCTCACTAAAATGCTATTCTTTACTATATAGTAAATGCTATTACTAAAATACTATTATTATAGTGTCATATTAACCTACATTCAGTTTGTTCCAGCGTTTTCAACAGATTGAGAACCTACTGGTTTCTACCTTTAAAATTACTGGGATGTTCAGGAGTGTAGACATGGCCAAAGTGACAATAACTCACAAGGAATGGATTGATGGTAAGTTTCCGTGGTTTCAGTGCGAAGTAGTGGGTGGGACATAGTGTTTGTGACGTCACAAATATAGCAGTCAGATAATGACTAGTGTTCAGAGATTTATGTGTTAATAGACAAAGAACCCCTTAAATGGCTGGTTTATATTATTGTTGGGTTGTGTATACACAATGCACAAACTTGTTCTGAACAAACATGTTAGGATTAGTTATGCCAGTTGATTTCATATGGTCTGGGTCAAATGTCCCTTACTCATTGACAAAACACTTTAAAAATACAATCAAAAGCATACCTGGCAAATCCTGTCTGCATGAATTGAACACTGAGCAACCAAAAAGAATCCTGGAGGGCAGGCGGTGCATTTCTCACAACGTGGCAGATCTACCCTGAAGTCACAGTACTCATCTGGCTGGCAGGATCCACAACCAAGAAGAGGTGTATCAGCATGTGAAACACTGGCATCCATGGTCACCCTCTGCTTTGTGTAGGTCTCTTGGGTTCTGAACTGGGGTTGGAAACCTTCCAAATGGCTTCCAAAACCTCCCTTTGTGCCTTGCGCAGACAACTGTTTGACACTTTCAAGAATAAAATTGAACTGAGTCTTGACTTCCTCCATCTTTTCAAACATGATCCGTTGCTGGTCCATGATAACCCTTTGGTGGGTCAGTAAAGCACTTTGTTGCTCTCTCAGTGTGTTTTGAATTTGTTTGACTTCAACTTGTTGCTCTTGCAACTGTGTGACCAGTTTATCCTGGCCACTAGCCAAGTGCAAATGCAAAACCAATGTGTCTTCGGAATGGACTTCATTTATGCCTAATCAAAAGAGAGGAAATGTGTGTCAAGTTTCACCATTGGTGCATGCTTTACTGCATCATAAAATGTAATTGATTGAGGAAATCTTTTAAGCATAATTTGAAGAATAATTATCCCAAAAATATAAAGTCCCCCCCCCCCCGCACGCACGCACACACACACACACACACGCACGCACACACCTGCCCCACACATGTACATGCTAGAAGTCAAGCTAAAGTTACACCTTTGCACAGATTGAATTGTTTAATCAACATCTACCTGGTTTGATGTCACACGTTAACTGAATCCCTGTTGATGACCTCCCTCGAGAACCGAACTCTTGATATTCCCCCAATACTTGCTCAGCTCTGTCCTGCATATGGACAAAAGAATGGCTGCTTCTACCAGAAACGGACCCTCTGCTGCAGGCATCTCCGCTACAGGAATGCTGTTTGGCATCTGGTCGTACACTCACAGGCAGTTTACATCCGATTCCTCTGCATTCTCTTGTATCATTAGCAGTTGGTCGTGGTGACCCATGACAACCTCCTCCAGCGCATCTTTGTGGGTTTACCACTTCAGCCGTGATGGTTTTGGAGTTTTCTTTCAGACTGCTGGTCCTGCTGCCCTGTGGATGGAATACGGTGTAGGGAACCGTTGGGCGTCTCGGGGCATGTGCTGCATATCTGCTCTGGATTTGGGGGGACCTGCTCTGGTGGTCAGGTGGTCTGGATGGAGGTCTCTGGCAGTGCGGTCCTGTGCAGGTTTCAGATGCACTCTCAGTGTTACTGCTGCAGATCATCAGACAGATGAGAAGTGGCCACCTTTGAGTCTCCATATCATTCACGTTGTAAGAGAAAGCAATAGAAGATATTTTGACTCTGGTGATGTGTAATCCAGAAGAAATTAGAGCAGGACACTCAACTTGTTTTGACACAACTATATAAGTAAAGAATGAAAAGTAAAGTTCTAAGCTGGGTTTCCTTTCCGAAGGGGAGCGTGTGCTCTGCAACCTATGGTTGAAGCTCTGAGCAAATGTCTGTATGAGGCATTCCACACACTTAATTGGCAACAGGTTTCCCCAAGCTTCAGTTAACCCATGGTTTTTCCTTTCCTGAATTTCAATTAACTTAAAGTTTATCCATTGTGATCTACTGCTGGCAAAACTATAGCAAATATAGCAGCAATATAAGTTGCTGATGAGCATATGAAGGTGTTTTTTAAAGTGAAAAGGTATACAATTTCTAAAAAAATCGAAAACTGTTCTAACAACAAAAAGTGTTTAAACACCTACAAATAATAATTGAATTCTTGTTAATTAGCATTTCCCTGAGCGCTAATTTCTTTTGGCCCCTATGTGACTCAAACCTGCAGTTGTGATGTGGCCTAGATTAGTTTTTTTAGAAGTGGCACACATCTTTTTAGACAGAGCTAAACCCTGAGTCCAGGTAACTATAATAAATATATTCATGCTGCTCAGTGCTAATGCCCACAAGCTTGTTTCTGGTACAGTTTTTTCATTACACAAGGTTAATATCATTTAATATTGTTGTAACACAGAAGAAGCATTCCATGCACTTTCAAGCATTCCATGTTATTCATTGTTGACAGTTAAGATAAAGAGCATAATGTTTCTTTCGAAAAGTAAAGGACAACATATTGTTATTTTAGCAATAACAATTAATAAATGTGACAATTAAGGCCTTTTTAACACACAATCCTACTGTGAATCATGATTAGTTCAAGTAGTTATAACCCATTTATTAGCTGCTAGTTAACTGTTTGTGTGACCTCATCTAAAGTGAGGACTATTTAGGACTTATAAAGCATTAACAAATAAGATTTAAAGGCTTGGTTTTATTATAAACTGACGAAGAGCCCACAGCGCAGAGGTTGAAATATTTAGTCTGATTTGTTAATGCTTCATAAAGCATAAATAGGTCTCACTTTAGATTAGCTCACAAACACAGTTAACTAGCAGCTAGTAAATCCTTTATAACCAGCTGAATTAATCTTGATTTACAGTAGGATAATATGTTAATAAAGCATTTATTATCACGCTTAGTAACAGTTACTATACATCTGAATAATAAGATGTATGAATGTGCTTTTAAATAGTTTACTAATCATTAACATGTTCTAAATGATCTCATGAATTACTTACAACTAATAACTAACTGATTTTTAAATAGTGAAAATGTATAAATGATTACCTGATCCTCAATAAAGCACGGATTTATTGTTATTAATTATATTATATAGACATGTATAAACCAGGAATAAAGCCTTTAATCTTATATTTATAAACAGCTTATAAATGTGTATATCAAAGAAACAATGCTTTATAAAGTATGTAACAAATATTTGTTAATGCTTTATAAAAGATTAGTAGTGTGTAGTTATTATAAATGGCTACCCTTAAATGTAGATTTTTAAAGTTTAGCGTTTCTCAGTTTGCTTTGATCAGTGAATCAGAAACTCTTCTTGCTAATTTTCCACATCAAAACTTGACCCTTAAAGTCTCATATAGTACTAAGATTTAGCAAATAAAAATTTGAAAAAATGCTTTACAAGCCGATATTAGCTTAAATGGCTATTTTCTCATTTCAGAGCAATACTCCATGTGCCAGAAAAAACATTCAAGATAGTAGAAGAAATAATAGATTAATTAAGAAAATATCAACTCTTTGATATGCCCACTGCTACCAACATTTTACTGTTTGGACACTTAACTATATGCTAAACTAAAAAATGACTTCATTTATTTTAATAGATGATTTGTTTACTCATTTTCTCACAAAAACAATATAGACCTTCTTGTGATATTGACTACTATTTTTCAGCATCACTCAATCAGACGAATGAATTTCATGGATAATCACATAACTATAAATTATGCTCAAATATTAATATAATGGGTTTTCAGATGCATGTTACTAAATAAAAAATTAACCTCATCTTCCATTTTGCCAATTTTGTAAATGTATCATTTTAAAACAGTTCTGTTAACGTTGTGCTCATCAACACTGTTCATCAGAATCATCAGGTCTTCAGATTATCTGATTCATTAATTCACAATAAAACATGTACATGCATAGAGAGAGGTTTATCTCCGTGAGATCCTGACAAATGTTGAGGAAGGTAAAATATGCTTCATGTGATTTGCCAATGGCTGTTTATTTCAAATTTAATATATATATAGATATTTCTCAGTTGGCTTTCTGTTTATGTTCTTGTAATGTTTATGTTAATTTATGTTGTTTGTCATACAGTAAACACATGCATTCAAAATCGAAATGTTGCCTCACTCACATTGTTAATTACTGTAAAAGAACCAAAAAAAAAAGAGTAAGAAACTATGTTTTGAGTGTACTTGTTGGTTGCAGTATTACTGCAAAGTTAAGAATTACTAGCCAATATTTACATAGAAATCATTTCAGTGTGTGGTTGACTACAAGACCTTAAAATAGTTTCTGCATTTTTCCCACAAAAAAGTTTCCTTGGATTTTTTTACAAGAAAGGAGCTTAAAAGTCACTCTCCATCTGGAAGGTGTTCATTCTGAGGCTAATTGTCTATCATTTTAAACCCCCTCTTTAATTATAATTGATTCAGGAATCAATTACTGCATAATGAAAAGCATAAGAAACAGCTTCCTCACATTTAATCATGAATATAGTGTACGTAAATGTGAAACTGTGTGTAAACACAGACGTGAAAGCTAGATTTAAGATGTAAAAGCGCATGGGTTTCCAGCATGTGGTCACCAGAGATCACAAACACTGAGTGAAGATCTTGAAGAATCTTCCAGAATGAACACATGTGGCTGTTGGCAGCAGAACGAAACCAGACCTGGCTGGCCTGGTGCTATCCAGCCACTATCTGTTCTGTACCATCACATGGTTAGAGAAGATTGATGCACTTCATTTGCATCTTAAGAAGAAGACTTTTAATCTTATCTTACTGAATTACATGTTCCAGTCCTTGATTGAAGCCACTGGTAGCTCTCCAGCGAACGTAATACTCACCTCATGTTCCTCTACTCCTGCAGCGCATACTTGAAAACATTTCTATAAAATAACATCGGTTCCACTTCAAAATTTGGGATTTGTGAAAAAGTCAGGTCACATTCCTTTCTACGCTGAGGAAATTCACTGCAAACTTAGTCTCAAAATAAAATGAAACATCTATTTCCGCATTTCAATCCTTTCAATAAGATCTATATAGCTTGGTTCAACAATATTAACAACTATATGTGATAATTCTATGCATTATACAGATAATATGAAGCCAGCAAGTGCTATATAAATACATTTTAAAATGAGACAAATGAGACACCTGAGTTACTCCAATCAAACATAGATGAGGTCAAAGTCTGACATTGTTTTTTGTAGAAAATGAGAGAAAAATTCTGGTTTCATGAAAAAATAATACAAACATTTATAAAGTTATACATGTTGGTGAAAAAAAAGATGGTTTATATAGAAAAAGGGTTTATACAATTTGAGTGAAAAGAAAGAAATGTGTGTATGGTTTAAGAAAAAAAAAATTATCAATTTAATGTAACAGAGAAAAAATCACAATCAGTAAATGTACAATAGAAATTACAGACATTAAAAATTAGACCATAAAATCAAGCAGTTAGAGAAGACTTACCGCGTAACACAAGAATGCCTCCCGTACAAAAAGGAAAAAAATATGATACAATTTTGTGAAAGAAAAAAAAGAATAATTCATCATATTAAATTATTTACAATATACTTTTTTACTGGAAAAAAGTAGATTAAAGGAAAATTGTTTACAACATGTTTTTGATGGAAAAGTGGTTTATAACAAAATTATTTTTAATATATTTTGATGGGAAAAATGTTTTGTTTATAGCTAGATTAATTATCATATACTTGCCCTTGAGGAAAATAACTGTTTTATAAGACGGTTATTGATGATTATACAATTTGTATAAATTGTTTATAGATTTGTGGTTTACAATTTATACAATTTGCGAAAAAAAGAAATGTATGATTTAAAGGAAAATAATATATACAACTTGTTTTTTTTAAAATAGTTCTTCACAGAAATATTCCAAAGAATCTATTTTTATTGGTTAAAGAAAAAACATTTTTTTATGTAGGTAAAGGTTTATAAAGTTATTTCTAATTCATGCTAGGACCTCTGGTAAAGACTGGCAAGTTTTTTTTTCTTCTTTTTTTCTAATTTTCCTTTTTAGATCGACACCTCCCTCTGCTGTCCTTTCAGAGTAATCCCCCTTTACTCGCAAGTTGTTGTAACCAAAAGAAAATGAGCAGTTTTTAAGAAAATTTCTAACAATAAGTTTTAGCGTGACAGAAGTTAACAGATTCTGATTAAGTTAACAACGCATTCCAAAATAATGATTGATTCAAATCTACTTACCATTCTATTTTCTTAAAAAATCTTGCATAAGAAAGGGTGAGTGAACACCTATAGGTGACAGGATACCCTCTTGTGCCCCTTTTCCACCGAGAGCTTTAGTATCTGCTCAGCTCCACACGACACGAGTGCAAAACCAGCTGTTTCCACTCTTTAGCCTTTAAGCTGTACTTTTTTCACTCCCAGTTAAGACGCGTTTCAAGATATGTGTTGAGGAGCTCTGTGGTGGCTCGCCTATATTTACCTTTTCTGTTTCGGTACAGGCCGGATACCCTGTGAGCACCTCTGTGTTGTTCTAGAATCCATCAAAAAAAAAGAAGAAGAAGCAAAAACAATGTCCTGCACAGGAGTGTGCTTTATTATAAAAAAAGACTGTACATAAAAAGAAAAACAGATTATATATACAAAACGATAACAGGATATATTATTTGCAGACCTGCAAAGAGACATTAAATTACAGATCACTTCTTATGCACATCTTATGACAAGGCCTTGCAATGCTTAACATTAAGTGGTCATTGTTCAGACAGCTCCTAGTGAGGTACATTCTCACCGATATTTGATTTAATAAATTAGAACACCGCTTCCCTTCAACAGCAGTTTGGGATGCTTCTACGAACCAGAAACATCCTGACGTTTGTGCCATGCTAACAGTTCACATTCACCTATACACTACACTTCATCTGTCCATGAAACTATGGATTATAAATACAGCAAAATGCATTCAGTTTTGCATGGTCCCCTGTACACATGTATACACTGGCGAACAAGACTTCTGCAGCTTCCTTAAACACACACACACACACACGCGCACGCACGCACGCACACACACACACACACACGAGTCGTGGGCAATGCTGGTCCCCCAGCACCAGGTCACAACCCTTCACCAGTTTCACCGGTTGAGGGGAAAAATAAACCTTTTTGACATAGAAAACAAAGCCTAGACAGAATTTTTTTTTTATTTTTATGTATCTTACGATTGTTTCCAAACTAGATGCATATTTTATTTCAATCAAAATACAAATAAATGCAGACATGTGATATAGAATAAGTTATAAACATATATTTAATGTAAATACATGGCATTGAAGTGGCTGTAAAAACTATTTTCGATCACTCTCAACTGATTCCAAATCAGCATTAAAATGGGACTTTAAAAAAAAAATCTATGTTTTTGTATTTAAGAAACTTGTAAACCCATAGAAACACAGAAAAAAGAGAACATCTAAAAAAGAAATTTTGGGGGCGTAAAATATACTTGGTAGTCAAGAAATGACTTTAATCTGGATAATAATTAGAGAGTATTACTTACGCTAAATACATTGAAACATTTTCAATCAAAAGGTTTGGAAAAGTGTTTAGTGTTTTAGTAAGAATTACTCCAGCAGCCTTTTCTACACCTTTGAGAAACAAGTTGAATTAAAACTAAATTAAATTTAATTTTACTTTAAAATACAAAAGGTAAAATGTAGTTGATCAACATCATTTCTTGATGCCCTAATACTTCCAAGGTATCCTCCATTGTTTCAAAAATAACATTCAGACATGTCTTCCTCTTAAACTTCACGCTTTAGGTTAAGAAATGTACGTAAAAAAAGCTTTCTCTGACCAAACACTTGGCAAATACAGATCTCAGTACACTGACAAAATACACACCAAACAAACACGAGGCCACGTCTCACTGCGATTCATATGTACAAAATACACCAGCAAACCTAACCAACAAAAGCCAGACTTGTTAGTTTAGTTTTTTTAGATGGAATACAAGCCCTGTCTCCCCAAACAATGCTCAAAGCCGATGCTTGATGTTTTTGCATTGGGACAAACAGAGACATTCACCTAGATCCTAATGCTTCCGTAGTGTTTCTAGCTGACGTCTCTGAGGTTTAGCATTAGTCAGCATAATGCATGATGGATTCGACGTAGTTGCCAGGAAAGAGTCCGGTCACCCCGTTACAAACGCCCTCGAACCAGCCATCATCGTTCTTCTTGATGATGTAAATGATGGCGCCCTCTATGAACGACAGCTCATCATCTTTGTCCTTGGTGTAATCATAGATGGCCACCACTGAAACGGGATGGCATTAAAGTTAGAAAAACACTGATCTGAATGGTATTTACCATTCTTGACCAAATTGTCTTTGGCAAAGTTTTTGACGTGTGGGTGTTATGTAAAATAATAGTGATTGGATCCTAGCACTAGACGAACAATGCATTGGTGCATTGGTTCAGACAAGTCAGTGCAATCCTACCCTATATTTGATTTGTTTTCCACTACTTACACATTTACTTTATGCTTACATGACTGGTTCTTCTTGTTCAATGTCATCAGCCATGTGATCCTGGTTGGTTCAAATGGCTGGTGGTTGTTTACATTTACTTTAATCAATCATGCGATCTCAGATGGTTCACATGACCAGTGATTATGTTATTTACATGACAGAATGACTTGCTTCGACTGGATGTTGTTATTTTTGTTTGTATTCACCAGCCATGTGATCCCAGTGTCTTCACATAACTGGAGACTTTTTTGGTTTGGGATCCAGTGTGTTCACATGCCTGGAGATTTTTTTTCAGCCATTTTCACACTGCAAATTCAATTGACTGGTGTTGTTTGATTCCACTAGTGATAGGATCTTGGTTGGTTCACATGACTGGTTTTTATTTTGTTCGGTTAATACTTTGCTTTTTTGAACCATGTGCTAGTTTCTCTTGTGTTTTAGTTCTTGTCAGTTTGTCTCTGAGTTCTCCTTGTGAGAAAATTCTCTTTTTCCACTACGGGTGGGGCTGGTGTTTGGGGTTAGACTCCTGGGCTGAAAATGTGTGCTACTCCAGCCCTGGATTTGCTCCACATTGAATGAATGGAGCTGAAGTATTTAGTAAATGTATACTTACAAACCCAGAATTTTCATCCTCTTCAATCTTATTTTAAGCCATTGTGATTTGTAGTGTAGTTTTCTTGTTCTGCTTAATTGAATTAAGCACTAAATTTGTACCTAGATCCACATTATTCTGCCTATGTATTTTTGGGGTTAAATTAATTTTAAACACATCTATTTAAACACTATTTACATGTACTTTTTTTGGGTGAAGGGAAATCAACATATAACCACATCACTTATAGGTAACAATTAATTTATAGATAGGTGGTGATTTTTAAATGAGACAATAGTCTTAAAACTAAGGTTATGTTCACACACACTTAAGGGGTTCACACACTTCCAAATACCTGTGTGGAATTACGTATATTCCTGTCTCACACATTAGAACACTGCCTGTCTATTCAAATTCTGTCTATCTCTCCAAACTCTTCATCTCACTTTCATAAGTATGTCCATCCTTTTCAATTTTAAGGATTGTGTTCCATCTTACCTTTTTCTATATAGGATTTTGGGGCCCAATGGGGGTCGCCGTCCGCATAGGGGTCATTGTAATGAACCAGAGCAGCATCTTCTTCATCATAATCCACAGGTGGAGGAGGAGGGGGTGGAGCTGCTTCCTCAAACAAGGGCGTGTCCTCAGGCAGAGGGGGAGGTGGTGGAGACGGACTGTCTGTTACTAGAAGAAGAGTGATCAATGTTTAATTTTTAAAGATTTTTAAAACATAAACCTCAAATGTGCATAAAATTTTAGATTGTGGAATTCATGCAAGATGTAGGTCATGACTTACTGTTCTCCTGAACTCTAGCCACAAAGCCAGTGAGTGGAATCTGGGGCGTCAGCTGAACTGCAGGCGGAGGAGGGGGAGCAACAGACACTAGCCAGACATAAAACAAATTAATGACATGAAAAACTAAAAAAACGGAATTACGGAAAGACTTGAATTACGTATTTTATGAGTTGGCTTTTGAATTACAAAATAAACTGTGTTTTGGGTAGTCTCATAACAACTTGCATTCTCACATCAACCAAGATTTAACATCCACCCAACAATAATTAAATGTAACCCGGGTGTTGTGTAAGTGAAGAGCAGCATACATTTAAGCAACAGGAAAAAAACATCATAGTTATTTTTCTTTCTCTGGTCATAATTCGAAATAAATAAAGAAGATTTTGAATATTTGAATTATCTTGTAATTTTTTGTGCTCATCTATTAGGAGACTTATGGAAACATCTGGAAACTGCAGCACCAGCTGACAGATGACACAGTGTTGGTATCTATGGATTGTGTTTGATTGGTTCCATATTTTAAGAGAATGAAACGGTTTTTACTTTTCATGTAAAAAACACTTTCATCAAGAACAAATTTGTCTTGGTTAAACATTAAACATTTTATTCATGTTTAACTAATGTTTTATTAGGTTATTTCATAACCCACATTATTGGGTTTTTATATCCTATAACATTTTAGGTTAAATGGCACCTATTATTAAAAGTCAAATTACTTTTTTTTAATTAGTAAAAAGAAAGTCATTTTGACAATTCAATAATTGAAAATAAATAATAACTATCACTGCTGCTCTATTTCAGAATGTATTTCCCAACTCAAGACCCTTTATCGTTACAAAAAAAGCCAGTGAAGTGCCTAATTTTTCTTTAAGAAGACAAAGTTCCTGTGTTTGAGCTGAGCTTCCTTTTCACTCTTGACTCCTGAGGAGCAATTCGCTTCACTTTTTATCCCCATAACAGCTTGCTTTGAGTTTAGGCTTTCATGTTAAAAAAAGCATGGTAAGCCATTTACACTATTTATATCTATATTTACACTATTTACTATAAATATCTAAATTATATTTCAACTATTTTTACTAGAGCAAGAAAACCTGCAGACACAACTACATGCCTTTATGACTAGTTAAAAGCAGTTGCCAGATTACAAATATTTCTACGTATAAATATTTTTATGGTTAGGTGGGTCCCTGGTTTAAATATAAAACCAGCTCGCCATACTGTCAATGGACCTTTCACTCATCTTGGCTCCGGCCTGTAAAAGGACTAACATCCATTGGTTCGTTTATACCCACAAAAGAACATCTTTTATCAAGCAATATAAAATCTGAAATATTTTTTGGAACTTTTACTTTTTAATCTTAACCTTAAATGTCCATGTTCAACATATATTATTTAAGAATGTAAAATAGAAGATGTGCTTCAACTGAACTCACTTGAGTTCTGGGGAAACGTGGGGCCCCCGTTGAGATGGGGTTGAGGAACCGAGAACTGTGAGGAGCTGGCAGGAGCTCTGCGGTATGTCCCTGTGGCGGACACCATGGATGCGGAGGAAGAGGTGCTCGAGTTGTGTCTGGAGATCTGACGTGAGATTGTTCCAAACTGAGACATCGGGATCGGGCCCAAACCTGGACCTGGAGGAACTACTGCAACAAGAAATAATGAATCCAAACATTAACAGCTATTTGGTTCTCAATCCATCAATACTACACTTAAGGTTAACTAGGTCACTGTACACCATGCAAGGTGTCACCTGGTGCCATACTGGGAGGGGAGGGTGTTGGCACAGCCAGAGGAATCCCCATACTGTTGCTGCTGTTCTCTCGTCCACCGCTGCCACCGCTGCTGCCACTGAGGAGGACAGAGAAACGGACAATAAAACCAGCTCAAAGAAGAAGCTAGTTTGCAAGAAATGTAAACTGTCATCACAAATGTACCCTGTCTAAATGATGTAAGACCAATCGCATGGCTTTCATGTGAAGTTAAATCTCTTAACAGCTTTTTGAACAATGTCATTTCCTGTGAAATGAGGAAAAAAACCACCTAGTAATCTGGTGATTAACATTCCATTCGCTACTGATGATTTGTAGAACACTTAATAACCAGAATCATGTTGAGGACTAAGAGGTACATTAATTCCAGAAGAAATCTACGCAAATCTAGTCAGTGGTTTATTACAAAACAGTGAAAATGCAACAAAAATGTCCCTCTTCTATTTGATTACCAAACTCTAATTACAGCAACATATCAAAAATTCACTATTAGTTGGATTTACACTTTTTACTTTTGGTTTTAACAAGATGCTTTATAGGTTATTTTTAAATCACTGATTTAAATTATGTGTACAATTGTTAATAAAAGTGG
This sequence comes from Danionella dracula, assembly GCA_900490495.1. Taxonomy (NCBI): domain Eukaryota; kingdom Metazoa; phylum Chordata; class Actinopteri; order Cypriniformes; family Danionidae; genus Danionella; species Danionella dracula. The sequence goes on from UELW01000100.1 coordinate 7,049,954, forward strand.
AGTTGTTTGAAGCCATTTAGGATCGAAAAATAAAATGTCAATTTGAAACGTTAAAACAGAACATAAATCAATCATGATTAAGGGACACATCTTTTTGGGGTTGACTAAAGAGCGGATGCATTTGTATGATCAAAATTTTCTCTGACCCAAAATGTGTTGGTAAAAAGCATTAAATGAATAAGGATTTACTCTCTGCTTCATTAATCTGAGTGTGTCTCTTTCCTATGTTTTCGTACACACACCGTTTTATAAGTATTTGAGTGATGTAAGAATAAAATAACCGTTTATGTGCCGTGTTTGGCAAGCTAGTTTGGAAATATAATTAAATGGTTATTACTCCCCTTTTTAAAAGTAATCCAGATAATGTTACATTACCCATCCCTGAAAAGAACAATGAATAATAATTCAAAAGAATAGTTTTTTTGACAGCTCAATAAATAACCTTTATGGAAGTGTTAACTCTTTATTGGAAAACACGCAGGGTGTTCTTGAATAAAAGCTAGAAATAGTTTCCTTACTTGCTTTACCCGTACATAAAATCCGTTCGGCGCCAATGCTGGTTTAAAGGTGTCCTTCATGTGACCATTGGAGAAACACGACATTGGTTTGTGTGGCTGCGAACGAGCCAAAAATAAGTTCCTCGTCTATTATGACTATGCCACTTTTCTGCATGGATTCAATATCTTGTTAGCCATGAACTCAAAATGTGAATCACTTGCTAACCACACAAATTCAGTTCTTGGTCTGAAAGCTTTGCGACAAAAAATCTAAATAGACCAACAAAATCTTGATACTCATGAGATGTTTTTTTACTTGCTTTTCTAAATACTATATTTACAACCTTGCATTTTTAAATAAAGCATTGTTATGGTAACTTGCACACACTTTATTATTTCTTTTAACTATATTATTTTTGGTCAAGAATTAGTGGATGCACATATTGCTCCTCCTCAATCATACAGGTAATAAAAAAGAGATTTCTCTTACCACTTCAACAGAACTATGTACATTAACAGTAACATGTACAAAAAAAGATTGTTAATACCACATGTGGGCAGACTTTATCTTAGTGTTCTAAAAGATGCAATAGAGTAAAGTTAGTGAATTAAGAGAAGCTTGTGAAATCTGTGGCTCGAGCTTCTATGGTAAGAGCGACTCAAACCGTCACTGTTTATTTAAATCACAGGCAGCTTTATGTTTTGATTGTAAAATTGTATGTCATATCAATTTTTCTAAACACAACCAAAACCGGGCCAGATCAATTTCATTCAACTGCTACATAAACTGCTCCGGTTGCATCACATAGAGAAGGTTTTTTTAGAACAAATTACTAAACTAATCATTTGAGAATTGTGACCAAATTCGGGAAAATAAATGCATATTATAAGAAAACCAAAGCTTTTTTTCAACTTGCATGCGTGTCAACCTGTTGCTGGAGACCTTTCAAAATCACAATAAGGCAACTTTAATATTACCTGTGAGTTCTGGGCCTCTGGTTCAGAGAAGCGGTACGTCCTGGGCTGTTCTGGCTGCCCAGGCGTGCTGGACTGGTCATGTAGTCATTAGGCACCACAGGAGGCTTGACCGGCTCAAGAGTTTTATATGGAGTGTTTCGTCTGCAAAGCATAATCATTTTAGTAAGTCTCTGACACACTCCAAATGTGAAGAAAATAATCATGTTTAAAGCAGAGGAAATCTATAAACAGGTCCATGAAATGAGACATTTACTAACCCCAGAGTTCCTCTTCCGGCCATCGGTGGACTTGGGGGCTTTTGTGTTGGAGGGTTGGTCCTGGATAACGTTCCACCACCTCCACCACCCCCTCCACGAGCAGGTTGGTTATTCCCTTGCTGAAAGACAGAGGTTTTTTTATAAAAGTGCTCGAGTTGGCACTCACTATCCTTCAGATTGTAATGCTTATTGTGCTCTGCATTTAATCGGACCTCATGATGAGGTTATAATTCTAGTCAATCTGGCTCCAAACTGTTAATTGACAGGAGCCGTTTGTCATCTAATGTCATCTCCTCATTCTGAATGAAATTCTGAAATCTCTTTTTCTTGTCTGAAAACACTAAAGAATCCAAATGCATTGTGGGTCTTACTTACCTTTGCTTTAAGCCACTTAGTGAAAGCATTAAAGAAGAGAAAAGATCAGTCATGTTATTAAATTACTTGGAACAAGTGATTTAAAAGTGACATATAAAAAGAAAGAAAACAAAGTTATTTCATTTGACTGAATCAGTACATACAGTAGAGAAAAAGCTGCTAACTCAACACGATTGAGAAAATGGTTTGACTACTGATGGCAGAACCCTGACGGGAATGAACACATTCTCTCTTGTATTTTTAGGATTTGGATGGTGTTTGAAGGCTCTTGTGTTGTCCTGTTTCATGTATAGCATGGTAGGTGAATCCTCAGCCCCTGGAAAAGCTAGGGCTTCTGGTGCTGGGTTGCAGAACATTCTTTGTGTCCAGGCTGCTGTGAGTTTCCATTCACCATGCACTCCTTCCCGGTCTTGGTTTTGTTTTTCCAATAATTTATCTTGCGTACTGGCATTATTGCTTGTTTTATTTATTTATTTATTTATCTTTTCTTGTTTTCCAAATAAAGCCCAAAATCAAATGTAATAAGAAAAAAAACGATGGTCTGGGTTAAATAAATTCCATCATGAGGCAGATTTAAAACATTTTGATTCTCAAACAATCGATTTAAGGCTAAAATCAGATGTTCAACTACTTCTGCTAAAACTTCAATTACGCAATACTAACAAGATTTAAATTTCTTAACTGATTCGATGTACAGTATATGCTATTATTTTATTTATAATGTTGTCTGAATTAATTGTTATTTAATTAGTGCTGTAGTAACTTTTTTTTTGCTGTAGTAATTAATATTTCTGAATATGGACAGAATTTAAAAATATCCTTAGCATTATGTAAAAAAAAAATATTTAGTGTTGTAAAAACATAGAACATTAGATATAAAAATAGAGCAAACACAAAGACGAATGAACATACTTCTAAAAAAAATGGATAACTAGCACATTAGCAACAATGACTAAACATGATTAAGCAGACATACATGTATTTACAATTTTTTTTGCATGTGTTGTTAATTTATTTTCACATAACAATACATTCTTTTATCTTCATCCCTTGTTAAACAATATATATATATATATATATATATATATATATATATATATATATATATATATATATATATATATATACTTAAATAAAGAAGTGTAAATGTGAAAGTTTATTTTCTTTTATATCATTATATATTTAGATGTTCCCTAAAATAGTCTATATTATGTTAAAAAACTTTAAACAGACAAAAACAACCATCAAAGGACAATACAGCAATTAAAAATGGAAATGTGTGCTTTGAAATGAGCTGTAAATAAATGCCTATACTATCTTAGACTAACATGTTTTATGGATTGTTATCAGCTAGCAGCTATGATGATTACAACATGATTTTGACTGATATCTCTTCAGAGAGCTAGTGTGTCCTCTAAGCACATCACCAAACCCTAACCCTGACAGGAAGGGCATGATTTGATGGGTTAATAGTCCTTGATTCACAGACAACATGAGGGAAGCCTGCAGGGCCTTCAGTCACATAGAGCTACTGAATCAACCCCAAACAAATGAAGCATTAAAAATAAGATTTTAATAGAGCTGCAGGCCCTAGCTTCATGATCTAGCTCAATTACACAGACGGCAAAAATAACTGGTGAAAAATGCTGATGCTGCGCTTTTAGTAACACACCACCCATTGATATAGCACGGCATTGTCCTGACACATAAAGGTCGACAGAAAAACGCCAAGACATCCTTCTTTATTACATCTTGCTTCGGATAGTGGCTATCTAATGCGATAAAATCCATCTGAGGGCCGAGAGAGAAAACTGATGTCATTATTACAGCGCAAAGCTGCCACCGATGGACATGAATAATTGAGTAACAGGAATAAAGTGAGGGAAACCCAAGACAAACACGCACATGAACGCTCATGAGAGCATGACTGATCAGTCTCTATCAGTTTGTTTCTACTGTCTTTTGAAAGCCGTTATCTGCAGGAGTCAGATGTGGCTAGTGCAAAATTGTATGCATTGCATTTGCAAGTCATTTGAATACAGATTCAGTCCTCCATCTACTCTGATTTGAGTTGAAATGTGAATGATTGTGTTAACAGAGTCTGCCTGGAATGAAACAGGTTATTTATAACATATTAGCTTACTCTCTCGGCTCAATCAGACTGAATCAGGTTATTAAATTGATGGACATTATTTATCTGCATAGACAAACAATTAATCTATATTTTAATGTTTAATTTATGAAGACTTTAAATGAGGACTGAACAAAAAAAAATGATTTCCTTCAAAAACACCCTCAGATGAGTATACAGATCAATGGAGCAAACAAAATAAGAAATTGAGATGCTGACACAACTTCAAAAAGTGAAAAAGACTCACTTTGACACCGTGACCCACATCATCCAGCAGGGTGTAATCAATGGGCTTCCTGATGTAGCGCACAGGTCGCTCCATGTTGCCAGGGGCGATGATTTTATGGGTCCGAGACGTGTTTTTGTTGGTGGTGAGGATCCCAATCTCACGTCTTGCCACTTTCTCTTTATGAATATCCACAGTCTGAGGAATGAAAAACACAGTTAATGTGAGCACTGACACTTTTCATGGTGCCCAACAGAATGTTTTAAATTGGGACAATTCTAATAAGCACAACCTTATTATTATTCACAGCTATTTATAGCTACTTCCTTCCCAACATATGTGGACATAAAAGCACACGTGTTAAACACAAATTATTGCTTGTACGTGAAGACTAATCTGTACTGATAGTTTTCCAACAATTATTTTACTCACTTATTTTTCTAAATATCCTTAAGTTTTTTTTATTTGTTAAACACAACCTTATGTGTTTATCATGTTCTCATATCCAGCCTTATTCTCACTAACCTCACCTTGGGCATCACCAGTGACTTACTTGTTAGTGCCATTATGTCCACTTGCTTCCCCAATATATATAGTTTCCACAGTCTGTTTGCTCCGGCCACAAGGCTTAGGGTTATGGTAATTCTATTCTGTTATGTATTCTGTTTTCACTCGTGTGGGTATCGTATCAGTCCTATTACCATGCTTGCTGTTTTATTAATTTAATGCCTCTAAATAAAAAGAGTTTGTGTTTATTACAGGCCGTGTAGCGCAAGGGTATAACTTGGGTTTGAAAAGGCAGGAAGACAATAAAAATTAGACGCTTTCTCAATGCAGTCTCACTTCATGCATTTACATTATATTTATTTTTGTTATGTTAAGAGACTATTGATCTCTGTTTTCCCTACCATTCAAAAGCAGCATTCCCCAAGTTGGCTGTAAATTTAATGCTATGGCAAAAAAAACCAAGAAAAATAATACAGTTTTGGTTGTTTTAAATTTTGTTAGTTGCAGATGATGGAAACTATCAAGAGATTAACACATGAGATGAACAAATGTAAGAATATTTGATAGCATTTTCTGGTGTTGTAAAGCTCATTAAACTTTAATATAGTCATGTCTTTAGTACACTGGATTAGAATATCACAGTGAATGTTCTCTGTTGATAAAGAATAAAACACAGTAACTCATACACTTCCATCTCTGAGACAAAGTAAAAACTTTAAAAGTTTTAAAAGTAAAAGATTTGGGCAGTCTTATAAAGTCTGTCATGTCACCAGTTATTTTGAAACATTAATAAATGTTCAGTTTTAGATCTGGTTTTCTTCAGAAATGTAAAAATCCTATCAAGCTCTAAATGGAGCAACAGCTTTTCCTCTAAATATAAATAAATGATATCATCCTCATTCTCTAAGAGAAAGAAGTTCAATAACACACTGTTCAAACTGTGTTCAGGGGTAATGAATTCCCCCTTTTGAGTAGGGAGCCCCCCTTCAGACCAGTCAAAATGTATTTTAACAACACTTTTACACACATTTTTTAAACAAAAACCCCTTAAACACTGTGTGTTTTTGCATTCTTTTTAATGATAAAACATCATCAACAAAATCATGAAGGATTTTTCTTCTCTATCAAAATCTAACAAACGCAAGAACTAAATGTACTGCAGCAAATGTATGCAGGAGATGCATAAATGTGTAGAGTAACAAATTCACATTATTGCATGTGTCTATGTATTTATAATCAGATTTTTTACAGCAACAGCAAATAATTCTACTTTTGTGTTTTGTTTTGTTTTGATGACTGCGTGACTTGATACCATTTTTACATTTTAATAACTGTGTGACTCGTTGACACTGTCACATATGTTTTTGAGACAACACACTTATTGCACTTACTGGCACAACTATCTTCAAGCCCCTTTTCAGATATTACAACAATGAGTACATTTAAAAACATATATGAGGATTGCTGCAGCTAAAGCCAGTTATGTAAGGAACACCCCACAAAAACTGTATATCAATAAACAGAGTGAGACTTTTAAAGTTTACCTCGCCGTTTTCAGGAGACAGACATGATTATATTACCATATAATTATCATGTAAAAGGTCCATAATAGTTAACCTTTAAAATAAAGTAACAGTCATCAAGATCTGTCTGCACTTTATTGCTTTCCGATATTATAAATCAGCTTATTCCTTTAATGCTTTTAATATGTTATCCTTTGCATTTTTATCCCTTATCTTCATCTTCTCCAATCTGTTTTATTGTATTTTATCTCTGAATTGCTTCTATTGTCTGTAAAGCATATTGAATTGCCAATCTGCATGATAATGTTCTATACAAATACAATAACTACCTTACGTTTCTTTTATACAATTTTAACATCGCAGTTCATAATGGGAAGTTCTTCTACCTTTCTGCTTTCAGTTTTTACACCATGCTTGTCTCTAACGTCTGTTTCACATAGCATGCGTAAGCGTAACGTAAACAGCGCATGTTTTTTTTCAGCGCCCATGTTATTGAACGAGAGAATCCATACTGCCCGCAGACTCCTCTATAGTTAAAGTTGAGAAACTTCAGCACTTAAAAACTCAGCTAGATAGCACAATTGTCTTTTTGCATTACTTTACTCTGTAACGAAGCTTGTACAAAAAACGTGGAACACACGCGCACACAACCACCGCTGCTAGTGTGAAAGCAAAACTGCGTACATTACACTTACGCTTGCTATGTGAAACAGGCGTAAGAATATTTACATCTGCTCCTTCCATAACCTGCCCTCAATTTAGTCATTTTTATGTGTCAGGACTAACCTGAGAGATGTGGTTGATGGAGGACTCCATCCTGCGCAGCTGCGACGCCTGGATGTCCAGCAGCTGCAGCACGTTGTTGGCTAAGGCATTGATCTGATAGGCCACACTCGCCAGGGACTGGGTGGTGTAGGCCTTGGTCTCCTCCAGGGCCTTCCTCTTATCTTGGGCCTATGCAGAACAAAAAGGCAAGGTTCTCTTAAAACGGAACCATCCATCAACATTTACCCCAGTTTATCTCACTCAAAACCTCAATGAGGTTTTGGTAGTAGAATACTAGTTAATTGTTGACCATTCATTTTCTAACCAATCGTTCACAATTGATCCTTTACAAAAGTCCCTGTTACAAATAAAGATATAAACGAGTGTTAAAATTGCTGATAACCTCAAGAAGAACATCAGATCAGATCAAACTGTGGAAAAAGGGCATAAAGGCAGAAGAAAGGTCACTCCCACAGAGGCAGAGAGGACGTGTTATGTACAGCAAGTGAATATCAAATACTTAATGCGCCAGTAAACTTCACATTGGCCAGATTTTGTAGGAAACTCATTTTTGCTTGTGAAGCTCTTTAAAAACATGGCTCTACATTTCAAAAACAGACTCTTAAAAATGGGGCTACATAGCATCAAATCTGATTAATTGGCTCATAATAATATGCAAACTTTAATAAGCATATTTTCGATGACAAATAAGGTGCTATTTAGAACCAATCACTTCTTGAAAAACTGTGTAAAAAGTGTTATACAAGACCTAAAAACACAATAGCCCACAAAAAAAAAAAAACAAGTATATACATAAACCTCTATGATTATTTAGAACCATCAAATGTGGTTTATTCTAAATGGCGCTTTTAAAGGCCGGTTATAAAAAGCAGCTTTATAGAGACTGGTGCTAAATGACAGCAAAAAAATTGGTTATAAGGAGGCAGATTTGGTGCAATGTAGCACCATTTAATGTAGAAATGTAGAAAGCCATCTGAGAATTCTTTGCTTAATGTTTTCACACACTTTGAATTAGCATAATGCTTGGCACCCTTGTTACATTTTGCATATGGATCAGTATGCAACTATGCAAATTCAAATGCCCACTGAGGCTTGTCTCTGGAGATTACATTCTGGTTTCTTTGCCAACAGAAGGTAGAGAGCTGCACTCCTGCAGAAGTACCCAAAGCAGCATGTCCAGTGCCGGACGAGGTTTGATTGGCAAGCATGTGTCTGTGTCCTCTTGTATTTGCTGGTTGAGATAGAATAAAATGGACCGTGGGACTACCACATTACTGTAAAAACAACCAGTCAAAATTAATTTATGTAGCAATTTTTACAGTTGTTTCAAAGCAGCTTCAAAAACCTTGTGTGGGTTAACAGATTAATAAGAATTCCTGGATCTGGAGGTTTATTAGGTTTTTTTTTTGGTTCTGACTTTTTCTATTACACAAGAGGTTACCCTTTGAGTTTGTGGCACCTCCTAAGAGGCCCTTGACGTTTTTCCTACTTTTTTATGGCTTAATTTTTTTACAATATATTTTTTGTAATCAACGCAATACTTTCTTTTCATTATTGTCTATTTAATTAGTCATTAACAAAAACCATGAAAAACATTTAGATTTTTTATCAGCTAAATTAGGACTAATTGTTTGTTCAAACATGTATTTCACATTGTAAGGTTAGACTGGCTTATTTTTACACTTTCTCCGAAATTAGAATTGACATTCTCAGCTCTTTCCCCTGAAAAATCTAAGGTTTTGACATGTTTTGTGATGGGAAGTACATAACTAAGAAATCCATTACACTTTGCAAAAAATATAGAAATTTTAAATGTAATGTGAAACATTTATTTACATAATATAATTGCATATGCTAATCTTGTTCTGGTGATGCCATTTGGCGAAATAAATAAACTGAAACTTCCGAAAAATATCACATCACACATCTAAAGAACCAAAAATATTAACTAAGCAGACGTTGCCTCTAAATATATATATATATATATTTTGCATCTGTAGCTAGGAATAAAAAAAATCAGCAAGTAAAACTAATATTCAACAGATTGTTTTTAAAGCAATGAAACTCTAGAAAACTTTAAAAATAACACGTTTGGCATGTCTGTCTTTTGACCTCAAAATAATGAGTCAGTTTGAGGTCTCTAAACCTTATCTACAAATATAACCCACATCACTTTTAGGATAATTAAAGGCATCCCTAACCAAACATATGAGGAACTACAATAATCTCTCTGCTCCATAATTACCCAATCATCTTGGTCTTAAATGTAGCAATTACGAAACGCAACGCAGTGAACAGTCATTCCTGAAGCAGCCTTTGCATACTAACGGTTTCCAAAGCCATTACATCAACAACTGACTAGACAGAAACAGAAAACTCACAATCTCACATTGTTAGCCATTACGACTACAGCAACTGAGCGTAGATCAGCCTCAAACACCACCTGTCAGCCTTGATCAGTCCTGCTCAGCTGTTCCAGAGCCATGTGTTCATCACAATGGAGCAAAAACAGATGAATGGACTGATACATTTCCTGCCAATCATTACACATTGTTCTACTGGCCAAAAGAACCAAACGCAAGTGACCTGCACCATCGGTTTAATAAATAAAAACAATTAATACTGGCTTTGTACATTCACAATCAATTACATTACATCTGATCTTAAATGAATTTTGCTTAGACATTACGTTCCGGTTACCAAGTTGACTGTAGAGATTCATTTCCTCTTTCAAATATTTAGTTTCACAGAGTGAATACATTCTCCTGGACATCTGCATCTTGAGTCAGATCTTTCATTCATTTGTATTTCTAATCATGTAATGCTGACTCACACTGTCAAAACCTCTTCAACCTCAACCTTTTTGGTGTTTACTTTTTAGATATCTTGACAAAATCGAGATGTTTTAATCTCAGGATTCATTCAACAAAATGCATTCCAGACTCAAACTTAAAAAGATTTGATGGAGATCCAAAGGGAACATGCAAGAACTCTTAGAAGACATGACTAAATCATGTCCAGTGCCAGAGGACTTTGTGCTGTGAGAATGATACACCCACTGAAGCCACAAGACCAACATCTTTGACTCATTCAGCAATCCTTTGAGTCACCAGCTTCTCAAATTCTCCCATTTAAGTGTCATCCCTACAGTCTGTATACTCAATTTCCATTTAGTGAACCCGCTCTATTTCTCGTACCTTACTCATGTAGGTTCTCTGTCTCTTTGTCTGACCAAAATTGTGAAATGTATCATTTTTTTTCTAGTGAGCACAAAAAAAGATATTGTAAATGTTTCAATTCCCTGCAACTGTGTCGATTTTTAAAAAATGGTGTCAATCAAAATACTAAAATAATTACTTTATTCTTTGGTCAAAGAGAAGGTCAAATTTGAAAGCATATAAGTTCAGCATTTCTTGACAAAGCCATCATAAATACAGACTATGATTAAAAACAAAATAAAGTCTATCCTTCCCTTACACATTCTTTCTTGCAAAACATCACTTAAATCTTAATAGAACTTAAAGAATTGAGTGATTATAAATTCACCCCCACACACACACACACACATATATATATATATATATATATATATATATATATATATATATATATAATATATATATAAAAAAATATTTATTTTGATATATGATGTGTGTGTGTATATATATATATATATATATATATATATATATATATATATATATATATATACATAAATTAAATGATTTATTGGCAGGTAGTGAAAGTAAAAATATTTATTTTGAGCTTGCAGTGAAGGGTGCAGCAAGATTGATGCATTGGTAAGATGGTTAATGGAAATCTATCTTAACACATTAATGCAGTAATAATAAAACTAAACGTGAGTCTTTTATCATATTCTACTATTTAAGACCCAGGATGAATGAAAGGCTTTCTTATCATTACAAAAGCCAATGAGACACTGCACCACCAAATTAACTGAACGAGGATCATTTTTACTTACACTTTTTTTTTTAAGTTAAATGTTCTTTTTTTGCTGCAGGTGGTTCATATTGGAAACAGAATTTGGACTGAGCTTCAGGGCTAGTGAACAGCTCTCATTCATGTAGCCCCATCCATATTGCTTCTAAACTTTTAATTTTAATGTAACAAACAGATGAGTAATGCACGACAATCCTTCTCAGAGTTGTCATAAAGGTCAATTGCAGCAATATTCATCTAAAAACATAATGGTGCCATGGGAGTGTATTCTTTTAATGTAAAACTGGGCATTTGCTGTGACAAATTGCTGCTACCAATTGGAACCTTCTCACTTCTGAAGTCAGCTTCAAGCAGTCAGATGACGAACTAATATCCTTCACTTCCTATCGCATAATACCGGGATGCACCGCAGTTAGAATGCACTCAACATTATCACGGTCTACTACCTGATATCTAGAGTCCACCATCCAATAATCTGCGAATATGCTTCTCTCCACAAAATAAGCATCAGAATCTCAATGTAAAAATTAGCAAAAAAAGTATGATACAGCAGTAGCTCAATCTAATTAAAACATAAGGAACACCACTAAAACAGTGTGGATCTGACTCAAACATAAACATTCAGAAGATCCATAAAATTAACATCAAATGCCGTAAGAGCACATTACAGGTACCTTTATGTTGTAAATACTGCTATAGTATACATTTTTAGAGTGAAAAATGCAGAAAATTATCCGCTAAATCACCACAGTTCGTGTTCTAACAAATTTTCCTAATCTGGGAGACTTGGCTACTGCACATGAACAGACATAAAAGTATTGTTAAATTATCACATGTCACAATTGTTTCACACAATAATTTGTCATTATTTATTACAAAACTTTTTTTATAAAAAAAGTAAGCAAGGTGGAGGATTTTGCCTCTACTCATTTTTGGAATCAAGTTATTAGAGTAATCGTTTCAGCCATACATAGATCAAAATTATCTCGTAATAACCACATAAGGATCTCGCAAAAACTATATAAATATGTTGTAACAACAAGATATTATTCTTGTAAAAACAGCAAGACATATTTACAACACAATATGTCGTTTTTAAGAGATAAGATCTCGTTATTACGACATCATTGAATGGGGAAAATATCTGTGTGGCAGTAATGAGCCTCCGTAGTTAACTGAAATACATTCGACTTATTTCTTCCATTCTTATCCATTTATTAAGACACCACACACCAGACATAAAATCATTGAGCATCCTTACAACCTATCAGCTAAAGATGCATCATTATTATATCACAGCTTTAATTGAACAGCATCTAAGGACATCAGAATATTACTCTGCACTTCCCAGCAGACTCTCTCGCTCTCTCTCTCTCTCTCTCTCTCTCTCTCTCTCTGAACCGTGTTGCAAGTGTGAGAGAGGCACATTAACACAGGTGTGTCAGCATGAACTAATTCACACCACCACCGACAGACATTTCGTGTCTGGTCGTCTCGCCCTTTTACAACACAGAAGTCAGAACATGAACTTAATTAATCACGGCTCAAATGTAAAAACGACTCTATTTCCCTCCACACGATTTAAAGCGCTGCTCAATGCGTGTCCGCAGTCAAATGTGGACGAAGACTAGCGAATCCAGCACTGATGCTGACTCCTAACATGGAAACACACCGGTCTGGAGCTCAAAATATTATATAAATTAAATATATTTCACACAATTTCACACAGAACAAGAAGCATTTATTTGAGGTATCGTTAGCGCGCATTGATTTCTATTTTTCCAGTCGATTCATGGCCGCGAAGACAGTAGCGTTCCAATATTTGTTACAAAAAAAGCCTTTTTTTGCCATAAAACAGTTTTCGAGGTATTGTTTGACAATGATTCAGTTGAATCTTTTAATGAATGCCCATCAATCGTAGTAGCAGCGGCACGTCTCTGACACACCCTCTGAGTCCGAAAGTGAATTCCAGCTTTGTGCATCAGCTTTCTCCGCGAGAACGTCCTCGTAAAACACAGCTGAAGCGATCGTTTTAAATGAAGACATCACAGCCTGAACGCTTCAACACGAGCCATGGCTCTTTATCCAGAAAGCTACACGGACAGAGCTCGCGGTTCAATCACATCCACTCAGACAATACATGAAAGGCAATAGACATTTTCTTCGATCCGTACCTGAACATAATTGTTCTCGCAGTATTCCGCAACCCTTGCAAGGTTCTGGTAGCTTTCCACGAGCGCTCGTTTTCCAGCTGGGATTTCCTCCTCTAACAACATTTGTAGCTCTGCCATCTTACATCCCTCTGCATTGCTCTTCTCCCCCTCTTTCATTGAAGCCAGCGGAGCTTCGCTCTCCGCCAGGAGGTCCCTCGCCTGGCATTGTGGGAATCCCGTTGGCTCCGCTGTTACTGCGAGATTACAAATTTCAACATAGGGCCCGCGCGCTGGTAATTGATTGGCTGCCTTTCTGCATCGTTCAGCTTAAAACCAATGGTAAAAGATTGTTTTAATCAGCGATGAGAAAAACAACAAAAAAGATGCCCGGTAGGATTAGTTTACACAGCGATCACTACTACATCACTACATTTAAACCTTAGGTGATTTTTTTTTTATTTCAGTTTGCATTTTAACCACATTAACTAAGCTTTTCATACGCATGTCAAATGTATTCATAGCACTGGAGTTAAAACCTAAACAATCTCACCACGAGCAAAACCCATAAGTTTTTCGCAAAGAATTGTAGGAAATGTAGGCACTAAGGGCGTTGAGTTTGCTTATAGCTTTAGAGTTAATCTTCTTAAGAAACTACATTACCCATTGATTAGTTAATTCCTTGGACGGTTTGACCAGCATTTCGTATGGTCGAAACGCAAGCGGTGAGTTTTACTAATTTAATGCACCTTCTTGTTGTTTTTTCATCAGTTATTAGGAGTTTCATTTTCATTCTCAGGCAATTTTATATAGTTCAGAAGGTTAGTTGAAATAATAATGAGATAAGAAAAATGTTGGGTATTAAATAAAACTGTGGTAATATAAATACTATATTTATATAAATAACTTATTGAATTTAGTAAGTGAATTAATTGGTAATTGTAATAAATGTTTCGTTGTAACTTTTAGAGAATATATAAGTAATCATCAAACACACCTCCCCATGACACTGAAGGGGATGGAAGACCCCACATCTATTCAGAGGAGGTTTGAAGCAGCTGTTAATGTGATAAGGGCAATACCTAAAGACGGTAATAAAAACTGAAATCAATACAATTTGAATCAGATAAATGTGTGATTTTCTTCACAACAGAACCATCTTTTTTAGGCTCATATGACCTGTCTGATGAAATGCTGGTGGTGTTCTATAGTTACTTCAAACAAGCTACAGAAGGACCATGCTTTACCTTAAAACCAAACATGTGGGATCCTATGGGTGATGCTAAATGGTAAATTATACCATTTTTGTGGTAAACAAAGCAAATATTTGTAGAATACTGCTGAAAATCAAGTGCCATATAAATCACAACACCGAAAAGTTGAAATGTTACGATGTCTATTTTTTTATGATTGTCACGGTTGTTTTTGATTCCTTAAAGGGAGGCATGGAAAGCTTTGGGGTACATGTCAAAGGAACAAGCCATGATAGAATACGTTCAGGAAATACAACTGGTGGGCCTTTGCAATAACAGATAAGACCAAACTGGACGATTAAAACCAAAAAAATATTTGAATTATAATTTCCTCTATAGATAATTGAAACCCTCCCAGTCACAGACAGAATGGAAGAACTAATGGATGCTCTTGAACCATTTTACGACATAGTGGAGGAGGAAAATAATGTTCTCCGCAAAGCAGCCCCATTATCCACAGGTACTTTTCCTGACAACATGAATTCCCAGTCACTGTCTTTGACCCTAATTCATAAAAAACAATTGATGGACCCATAAACAGAGTCCATTAATGCAGAAAAGGTGGATGATGATGAAGCTGAAGCTGGTGAAAGTGAAATTATATCAGATCACATTGAGATGCAGGAAATGGAGAAAGGTACAGTCCCAACACAAGACAGCGTGTTAATGAAAATGTGAAACGTAATCATGTTACCTAAATATGCCAATTTCTTTCTGGGACAGAAAGTTTGCAGATGATTAACAGATGTGAGGAGAACAGCTCTACGACTCATAGCTCTCTGAACAGTGAGGATGAAGAAGAACTGGCTTATGGTATATTTATGTCATTTTCTTAGGTCAGACCTGTCCAAAATCATTCCTGGTAATTGTACTTAAAAGTAAAAGAAGAGTCATTGAATGTTTTTTATAGAAATGAAATTGACTAAATATTAAATATTTATTTTAAGATTACATCTAGATGCCATTTTCTTCCATTGGAATGAATTGAAATCTTTATTGTCAGCATCTTTGGCAATTCATCTTTGTTCTCACAGAAGAAGATAATGTACCAATGATAATTAGTTACCAAACTAAAACCAAAATACAATTAGAAAAATGTTCAAATTAAATGCTAAAATAATTTAATAACCACATGACTAGACGGTTGAAATGTGTGTTTGTTGCAAAACATTATTTGATTACATTTATTTCCTTACTTAACTCACAGATGGCTCAAATGATGAAATGGAGACAGTCTCAGAGGACAAACCAGGAACTCCAAAGAAGGTATGCCTGTCTCTGTCATCTGTCCAGCTTTCATTTCCTGGTGTTTAAAAAAAAATATATATATATCTATACTGTATATATATATATATATATATATATATATATATATATATATATATATATATATATATATATATATATATACAGTACAGAAATATACCTGACTGCTGCAAATGTGTCATCAGGTTTTGGTGGGGCACCATTGTGACATCATGCTAAAGCACATTCCACAATGACTCATCTGGAGTGACTTTTTCTCATTGGGCATTTAACAGCTTAAACTTTAATCATTTTAGTCAATATTCATTTGTTATTAATATTTTATTTTTAAAAACTCAATACTGTTGAGTTTTGTTCAGGTAGGTTCACCGTCATGTGTTTTTCATTGTTTTTCATGTTCCTTTACTTCCTTCTTGTTTCTAGTTTTGTCACCCCCTATATTTGCTTCAGTCGTGTGTAGAAATCCCTTCTCAAACCGATTCCAGCAGGCTCGGCTTGGATGTAATTTCACTCACTTTAAACGTGCTTGAGCTAGCAGGTTTGTGCTCCAGTTTTTGAGGTGATTTAATCATTTGATGTTTCATTTGGAAAAAGATGTGAGAATATATGCTTAGGGGGTTTAATAAGAACCTCTTTTGGGTGAAGCAGAGATGAGCAGCAAGTCAAAATAGCAGCGCACCAGTGATGAAAATAGGCCATCTGTTTTATTTTTTTAAGTAGAAGCACTATCCAGTCAGTGAAGTAAATATTCACAACTAAACTTAAAACATAACATCTTTTAACACATCCAAACAAGACACAGTTCATAATTGCTGACAATTTCCAGTTTGAAACCCATCTCAAACCAAGCATACTTGTTTTCACTACTCACCGTACATAGTACAGGCGCATTAATTAATTGGCTTTCATCCGAAAGTGGGCACAAGCTCAGGATTTGGCTGACTGGCTTGTTTTTAAAGTCGAATTATAACTCTACAAGTCTTTTGTGTTCTGTTAGTTATTGTCTCAATCACTTTGTTCCTGTCTCCTCTGAATATTCATTGACTTAATTGAGTTTACCTGTCACATTTTCCTACCTTTCTGCCTTCTAAAAGTGGCCAGTTGGCCATATATGGAGTGAGCCATATCCAGATTTTGTGCTCTGCATTTAACCCATCTCAGTGTACACACACTGCAGTGAACAAACATACTGTGAACACTCACCCGGAGCAGTGGGCAGCTATGACCGCGGCTTCCAGGGAGCAGTCTGGAGACGGGCTCCACAGCTGAGGTTGTTGAAGATGGAGAGCAAGTGTTTCATCACTCACATCACCTTCAAGTCAGTGGATCTCAGGATCGAACCAGCGACCTTCCGATCCCAAGTCGATCTCTTTATCCACCAGACCACAACTGCACTCATGTGTGCATTCCTGCATTTTAAATAAATTAGTGGTGGGCTGCTAATACACGTTAACATTTTAAAAGTGCACTATGCAGAAGTTTGTGGTCATAACCGATATAACATGTAAATACTTTGGAGCATGGCTTCAGTATCCTCCCTTCCAGGATAAAGGTTTCCACTGTAAACTTGTTAAACTATCTACTATATCTACTAAAAGAGTCCTCATTTAACAAGTCAACTAAGCTTTTCAAATGTGAATATTCAAACTGGACTACGACTGTCAGAATGGTTGCTTTAGTCATCAAAGGTGCCAGTTATTGGAAGTTTGATTTGTTACTTTTAGTTTTTTCTTCATCGTTTCCTAAATGTCTCTTGACATATAAGTTTCGTATATAAAATCCATTTTATACCTTCAATAATTTTCTATGTTTGTTTGAATTATAAATTACATGCTCAGAATAGCATGTCTCTTCAAACAAATCTCAAAAAAAATGTGGTAACAAAATGTAACAGTGTCTCTTTTCCTGAACATTCCTCCAAACAGAATCCAAGTTCAAGCACTTGAAATTAGGAGCATTTCTGTAATGTATGAGCTATTCTGATGTCATCAGGCCAGTCTTGCCGTAGGGTGACTGACTACATCATTGTGTGAGTCTTGGCTAAAGAAACACAAGCTCTCTGGTCTAAGTGTAGTTTGTACAAAGATGTGACATCTCTTGGGGAGAAGAGGAGGAAATGTGTTGCTGGATTTAAATAAGCATATCTGACTCTTTCTCCAGGGATCAGGAGTTCTCAGGGTCCCTCTGGCAGAGTTAAGTGCAGTCTGGGCCAACGTTCAGCAGGGGGGAAACGGAGAGCCTCAGTGTGAAAGTGCGGATGGAAAACGGCAGGGAGTTCCACCCCCCGCCCCCCATCCACTGACACTTGGACCAGTCCGAATGGACAGAATCTCAGCATGCAGTGGAAGAGGTTGGGCTTCCGTCAGTGTCTGAATCACCCTGAGCTTTATGACATCAGCAACCAATTGTTGATAGAAAAGGAATGCTCAATCACTCATTGTAATGGCGTAAACTTTTAATGCATTTTGAAAAAGAGCAACCTTAAAGATATTTTAGCCCTCTACAATCACACACATCCATACTATTTTATCCATAATTTATGTATTTTTACCTATTTAGTCTAGGTTAAGGCCAGATGATGTGGAGATATTTTACAAAAAAAAGTGTTTCTGAAATCTTAACAATAATAAAAAAATACTTTTTGAGTGTTTGTTTTACAGTAAGGGAGGTTAAAGAAGAATTTATTATCTGAAAGAACATTTCTCCAGACAATCTATATTGATTATTTGCCAAAGAATATAAAAAATAGCAATTTTGGATTTTCAAGGCTGAGGCATGAAAACCTCCTGTTGTATTTTTACTGCGTCCCTATTATGATTTTGAAGGCTTCCTTATTTGATTGTGGAGCTCCCTAACATTTGCTGATGGTTGAAAAAATACTTTTGTTTTCTTATTAAATAAAAATCTGTTTAATTTTATCGGATCTGGTCGCAATTCCCAAATGATTCATTTATTTATTCGTATCCTCTACGCAACCGGGGCAGCTTATGGAGTTGAGCTCAATCTCACCCTGTTTTGATAGCGTTTTATCATGGAAGAAATGACAACAATTAAACAAAGTACAATCAACAGATAAAGGAACAAATGTGCTTTTAAAGTCCAAATCAAACTGCTTCCAATAAAAGAGTTTGAGTCGAGCTCACCAGAAAAGCTTGAGGCCTGTCTTGAGTGTGTTCAGCATCCCAAGTGAAAATATGGTTCCAGTTCTTTGCTCTACCAAGAATAAATCAGTCTCCAGCAGACACATAAAAGCTTTTACCTTCCAGCATGAGAGTTTCTGTGAAAGGATCGCATAACCCTGCATGCACTGATGTGACTGCAATCAGTTACATCGATGTTTACGGCAGGAGTATAGTTTCCTGGTATGAATAAATGATGCAGGTAGTAGTACATGTGTGAGGCCTAATACGAACCTACGTGAGAGTGTATGAACTGAAAGATTTGCTTTCAAAAAGGACTAATTTCAGCGACTCAAAATCAACTCTTAATAAAGACAATAACTTGATACACAATGCACTTTCTGATTGAATATTTGAACTGGGTGTTCCTCAAAATTAAAGCTTTGTTTCCACATAAGCGATGATTTTCAAGAATCCATAATAGAGTCTTATTAAATTCTAAGCCTGATCACACATACTGGTAAATTAGATTCTGTTATTGATTGAACTTCATTGGTGATAGAATGGATGATTTTCACTTCTCCTCAGACCTTCAGTTAAGGGGAACCAACCTGCTTAACAAACAAGGGAACTTATCAGAGTGCAGTTTCCAGAAAGATGATGGTCAGAGTGGGATGACGAGTGACAGAAAGGAGAAACACGTCTTGGACAGTCAGATCACTGCTATACTGTCTCAGCTGGAGGAGAACATGCAGGAGGTTCTGCAGCGGTTGTCTGCACTAGAAGAACTTACTGCATCACAGGTGACAACAACATGACACATTTATTCTTATATAATATATAATACTTCGGATCTTTTTGAAGATTATCTGATGAAAGTCCATTTAAAATAGCTAATATCTATTATTACATCAATTAACATTTTTCATGTTTTGGGTTTTCATGAGTTAATCTATATTCTTGATAGCATATGCATGTAATGGTGCTAATAATTGTATTGTGATTACCATGTTTAGGATAAAGAAAAGAATGCTTTTGTTGTGAGAGTCAGAAATGTTTATCCACATTAGAGAACTGTTGCCGTATTTGACAGACATTAAACATAAATAATAATATAAACAATTCAATGAGAGTTAAGTTGTTATATAAATGTTTGATGCATATGCCATTACAATATTTTCATTTTTGATTTAGACCTCAGTTTCTACTCTCAGAGATTTTGACGCAGTATCTCCAAAACAGGTTTGTTTGTTACTTCATGAACCTCAAATGATGGCTATAAAACCTGATTGATTCAGCAGAGTTTATGATTTGTGTGTTGTTTTTGTGGGGGACTTTAGATCTTGTCTTGGTGCCCTTTAAAGCTAAGCTCCTTTCCTGTCGTGATAACTGTTCTCTGGCCATTTGCTGTGTATTGGCTCCTCAAGTTCTATTCACAGAGGAGAAAGAGGTGAGATTATTTTAATAATTATGATTGATAATAAAATTTTAATAATTATGATCATCGTTTAGCATTTGCTATTTCCATTCGTTTAGATGGCTACATGTGAAGTGAAAATTCAGTCATCAGCTACGGTGGACTTTCAGACATTTTGTAACGACTTGCTCTGCTCAAAGGTAGCTACCACAACAGGCAGCAATTGTATCTTAAATAAATGTACTATACGAACCTCTCCGTTTTCTCTACGGTTACCCACATCAACATAAACTTTATCTTGAAGGTTTAGGCTTTATCTGACTTGATACATTTTGGAACAAATTATTTTTCAGGATATTACTAATCTGTCCAGCTGTGCTGTATACAACTAAATGGTGTGAATCTATTGTAACTTATACAACAACTAACATTGGTTCCAGAATTTTTTTTCAAATATATCATGAGGCATGCAAGTAATGTCATTAGCTACACACGAACAAAAAACTTATTAAAAATTTTTTTTTTTTTAAGAGTTTTCTTTTTTAAAACTGTCGCAATGAAGTAATCGAATTTGAAATTTACTCATTGTGGATTGGCGTCACGGTGGTGCAGTGGGTAGCACGGTCGTCTCACAGCAAGAAGGTCGCTGGTTCTAGGCTCGGCTGGGGCAGGTGGCATTTCTGTGTGGAGTTTGCATGTTCTCCCCGTGATCGCGTGGGTTTTCTCCGGGTGCTCCGGTTTCCCCACAAGTCCAAAGACATGCGGAATAAGTGAATTGAATAAGAACAATTGCCCATAGTGTGAATGTGTGTGTGAATGTTTCCCAGCAATGGGTTGCGGCTGGAAGGGCATCCGCTGCGTAAAACATATGCCAGTGAGTTGGCGGTTCATTCCGCTGTGGCGACCCCGAAAGGGAATAAAGCCGACATGAATTGTGGATTGTGGATTGTGGATTTCAATGGTGGAATAATCTTTGAGGCACGTCATGGTTTCCACACGGAGGCAATTAAACGGAGAACCATAACAATTAGAAGCATTGGGGGAACAAGGTGTAGGCTGTTTTCAATCTGAATGCTGTCTGTCTTCGGGACCTGGCATGGTTTCTTGTTGTTGAAGTTGAGCAAACATCCAGGAGTGGATTACGGTCCGATCGGAGAGCAGCGCTCGGTCGGTACGCGGATAATGGCGGATAGTAGTGATGGCATGGAAAGAGATGAAGATGAACGAACATCGGATCAAAATGGAGAAAGAAGCCACGATGGAAAATACATGGAAAGGCAATATGTTAGCGACTGGGATGAAAGTGGACAGGAAATTCAAAAAATTGAAGTAAACAAAGTAATTTGTTCAACACCAAGAGATATGCAAGAGGTGTAATTTCTGGAATCCCAACAGCAGTAACAACAGATGAAATCAAAAACAACATAAAAGGAGGAAAAATAAGTGAAGCAAAACGGCTAAAAACCAACAGAAATGGGGAAAGGTGCGATAGTCTGTCAGTTATGCTGCAGTTTGAGGAAGAGTCACTACCAGACAAAGTTTTTATGGGGTATTTTAGCTACAAAGTTCCACCACCTCTTAGGTTTTACAAATGTAAAAAGTTTGGGCACACAGCTTCAATTTGTAATGGGAAAATCAAATGTGCAAAATGTAGTGGAAACCATGAGTATGGTAAATGCAGTGAAAACGCAGAAATCAAATGTTGCAATTGTGGTGGAATCCCTAGATTTCCAGGAATTCCTAGAAGAAAAACAATTAGTATGCTTAAATGATGGTAGAGGAACCAGATATGATTGTAACATAAATAAAACCTCAGCTATAGATTTAACATTAGTAACTAATAATATAGAAGAAATTCAAAGCTGGGATGTAGAAGAATGTGGTATGGGTAGCGATCATTTCCCAATTATAATTAAATTAGGAATAAAAGAAAATAGAAAGAGGGAAAAGAAATTTAGGTGGTAATTTGAGAAAACGAATTGGAATCAGTATAGTTATATTATGGAAAGAGAATTCATAAAAGAAATAGTGGAAGAAGAAGACATGGTGAAATTAAGTTAAAAAATAACAAACACAATAATTAGAGTAGCAGAAGAAGTAATACCAAAAACAGGGAGAGGAAAAAAAAAGTGTGCCATGGTGGAACAAAGAAGGTAGTGAGGCTATAAAACATGGGGTTTTAACATGGGGTTTTAAACTATCAATAAGTAAAACACAACATATTTGTTTTGCAAGAAGACACAAGACGATTCATTTACAATTATATGGAATAGCATTAAAACAAGTCACAGAAATACAATTCCTGGGAATAATATTCGATGACAAAATAACCTGGCAAAAATATATAGAATATGTCAAAAATAAATGTAAACAGATAAATAACATATTGAGAAACCTAGCGGGAAGACTGGGGAGGAAGCAAAAATGGAATTATTAAAATTTATGAAAGCATAATGAAACCCCAATTGGATTATGGCTGCTTAGCATATATGTCTGCTGCAGAAACCAATTTAAAGAAACTAGAAGTAGAGCAAACAAAAGCTATCAGATTAAGCTGTGGAGCCATTATGTTATCCCCAATAACAGCGATACAAATAGAAATAGGAGAGATGCCTTTGAGGTTAAGAAGAATAAAAATAATGATGAACTACTGGATAAACATACAAGGTCAAGATAAAGATCAATCTTTAAAAAAGATACTCAAAAACTGTTTGGAATATAATCAAACTAATTTCTATAATTTAGGTTGGTTAGGAAACAAAATAGCAAACAAAATGGGACTAGATAAATATAAGCATAGAGGCATATACGTAAAAGATAAAAAACCACCATCGCATACACAAATAATTAGAATTAACTTAAACCTAATTGAACAACTAAAGAGTGTTGAACATAAAAGTCAGAAAGCTTCTTACACACTAAACTACATTGATGAAAAATATAAAAATAAAATACAAATATTTACAGATGGATCAAAAGACCACAAAGCTGAAAAAACAGGAGTAGAAAGAACAACAGACAATCTTAGTGTTTCTATACCACGTTAGTAGCAATTAAAACAGCGCTAACCTGGATCAATAAAAACTAAGTAAAAAATACTCTCATCTGTTCAGACAGTTCATCTGCTTTGCTTAGTATAAAAACAAGGAAGTCAGAGCGAAGACAAGACATGAAATAACAAATAAAGTAGAAGAATTGGAAAGGAAAGATTGAATAGTTCAGTTTTTATGGATTCCTGCTTGTGTGTGGTTAGAGGGAGATGAAGAGACAGATGCAGCAGAGCAAGCTGTTAAAACAGAGACGCTAACAGCAAACATTCCACTAAGAAAGAACAAGGCAAAAAGTATAATAAATAAAAGTATAATTGAATTGTGGCAAGAACAATGGAATGAAGGTGAAACTGGAAGAGATCTTTATAAAATACAAGATTATTTTAATTATTTTAAGAAACAGAAAAGAAGAGAATAATGACAAGGTTAAGAATAGGGCACACCAGATTAAATCAATTTAAAATAGGAAATCACCCAACAGGAAAATGTGAAAACTGTAGAGAGCAGGAATCTATTGAACACGTTATTATGGATTGCAAAACCTATGAAGAGGAGAGAAACAGTCTAATGAAAGAAGTAAAAAAAATGAAAATAGAACCATGTACAATCTCGACTTTATTAACAGATGCAAGAACTTACAAAAGTATTTTGATTTTTCTTAAAAAAATAAAATGACTTCAGAATATAAGCTTTATATGTTTTCATTTTAGACACGTACATTTAGTATGGTTGGAAGATCTGTAGATAGGTGTGTTTTTTTTTTTCTTCCTTAATCTCCATTTGAACAATTATCCATACCAGAAGGTGGCGGTAATGCACAAAAGAAAGGATGCAAACTGCCAAAAACACCAAAAGAAGAAGATTAGAAGCATTGTCCAATAGAACTTTACGGATTACATCATGAATGTTAATATACGGCCTGATTGGACAGTTACGAAGAAAAACGTTAACTATTATCGTTTGTGCGATCATTTGCACGTGTAAAATTACTAAACATATTTTCCAGACAAATCGATTAAACTGGCTGCTAAAGAAAATATGCGAGTTGACAGTTTAACATAAAAATGGACGACTCGTATCAAACGGAAACCCCGAACTGGATCCAGCAGCACGCTGTGGTGAGTGAGTGAATGAACTTTAAGAGATGTGCTGACCTGCTCTTCCTTCGTTTAAACTGCTTTTTGTCTTTAGTATCAAAAGTTGATGCATTTAGATGTCGGGGACAGTGCTCAAGTGTATGCTGCCTTCCTCGTGTATTTAGATCTGACAGAAGGTGGGTGCATTTACATTTGTAAGGAGTGAATTTTAAAATGGCCTAGGAATTCATTTTTCTATTAACTTATTGTTTAGTTCGTAAATGGAGAGCGGTGACTGGAGTAGCCTGCCCCGAGTTAGATGCCGTTCTATTGGAGGGCCGAGAGAAGGAAGGGGAGTCTGTTCAGACGATTTATCCTCTTCCTTCACAAAGATCCATCAAACACAGAGAGTAAGTCATACTGTTGTACACAATTATTAAACATTTCCCTACTCATTTGCTTTGAGCCACCTGAACTCTTGGGCATTTAAGAAATGACTCAAACCCCTTCAAAACGGGTTTAAATGAATATACTTTTGTTGTGCAGGTTGCGTGGTGTATTGGAGAGAGAGTCCCGCATGCTCTTGTGTGCAGTAGCATCCGACTCCACTCTAGTGTATCAGAGACTGTGTGATGGCTTTCTGACTCCGGACCCTCCTGTGGATGTACAAGACCAAGGGCAGCGACAGCATCGCAAGAGAAGGTTACAGATCTGAGATGTGTATAAATTCTCATTTCTGGGAGTTGGAGGCTGTCTTTTTGAAGATATTTTTGATGTACTTATAAGCAGTAAGAGATGTTTACAATAGTTTGGTTCTCAATTTTCAATCATTGAATTATCATATTGTTTTAAGCTAATACAACTAGTATTAAAACAAGGTTAGATTCTGCGCTTTACACTTTTACACCCCAAATATAAGAACACAAAACCACTGCTGTCCAGAACATAATAACATCGATGGAACAAAAAGTCAAAATGACAAAACACTATGGGCGAAAAACATTTCCTCGCTTGGTAAAAAAAAAAAAAAATGGCATGTAAGCGCTTTGTGTTTCTATCCAGCAGAATAAACAGACTCAAGTTTTTCTCTGAGATTGTGTAGAAGTTTTGCATGCTTGAGTAATGCTTAACATGTCCTGCTGGTAAATTACATAGATGATTTGTTTCCGTATATATTTAGGGGTCGAGCACCAGCGGTGCAAGAACCCTATTGTAATTGCACGAAAAAAAAAAATTATTATTCTTCTTCTTTTCCATCTTTGCGGGGACTTTTGAGGGCCTGAACATTAACAAAAAGTCCCAGATTTTTGCACACACCTCAGACCTAGTTAAAATTTTTATTGTGTTTCGAAAAATGAATTAAATAAAATGGCTCTATAGCGCCACCTAATGCATTTTTGTAGCTGTTGCGCAATCAGTTTGTCGTAGGTGAATGAAAGTTGGTACACATGTGTAAAGTACCAAGCTGCAACTTTTACTAATATAAACCCTGTTTCTAAAAGCGACCGGAATTCAGTTATTTCGCAAAACATCTCCAAACTTCTTGAGTATCATCATAAGGCATACGGCATGTAATATTGAGAAGCTTTTTCGACTATCATAAAGTATGTAGTCGTGGCAGCAGGCCAATGTCCAAATTTCGACTCAAAACAGGAAGTTGTTATAACTCGGGCATAGAATATCTGATTCAGCTTAAACTCATACTTCATACTTTGATGAACTCCTCCTGGGCAAAATGTCCGATCCTGCTGAAAATTGATGTAGTTAGCCATAAGGTATTAGGGAAAAAAATTGATCAAAAGCTAAGAAGTACCACAAAAGGCCTTGAGGTGGTGCTCTATAATGCCACCTAAACTGGTTTTGTAGCTGTTCCGCAACCAGTTTGTAGTAGGCGAATGAAATTAAATACACATATGTAAATGAGAAAACTGCAACTTTTACTTATATAAACACTGTTTCCAAAATCGACGGGAAGACGGATATTTCGCAAAAACCTCTAAAAGTGTGCGTTTTTACTCGTTTTATACTTTGACAAACTCCTCTTAGGCGAAATGTCCGATCCAGCTGAAAATTGATAATGTTACTCATAGCGCATTAAGGAAAAAAAGTTATCAAAAGCTAAGAAGTACATCAAATAATCTTGGGGTGGCGCCCCAGCAAAGTTCACCCTTAAAAAATGAGCAAAAAAATGGCATATTTTGGACTGTATCTCCGTTTATGTTAACTGTGACTGTGCTTCAAAAATTGCCTCTACAGCGCCCCCTTAATTGTGACAAAAATCTTCATTTTAGATGTTTTTATAGCTGTTGCTCAAGCAGTTTGTCGTAGGCGAATGAAATTTGGTACACACGTGTAAAGTACCAAGCTGCAATTTTTACTAATATAATCCCTGTTTCTAAAATCGACCGGAATGCGGTTATTTAGCAAAAACCTCTAAAAATGGGCGTTTTGTTCATTCTACACTTTACATTTACATTTATGCATTTGGCAGACGCTTTTGTCCAAATCGACTTACATTAGGGGAGAGACAATATGCAATTTGTTACACCGTCAAAGTCTATCTCAGCTTCTCATAATAGGATTGTATCAACTGATCACTAAACCAAAGCAGTGAGGAAGTAGAGGAAGAAAATAAAGGCAGAGAAAGGGAAAAAAAGAAGGTAGTTTTTTTTTAATTGTAGGTGTTCTCTGAAGAGAAGAGTTTTCAGTTGCTTGTTGAAAGCTGTTAGTGTTGTTGCTCTCCTGACTGGATCAGAGAGTTTGTTCCACCAGCCAGGGACAGTGAAAGAGAAGGTTCTGCTGAGAGATCTTCTGCCCTTGTGGGAAGGAACCACAAGTCGCTGTTCCTTCTCTGAGCGTAGGCTTCTGGAGGACATGTAGGACTGTATGAGCTCATGGAGGTAGACAGGGGCTGATCTGGAGATAGTTTTGTACGCCAGCGTTAGCGATTTGAATTTAACCCGAGCTGCAATGGGGAGCCAATGAAGAGGGGAGTAACATGAGCTCGTTTCGGTTTCTTGAAGATAAGACGAACTGCAGAGTTCTGGATCATCTGCAGAGGTTTGAGCATATTTAATGGAAGTCCTGCTAGGAGAGCATTGCAGTAGTCCAGACGTGAGAGGACCAGAGCCTGAACCAGGAGTTGAGTTGCATGCTCAGTTAAGAAGGGCCTGATGTTTTGATTATTGTTCAGTGCAAATCTACACGCTCGAGTTGTCTTTGTGATGTGGTCTTTGAAGGACAGCTGTTCATCCAAAATCACTCTAAAACTTTGATGACACAGATTTGATCTAAACATCTCCAAACTTCTTGAGTATCATCATAAGGCATGTGGAACCTTAAAATGAGAAGAAAAAAAATTTTGCAATCATAAAGTATATGGTCATGACCAGTCTCACAATTTTCAAACAGGAAGTTGTTATAACTCGGGCATAGAATATCCGATGCGGCTCAAACTTGTTTCTGAACAGATTGATATGCTAATGTTATGACACTGACTCTTGTTTTTATACGAGTTGTTTGTGTAACAATAAGGATCGTTTTCACGTTTAAAGATTTGTAACGTTGGATACGAGGTTAAGTGCCTTTTCACCTTGTTTCCAGCTCTCGACGACAACAAGTGAAAAAACACGAAAAAGAGCGCGAGGTGGTGCCTTTGCTCCGGCGGACGCATCATGCGAGACCCCTCCCATCGCTGCTTGCAGCTTTAATTAATTTTGTGTTCTGTGAACAATCAACAAACCAATTATCAATCTTCATAGTTGGTCTGTGTATATTTATTTTTCCTTTCACGCATTTTTGGCAATATTGTTTGGCCCATCTGTGTTCCTAGAGAACTCAAGTGTATATTAGGGACAAAAAAAAATACAGAAATGGCTTCCCGTGGTCTTCTTTTGAAATGAAAACATTTGTGCTTAAGGCTATGGCAAGTTACGGTCACACTTTAAAAGGAAGGAGCACTTCCTGGTAATAAATCTTATCTTTCTAACACTTATCGAAGGCTGGTTTCCAAACACACTCGGTTTTTGACCTCAAGAAAGTCCTGTTTACATTAAGATAATGCATGATATCCACTTGTTACATAGACAAAAATATGTTTCTAAGACCACACGATCTTAAATTGAAGAAACATGCCAAAAGACAAGGACAAAAAAGGACAAAATAGTTATCCTTTTGAAGGCCAAGACGAGAAAGAAACTGTTAAAAGTTACTCTGACTCCAATGTTTCAAGGAAGAGCGATTATGTTTCAAATCATCATATCCATGCCTGCAAGGTGAAGTCTAAAGCAACTTTTAACACCATCATGGATGTCAGTGCCTCAGTGATGAATTTTCAAACCAACTTTGGCATACATGTTGACAGCATGTTTGTGGAAAGATCTGTTCTTTTTGAATTATTGTAGCAATACTATAACGAGAGTGTGAATTATCCCTTAAGTTAATACAACTAGTTTCTAAACATGGCTAGACTCCACGCTTTACATTTTCACACCCCCAAAATACCACTCCTCCATATTTAAGAACACATACAGCACTGCTGTCCTGAGCTTCGTAACATCACTGGAACAAAAGGTCAAAATGACAAAACACTATGGGTGATGAACACTTCCTCACTTGGTTAAAAAAAGATAATTGGAATGCAAGCGCTTTGTGTTCCTATCCAGCAGAACGGACAGAATCAAGTCTTTGAGCAAGTCAGTCTTTAGGAAATAAGCTCTCCACTGCTGGTCCACCCAGTGTAGTGTCCCGAGTCCAAGGCAGGGCGATTTTCTGCTGGATGTAGTCTATGAGTAGGAGAAGGCTTATGGGTAGTGTAAGGCAAGGGGATTGAGGAACAGTCTGAAAATGGCTTTCCCATGCTCCCTTAGTGTACTCTTCAAGAGTCTAAAATACTGACCTGTAAGACATTTGGGAGTGTAAACAACAGAGATGAGGGTATCTCACACTCTTGAAGATTGGTACACGTTGGGTAAGGAGGCATGGAAAGAAGCTGCAAGGAATCATGGGACATAATTATATTACTCCCAGCTGGTAGGAGACGATTATTTTCAGCATGCTATGTCAAATCCTCATCTTCTGAGCAGTAGTCCCGTCCCTGTAAGAGAGAAATGAGACCACTCTTGGTGAAGCCAAAAAGATGGGATAGGATTTTTTTTTTTTTTATGATAAAAACATTTCAAAGTGTGAATTTTCTTTTGAAGAGTAACAATAGTGAAGACTGAATAATATTTCAACACTGACTGAAATAGTTTGCCAGTTTATATTGTATTTAAAATATTTTATAGTCAAACCTTAAAACTTCATTTTTTTTAACTGAAAAGTCACTTTAATGTTGATCCAAACGATTTCACTTTCAAATTTTAGTACGAGTAAATTTCTCAAATTCTACAAATCAGCCAAAAACATGCAAGCTGTTAAAAAAACCTTTCCAAACATAAAAAGTAGATTCCTATGCTATGTATTGAAAAATAGGTTGCAACAAGAGCATGTGCAATGTGAACAATGCGTTGAAACCCCCCTACCACATCTTTTTTTCCACATTTGAAATAGGGTCAGCCAATGATATTTAGTTTTGGTGCTTTGTGGTACTCTGGTAGAAGTCAGTACAGTCTTAATAATAATGATGATGATGCATTGAAGCAACGCGAGTGGTGAAAATTATATGGTTTTAACAAGCACATAAACACAGTCACTCTGCTTCTCAGTGCATCAACAAGAGCAATTTATTAAATTTCCGCTAATCATTTAACACCATCCATTTCCAGTTTGATCAGAAGGAAAGAAAAACCCTGGCATTTAACATCCTGGTACGTATGAGCTACAAACGTACAAAGTTACATATTTTAACATTTAAATTATCAATTTATTTTGATGAACACCCAGCTTAAACTAGAAATTGAAGGCCCTAGCCATCAATTAACTTACAGTATTATGTATTTGTATTTAGAAAAATTTGCTATTTGATTTTTGCCTGTTGGAAATGTCCTGTTATTGGTAGGCTACTCTAGAATCATGGAGATAAAAATCTTATAAATCACCATTTTACAAATGTTTTGATCAATATACTTTACTGTTGTGTGCATTGTTGGAAATTAAATTCCGCGTTTGTTTGTGATGTTCCTATTGGAAGTAAATGCAAATTTGCCCAAACATATTTTGATAATTTAATTCATTTATTGAATAATTTTAAAACCATTTACAGGACCTTTTCCCATGTTTTGTTTCATGGGGGGGGGGGGGGGGGGGTGATAGCATTTGATTACTTACTGCAAATAAAAAAATACAGCATAAACCTTTAAGCTGTAATTTGTTTCTCAAGAATGTGTCCCGAGTCATTTCAAATAAGAAAGTAGCAAACTGAGCTGTTAAAAATATTGTTCGTCCAGAGGTCTCCTGCTGCTGATAGTTTCGCACACCAGCTGCCTTTCACTAAAATGTACGATAAATGTAAAGGGGGGAAAAATAGAACAAATATTCAAATATTTGCAGTTTCCAAAGTCTGGCATATTAATTCTGCCAGACAGAATTAAAGTCCCAATATGTTTGCTTTTTGAAAGATTTTGAAAGCAAAACTAGATTTATATGATATATTTATATTACTTAAATAATAGGTTACATCTTGATTTTTGCTGTTAAGATTTATAGGACTAAATGAAAGATGATTAACTGTTGATAAGATTCACTGATTTGTGTGCAGATTATAAATCTCTATAAACGTGATTCTTATTTAAAGCAGAATCGTATACTGGCTTAAAGTAAATAGAGGGACATACTATTAGGATCTCTACTTTGACAGCTTGTCTTTAAAACCTAAAAAACATTTTATTAGCACAATGCTATAAAAACTATTTTTTCACTATTTGCATGACAGAATACAGTTCGCTGTGAACAGACTTCTCAAGGACAATAAGCCTATATCTATAGGATGTTTAAAAGATTAACCAAAGCTAAACTCCAAAATTAATCTATTGATTTAAAACTACTAATTAAATACAAACCGAATATGAATTTAGACGCATGAAACATTATTATTATTATTATTAAGTGAATTAATTTGCATCACTCTTGGAGTGGAAATTAGAAAAAGATGAAAAATATATAAATATGTATATATTTATACATAAATATAAGGTGGGTAAAACTATATTATTAACTGGCTTAATATCTTACATATTAAGATGAAAACTGTTATATACTATATTTTTGTTCTTGTTGCTAATTTTGTAAGTTTTGTTTGAGCTGCTTAAATTTTAAACATATTAGCATTTTATTCTAGACAATGATAACTCACTATGATTGAAATGTTGAGAGTAGATGAGAAACATTACACTACACTAACACTACATTTAAAGAGCTATAATGACTCTTTTATTTTCGCAAACCCTGAAGCACAAACAATCAAAACAGCACAAGAGTAGAACTTTCAAAAATTTAATTTTTTAGCACTTTACATGCTGTGGGGGTTCCTTCACAAAGGTCTACATCACCAACCTTTTCAATCTTTTCGTCCAGCATCCTGAAGAACTCCTGCTGGCTCTCTGAGGAGTGGATGCTGCTGAATAGTCAAGATATCATAGTTCATCTCTTGGTAATAAAATT
The DNA here is from genome assembly GCA_900490495.1 of Danionella dracula. Classification (NCBI taxonomy): domain Eukaryota; kingdom Metazoa; phylum Chordata; class Actinopteri; order Cypriniformes; family Danionidae; genus Danionella; species Danionella dracula. The sequence goes on from UELW01000100.1 coordinate 7,082,124, forward strand.
AAATTCCCTCAAGTAAAAAAATAAGACTCACCTTATCTTGTTCCCATTTCCCGTCGGATCTTTATGTCTGTTTTTGTGCAAAAGTGTGCTCTTTTCCTGAGAAGCAAACAGCAACAAAACCTTCACTAGTAAGAAAGCTCGATCTAAACATTTATAATGATAAGAATTTACCAAGTTCTCTTGGTTTCTTGTGTTGGTGCGCTCCTCTTCTCCATGCATGTACTTGACCTTCTCGACTCCTTTCAGTTTGTACTCATCTACACAAAACAAAACACACCTTTAAGACTGCGTTTTCAATTGCAGTTAAATCCAGAACAACTAGCCTTGAGGGGTCTCGACTTTACTCACTTTGGGTAACAGCATCTGCTAACTCCTTACATCCACTATTAAAGCTGCAAAAGCTATTGCAGAACCAACAATAGCTTAAAAACTAGACCCTTCCTCTCTCGTGTTCATTCATGAACATTTTGTATTGTCGTGCTGTGAATATCACTCATCACTGCCAGGAATACAGAGAATTACAAGGTAAGTGAACTAAACAGATTTATTAATGCGCCTTTGACAAAGAACAGAGAAGACACAGGAGCTTCCTTTGGTTGATACTAGAATATCCAGGAGACAACGCAGGAGTAGATGATTGAGACGTTATATACTTCATGTTGGTATTCTCTGTGTCTAGCTTAAACTGTTCTGTGATACTAGACATTCCCTTCATGTTTGTACACACAAACACTTCTGGCTCAGATAAAGTCTTGTAAACACTTCTGGCTCAGATAAAGTCTCTCTCCAGCTAATACAAGTTTGCGTTGCTCAAATTGTGAATGTAACATAGTGATGCACACTAGTGACAGTCTAGCATTAGCATGTACAAGATGGCGCCGGTGAGGTCGGCTGCCGTCACGACTGCTCCGACCAAACCTATCTTACTTTTGTTTATTTCTCGTGCTCTTAGACCGTTATACCGGTTTCTTTTTGCAAGATGGCCATCATTACATATGATAGAGCCACTCTTGTTTCCATTGGTGCACAATGCACTCATCTTTCGCCATTTTTAACCCCAGACCCATGTTGGCCGAGTGACATCCTGAGGAACAATAAAGGACGCGACCCGTACCGGCGTCCACGAGGGAAACGAGCCGGCGTCAGGAACAGGCTGAGAGCGCGCGCTCACCGCGCTCCCTTACCTAGCATACTGTTAGCCAACGTCCAGTCTCTGGAAAACAAGCTCGACGACCTCAGGGCAAGGGTCAGCTTCCAGAGGGACATTCGGGACTGCAACCTTCTCTGCTTCACCGAGACATGGCTTAACCCAGCGGTACCGGACCATGCCATCCAACCGGCCGAGTCTTTCTCGGTACACCGCATGGACAGAACTATGGAGTCGGGAAAGTCAAGGGGAGGTGGAGTGTGTCTAATGGTGAACAACCACTGGTGCGACAGCGCGAGCATTGTTCCTCTCGCACGCTCCTGCACACCGAATCTAGAACTTCTGACCATCAAATGTCGGCCTTTCTATCTACCTCGGGAATTCAGCTCGGTCATAATTAGTGCCGTTTATATTCCACCTCAAGCGGACACGGACACTGCTATATGGGACTTGCACGAGTCACTAAATTCACAACAAACACAGAACCGGGACGCCGCATTCATTGTGCTGGGGGATTTTAACAGTGCCAAACTCAAGCGCGCACTGCCGAACTTCCACCAGCACATCACCTGCCCGACCAGGGGCGAACGGATACTGGATCACTGTTACACTCCATTCAAGGAAGGCTACAAAGCACAATCACGTCCAGCGTTTGGAAAATCAGACCATGCCGCCATCTTCCTCATGCCGGCATATAAACAAAGGCTAAAGCAGGAAGCCCCGGCACAGAGGGAGATCTCACACTGGACGGACCAATCAGAAGCCGCTCTGCAGGACGCACTTGATGACGCAGACTGGGACATGTTCAGGCGCAGCTCTGATGATGTCAGCACGTATACGGAAGCGGTTGTGGGATTTATCGGGAAACTAACGGATGATACAGTTGGAAAAACAGTCATCAAGACGTTTCCCAACCAGAAGCCGTGGGTGGATAAAACTATCCGCGATGCTCTGAGATCCCGCTCCGCCGCCTACAATGCGGGGCTCGCCACCGAGAATATGGATGACTATAAGGCTGCGTCTTACGGCGTGCGCAGAGCAGTGAAGGAGGCGAAGCGGCGCTACGCCAAAAAACTCGAGTCGCAACTCCAACATGGCGGCTCGAGGAGCCTTTGGCATGGACTAAGAACAATGACAGACTATAAAGCACCATCCTCCAGAATGGGGAATGCGGACGCTTCTCTGGCAAACGAGCTAAATACCTTCTATGCTCGCTTCGAGGCTGCAGCTAATCACGCTAGCGGTGCTAGCAGCATGCACGCCGAGAGAGCCGGAGAGGTTAACACATTCACCATCTCAGAGCATGAAGTGAGGAGGGCATTCAGGAGAGTGAATACCAGGAAGGCAGCAGGACCGGATGGCATCACAGGTCGAGTTCTGAAAGCCTGCGCTGACCAGCTGGCACCAGTGTTCACAGAGATATTCAATCTCTCCCTGGAACAATCTACAGTCCCATCATGCTTCAAGCAGTCGACCATTGTTCCTGTTCCAAAGAAACCGCAGCCCGCGAGCCTCAACGACTACCGCCCTGTAGCCCTGACATCAGTGGTGATGAAGTGCTTTGAAAGACTTGTCAGAGATTTCATCACTACAACACTGCCAGACACACTAGATCCACTCCAGTTTGCTTACAGACAAAACCAGTCTACGGAGGATGCCATTTCACACCTCCTCCACACAACAACGAGCCACTTGGACTGCAGAAAAGGGAATTATGCAAGAATGCTGTTTGTTGACTACAGTTCGGCATTCAATACCATAATTCCCTCTACACTCACATTGAAGTTGGAGGTCCTGGGTCTCAGCCCACTCCTGTGTCAGTGGATCTCCAACTTCCTAACAGACAGACCACAAGCAGTAAGGATGGGGAAACACACCTCATCCTCCATCACTCTCAGCACTGGAGCCCCCCAGGGCTGTGTTCTGAGCCCCCTGCTGTACTCGCTGTACACATATGACTGTGTGGCCACTTTTGACTCCACCACCATAATCAAGTTTGCTGACGACACTGTCGTGGTGGGCCTGATCTCCAACAACGATGAGACGGCCTACCTACAGGAGATCATAAACCTGGAGAGATGGTGCCAGGAGAATAATCTCCTCCTGAACGTCAGCAAGACTAAGGAGCTAATAGTGGACTTCAGTACTAAGCGGGAGCGAACGTACGGCCCTGCTTCCATCAACGGGACTCCAGTGGAGAGAGTGGACAGCTTCCGGTACCTCGGCGTACACATCACGCAGGACTTGTCTTGGTCCTGCCATGCCAACTCCCTGGTGAAGAAGGCCCAGCAGCGTCTATACCACCTGAGACGCTTAAGGGACTTTAAACTACCCTCTCAGGTGCTAAAGACTTTTTACAACAGCATCATTGAGAGCGTCTTGACGGGCAGCATCACTTCCTCGTTCGGGAACAGCACCATGCAGGACCGGCGAGCCCTACAGAGGGTGGTACATTCAGCTGAGCGTACCATCCACACCGAGCTCCCAGACCTGCAAGACATCTATAACAAGCGGTGCAGAGCCAGAGCCAGGAAGATTGTGAAGGACTCCAGCCATCCTAACATTGGACTCTTCTCACTGTTGCGTTCAGGAAAGCGTTTCCGCTCCTTGAAGGCAAACACAGAGAGAATGAGGAGGAGCTTCTTCCCGCATGCCATTCGGACTCTAAACGGGGACACACCGGGCACATAAAGACAGACTTTCTAACTTTCACTCATCACCTCTCTCACTCCACACATTCACCTCACACTCCGCACAGTTTGCACAATCGTGGACTTGAAACAGCGCAAGTCACTTTAAAAACATCCACACTGCACTTTAGTGACCTTCTGTCACACACAAATCACTTGCCATTCTTGCACGTCACATCTCTATTCCATTTGTACTTATTTCATTTTGTACTTTATTTCATTTTCATTTGTATTATATTGTATTCCATTGTACTTTATTTCATCTGTATTATATTGTATTTAGTACTTATTTAAATTCATATCTACTTTGTTTTCTTATAATTTATGTTTTATTTTTATCTTTTTATCTATTTCCTAAATGGTTACAGGTTGGACGGTCGTACAATACATTTCACTGCACGTCGTACTCTGTATGTATATGTATGTGACAAATAAAATCTGAATCTGAATCTGAATCTGTCAGAGAGAGAGCAAATGCACTTCAACTGAGAGAGTGAAAAATTATTTGCCAAGAGAGAACTACAAGTCTAGCTTACAGATGAAATGTGATCTGAAAACTGTAAAAAAATAAAAACAAGTGACATTTAAAATTCTGTCATGACGCATTTTTACTATTTAATCCAGGAGTTGACATCAATTTAAATTAACTTAAATTAAAAGACCTGAATGTAATTTCACCCATGCGTCCATCATCTTTTATTGAATATAAAAAAACTATTTAAAAACCTTGTGTTTATAAAATAGTTAAAAATAGACATATAAAACAATGTTAACTTCAGTTTTTAGCGTCTTCTTGAAGAAATTTATTTTGTAACTGTTCAAGGTCTTTACAATTTTTGCCTCTAAAATTAGTGCAAAAAAAAAAAGCTTTGCAAATTTTTTTCGTTCAGCTTGTTCCACAACCCCACCCAATGTTAAGATAAGGCACTGTCCTCACTGGTCAGGAGTGAACGAGAAGGTAAACAGACTGATAAAGTTGCCTGGAACTTTGCAAACCGTGCTGGAATTTTCCATCTGCCAAAACATTCTGAATTTCAATTGTGTTGATTTTAATTATTGACTATTGTAATTTAATAAATCTGAATGTTATAAGCCATTAAAAAGATTTTGCATTTGATTTTCTTAATTTGAATTAGAATATTGAATTGACCTTCTGAAATTTAAAGCCACTGATTTTTAAAGGTATAATTATTCATAGATGTATTTTCAGACTTCAGATTTAGCTTGTAAAAATACAGCTTGAAATTTTCAAGAAGAAAAATGTAAAAACATCAAATTAAATTTTCTAAAATTCAAGCCCAATATTTAGGTTGTGAAATTCAGATTAACAGAAAGTATGCCATGGGGTCATCACCAGGGAAGAGTAGATGATCACAGAACAGTTGATGAAGCATTTAGAAAAGTGTGTGGCTCAGCTATGTAATCATGAATTGACCAAATTACTAGCGTAATTAGCACAATACTTGCATTTTACTAGCATGATCAGCAAATCACTACCATGTTCCTATAGGTTCATCGACTGTTCTGTGATTGTCTACTCTTCCCTGGTGATGACCCCTGACCTACTTTCTGTTAGATCTGAATTTCACAACCTGATTTTGACATTAAATTTAAAATTAGTTTAAATTTCAGAAGTTCAATAATAAGTTACACTATTTGAATTCAAATTAAGAAATTTAAAGAAAAAAAATCAAATTCAAAATGGCATATAATAATAGTCAATCATTCAAATCAATACAATTCAAATTCAGATTGTTTTGTCAGATATCTAGCTCCATACGCGTGGAGGTTGAAATCTTCAGAGCTGGTGTACAGAGGCATGTTTTCAAAAGTCCAGAACCTAAACTTTATTGAGCAGAGGAGCTTTTGCAGACTGGCTTCTGTATTCCGTTTACAGAAACACTCGGCTCAGGCAATGATTTATTGCTGCGTGTGTGAAAGCAATCATTTTGTTTCCAGGAACCGTTACCAAAACCGCTTTCAGAGGTGGTCCCGAAAACAGTTCAAGCACTTTAACGATGAGCGGGACATGTGGCTCAAAAGATGAAGTTGTCTGCGCTCGATGTGATGTAATAACGCAAGCGTTCGTTCATTAAACACTGCAACAAGCCGGAAAGAATGTTTTCATCTTCTAAACAGCTCAGTAAATGTGTTGATAACATCCGCAAAAACATTGTCTATTCCATGATGCACAGAGGCAAAAAGTCCTCACATTTCCAGATCCTGAAAGACACCGATCACGTGACTCCAGTCAGGTAACTAAGCAAGCATCTTTGAAACGGGTCAGAAAATACTGTATGAATGAACATAAAACGATGAAGCAGTTGGGAGCGAGAGCGACCGTTCTCGGAATCAGAAAAGACTGGAAGTTCCTAGTTTGAAAATGCCCTCAAGCTTTGTATGTCCCTCAGCGCCAGGGAGGACAACGCACTCAATGTGCCCAACAAACTAGTGCTTCGGCAATATACTGCTCTGGATCACAGCAAGAGCTGCAATGGATTGGACTGTTTGTCACCATGCCAAACATGTCCTCTGTGCCGAAAACAGACCATCACTCAAAGATGTTCCAAACGACTTCCTGAGAGAACAAAGCCCTCAGGAAAAACAATTCATTCAAAATAATGATTTTAATAGCCAAACTGGGACATCCATAATATTCAACACATAAAAAGAGTTTGACGTTAAAATAAATGCAGTTCATGATCTCTTCTTGCTTTAATTACATTACTAATGTTATTCTTTAAACTTTTCAAGCACAAAGAGCATGAAGAGGCTTGGAGAAGGACAGTAGGAACCACGGACCTGAAAAGGCATCCCCGTTGCTGTAGGCCTTCGCCCGGGCCTCTTCATCACTGGGTACAGATGAAAACTGCTTGGCTGAGGTGCAGCCCATCGCCTCACTTCCTCTCCTCTCCTTCCTGCATGGCACTCTCTTCTGCACCTGTCCGATACACACACACACACACACACACACACACACACACACACACACACACACACACACACACACATGAGATATCCCGTGTTGCAAACACAGAACATACTTACAGACTCAAAAAAAGAGAAGGATTCATACTCAAATAAGGAAATATAGCCATAAAAACAAGAGAGGACAAATAAATGCAGCCAGTCGCAAGATTCGGCTGGTCTGCTCTGATATGAACCGCACGTGAAATCATATCAGGGAGCGTCACATTTCTGTTTCCTGCTCATGTTCGGCAGCTGATACGAATGTGGGTTATTAGGACACTGCCTCCAACAGTGGATGAGTACTGGAGTGTTTGGACACTGATCTAAGATCAGATTCTACGAGATGAGAGAACGCAGTGTAAATGATCTCAAACTTCTGATGAAAACCACTCCGAAGATAAACTTGGGATAGTTCCTGTAAATATTGCTTCATCTGAAGTATTTAATGTAGTGTAGCAATAATAGCCTGTTTTTAATGTTTCAGTCTGACTGGTTTTAAGATGCTAAACTAAAGTACTTGAACATTAAAAACAGTAGCATAGTCCAGCAGAAAGTGTCTGGATTACAACAACAATGTTGTATTTAAATCATATTGCACTAAAAGGATACAAGTGAAAATCTGCTTGAGCCAGTCAACTCTCCAAGAGATTTTTTTTTTTACACATATTACACATAAACAGCACATAACTAAACTGAAAATCTTTTGATTATAACCAAAGTGCAGTAAGTAGTGTGAGTCCTTATATCCTTTTACTATACTTTGTTTGAATAATTACATTTAAAATAAAAGTTAATCATATAAAAAAATTTTTAAAGTTAATACAATATTTCACGCTACCTTACAGACAATCACAGTTCACAACAAACCTTAACGATACATGTCGAACAATAGTTGCAGTACTAAAAGTACTATTTTAAAATGAATGAATTAATCAATTAATGTGAGTCAATAGAAACCATATTTCATCTCATACTATGAATTACCTTTACAGCACCATCACCCCTCAAATGTCTTACATTTGAGATCATTTATAATGAATGAAACCAGTTTACAAAGTTTTTTTTAATTATACCAGCTAATTGGGGCAAACCCACAAGCAGAGTCACACTCTACTGCAGATATGCAATTTATTGCAACTGATCCAAACATATGTGATCCGAAATCCACCTCTTAAACTCAGCAAACAAAATGAACCACAGGAGCAGCTATACACCCGGACGCGTCTGTATTGTGTGTAACCGTTTTTACATCAAGTTACTGGTCTTGCCATTGTCGATCTTGATTTTCTGTAGCACGTTGATGATGGTGAGCTACATGATGCCGTTCAATCTCCTTCTTGTGTGTGTGCTGCTCGGTGACGTACCTCCATGAGAAATCCCTTGCAAGAAGTTCAGCTCTTTGTTTGCATCATAGAGAGCCAGGTTTGAAAAAAATTCCACAACTTGATCCTAACGGCAGTAACATTTTAAATAGAGAAACACTCAAAATCATGTTCTACACTTGGCCTGTGTTTGATCATGTCAATACTATACTTTTGAGTACTGAATGAATGACATAATATTGCACTGTCTCTTTAAAGTAAATGTGTAATGAAAAACTGATTGACAACAAATATATTCAATTATAAATAAATACTGAGAAATTACAACACTTCAATTATGGGACTGAAATTGCAATTTCCAGTAATTTACTTCTACTCAGTCTGCTGTCTCTAAAACCTCTTGGTGATTTGTGTCTGTCATATCTGTAACAAGTTTAAATATTAATATATATTAAATACAAATAGTTTTTAATATTTAAAAACTGTAAATACAAAAAAGTTCAATGTTTTGCACTTTAAAGGCCTGCAATATAATTTACGTGAACCAAAACACAGCTTCCACTCAAAACAAACTTGTAGCCAATAAGCAGGACAAATCTGGACTTTGTTGTTGTACCTTTAACAGAACTCATTTACTCATCGTCTCTTCCCATTGGCTGAGGTCTTTTCAGCCTTTCCTTAACAGTCCAGAAAATGAAACATTTATTTTTAAGGTTTAACAGGAACTGCTTTTTGGGGTATAAATATATTCTCCTTCTGTTCTCCAAAAAGTTCATCTTGGATTTGGTTCAGTTGTTCTCCGGTTCTGGTGTTAGCACTTTAAGAATAACTTAGCATACATACTTCAGATTAAACCAGTAGCCTTTTCACACCACCAGCAGCAGCAGCATTACTAAACGATCAACATTCATATTTATATATATTTTTAATTAAAACTTATCTCTGGTATAATGACAGCATCTAATATTATCAGGAACTATGCTCTGATTCTGGAGTAATAAGAGGAAGGTGCTTTGAAATTTAACATGGCTGCAGCAGGCACAGGGTTAACACACTGAACTAGAGAATAGATTTGCTTCGTCAAAAAAACAAAACAATCTTTCATTCAATATTTGATAATTATGTTGTCATTGGCACAAAATGTTCTACGCTAAGCTATGGTAAAAGTGATATCATCAGATAAGGAGAATGATTGAGGGGCTTTGCTAACTGCTCTCTCAGACAAATCTTGCAAGTTATTCTGCTCTATGTTGTGCTTCTGAGCTAATATAACCAAACAGAATTTAATAAAAAAAAGTTCATAAAATATTTTAACCATATTTCAACAATAAATCGTTTCCCTGGAATTAAATATAACCACACATTCAACAACATAATGTCTATAGTTATTACTTTGCCTTTTTTGGATTTTGTCCACAGTATAACATCAAAAATGTATAAAATTGGCTACAAGCAGTGTCTTTACTATGAAACGTACATCTTGTGCTCAAAGAGGGTGCTTTTAAAGGTCACATGACAATTGGGTCTGTGGGAATTATATATAGTATAGCTTAACATATGAATCATTCTTAGTGCAACAGATGTCACCAATCCTTCCTAACACCTAACAAACAGTATAAAAAAATTCTGAATAATTGAGTTGTTTCATATTTAACAGCATGTTTTCTCATCACAAGACGTTAAGAGAAAATTGTAAGAAAGGTCCTCCCTTTTCCGTTTAGCCATTTTCCCTAGACAATAAGTTTAAGGCAGGATCATTATCAGCTACATTAATAGACAAATTAACAATTGTAAAACTGTCTGGTTCATAGCAGACTTTTATAGTGGTCCCCTGACGTCACTTCTTGAGGCGCTCAGCATCCAATCAGAACAAGCGCAGGAGCAGCGAGTGCAGCTGGCGTCCCCTCGCATAAAGGGCCCTTGTGTGCGGCTTCAAAGGAGCCGCGAGCGAGCGATGAGGCTTAACTAATCGCTCTCAGAGGAGAGAGCCCTCCACACAACCCAAAAGCTCCAGAGACTACTGACAACTGTGCCCCAAACCAAAGATCCTGAACGACGATGAAGAATTAGTACGAACGAGCAGCAGAGACATTACTAACGTTCAAACTGCTATTGAGCACCTAGCACGGTTCCTTCATAAAACAACCCCAATGTTGCTTGTTGTGAATCAGCACTATAATTAACCCGAGATAATAAATCAATAAATAAGCATTGTTTTGATGTAAACGGTAACATCACCAGACTGTTGTTGATACACATAAAACCAAAGCGGATGTGTTTTGTTCACCAGAAAAGGATGATAACAATGGTCGCGATGGCAGGAAAAATCACACTCTTAATTTTTGATTAGATGATTTAAACCGACAAACGATTCTTGTGAATCCACATAGAACGCTTTTCTTACCCTTTGTGCAGATGTAGAGTTAAATCGTGCGGTTCGTGATCAAGGAAAATGCTCAACGGGACCAGCAGAGAACACTGACCAGCTCACAGACCTGACTAATCGTTGGCAGAAACTCTCAATGTTGCCAGACAAAAGCAATCGAACAAAAGGCCCAATGACTAAAAAAAAGAAAGGGGACCAGAAGACCGATGTTTTAAACGTGCTCATAGCCATATGCATTGACGGCTATGTATATTAGCCATCGTATTACGTATTATACGCCATTGAGCCATAGTTTAACAAATAAACAAAGGTTATGTAATAATTAAGCCATAAAAACTGAATTTCTTAATGGTTTGAATGTTTTTAATGTCCACATTAAACGCAGTTAAATCACAAAGTAATCAAGAGTATGCTAAATGTGCAAGCCAAAGATATTTTTTATTTTATGTTAAGCGTTAAATGATTTCTTCAATGTTTGGTATACGCAATAAAATTATTTTCTTTGAAGAATCTCCTGTCTTAATAATATAAGATGCAACTATATATACACATATAATTAAAGGTGTAATTCACAGTGGCAAATAACTCATAACGGAAAAGCTGTTTATTAGCGATACAAAATAAGTTTCTACCGTTACACACTGCAAGTATCGGAACTTTCGGAATGTGAAAGCAATGTGCGAAAGCCGGAAAGAATTCAATGTAACACCTTCTTCCGGCCAACTCATCTGAAGTCTGCTGTCAGTTCAGTTCAAATGTGTCACTTTTTACCTGTCTCTCCTATAAGCTATCGCTTCGCTTTACAATAGACCGAAGCTAGATCGCAAAAAAACACCGTCAGAATGGTGTTGTTAACGATGATTGTCAGAGTAGCGGACGGGCTGCCGCTTGCTGCATCGATGCAAGAGGACGAGCAGGTAATGTTAACGTCTCTGAGAGCTTTTATCATCTCCATTAATTAAGTTGCTAAATTGCTCAGAAACTAGCAGTGTTCGTTTACTTAAAGTTAAGAGAAAAGATAGAAATGTATGTTTTTATATGGTTTATACATAGTTCTGAAAATTGTTTAAACGTGTGATTTACAGTCGGGTCGAGACCTCCAAAAGTACCAGAGCCAAGCCAAGCAGCTGTGCCGCAAACTAAACGAGCAGAGCCCCGCACGGTGCACCCTGGAGGGGGGAGCCATGTGCTTTCAGTAAGCCCCCACTCTGACCCAACTCTCACCACTTTACAAGAATCCAAAAAGTGTTTTTGTTCAGTTCAAGTCACCTCTCAAATGAAGATATTTTAAACTGTTCGACATATATTTTATGCAATATCGCCATACACAATTATATTTTATTACAAGAAAAGCATAATCTTTATAATGTGCTTGTTAAAATGGAGCTAAGAATACAGGTGTAAAGCAATGAATGTTTTAATGTAATTTTCAGAAATGTTCTCTTCAACTGGTTTTGTCATGACTGGTTTACAAATTTAAAGGGTTTCTACTTGTTCAAAACAAAAAAAAAATTTATTTTACAACAAAAAAAAAATGTGTTGTTAGTTTGGTGGGGCAGGAACATTTGAAACAACTTCACAAATACTGAGACCCTGTGTTTACAGAGGCTGTTAGAACTAGGTGAAAAACTGCAGCTCAAGCGGGTAATTAAAAACCTCTTTCATTAAAGCTAGAATGAGTGTTGTGCTCAGACCTTTGTGAAAACCGTTTTTTCACCTAAATCAAAACTCTAATAGTCTTTTTTGATTTATTTATTTGTTTGGCATATTGGTTATGGTTATTTTTCTGGCATCTATTGCGGAAGCTTCCTCTCAGATGAGTAGATGTCTTTGGGCTCGTACATTGAGTCTGTATTGTGAGCTTTACTAATATGAAACAACTACAAACGTGTCCTAAATGAGAAGCCCTGCCTACAACTAAAACCTGGCCAGGCTAGATAAATTGTGATTTTTTTTTTAAAAAAGACAACATTCTTTGGAAAATATATCTGAAAATCAGACCTGAAAAGACCTGACAAATCTGAAAAAGTAAAACTAATTGAAAACATTTAAAGGTGACTTTAGTATCTTGTAAAAAAAAAACGACAATGGCTGTTTGAATTTATTTTTAAGCTTACACTTGAGTGTATTTTCTTATAGCTTACAATCTACTTGGCTGGTTTTTCAGTTATGTCATTGAGAAAGGAGTGTGTTACCTGGCCCTGTGCGAAGCAGGATTCCCCAAGAAACTCGCCTTTGCATACCTGGAGGATCTGGAGGGAGCGTTCAGTGAGCAGTATGGCACAAAGGTCCCCTCAGTGTCTCGACCGTACTCTTTTATTGAATTTGGTGAGATTAATACCGTTAGTTTGAGCAGAAAGTATTACAATATAGTCAGTTTAAGCCTATTTGTTCACCGACAATCACTGTCAATTTACGCAAATTGGAACACAAGGTGTTTAGTTACACTCCTCATTTGTCTAACTTTGATCAAAGAAACTTCCCTCACCTTAATGCAAATTAATTATTGTCAATAGTTTGAGTTTAATTTCAATATATTCAATATTATTTAATTGAAATACACGTTTCTTTTTATTTGTTTTTACATTTGTTTTTAATTGAAGTTAGTGTGTATTTATTTAAAATGTAGGTACATTTAAATAACTTTTGTGATAATTTAACATTTAATGTACTTTAATGTACATTTGTGTTAATGGTAATAAAACAAGAAATATCTAAATTAATCATAATAAAACGCATCATTATTTAATATAAACATGCTAAATAAATGTTTACTTTATTGAGTTGTAATTTCATTTAAATCAGTTTCACTGTATTATATTATTTTTTTTGTTTTGTTTTTTTATTAATAGATTTATAAAAATGTATTTATAAATATTTGCCCACTCTATTTTAAGTACATTTACTTCTAAGTGTATTAAAAGAAACTACAGTTTCAATTTGGATTGTGTAAAATACCTTTTATTTATTTCTTTACATTCAACGGCAACAAGCAGTTCAACCAGTATCGGAACCTTGGAAACGGTAACATGAAATAGTTGAAAGAACGTCTTAGTAAGAAATGTATTTTGGCAGTAATTGTATTAATTTAATGAAAGCTGCAAACAATTGGATAAATGTGCTAAATAAGTCAGATGGCATGATTTTCGATTTCCCCATAGACACATATATCCAGAAAACCAAGAAGTCCTACATCGACAGCCGAGCGCGACGAAATCTGGGCAACATCAACTCAGAGCTCCAGGACGTCCAAAGAATCATGGTTGCTAATATAGAAGAAGTGCTGCAGCGTGGAGAAGCGCTCTCTGGTGAGTTGAACTCTTTCTGCTTATTCCTAAAAACGGCATTTTTAACAGTTTTCCCTTTCCTCCTTCAGCCCTGGATTCGAAAGCCAGTAATCTGTCCAGCCTTTCTAAGAAGTATCGCAGTGATGCCAAATATTTGAACACCCGCTCTACTTACGCTAAAGTGGCTGCCGGCGCGGTCATTCTCATCACGCTCATCGTTTACGTGCGCTTCTGGTGGCTGTGACCGGTTCTGCAGCAGCAGAGACTCTCAGGGCCTAACCCCAGCAAAGCTTCAGACACCAAGAGTTCCTTCTGGCCTTATCAGTGTCTGTTTAACATGATGAGTGTAGCCTCGCTCTGTCAGACAGGGTTTTTGTGATTTATTTAAAGCAGCAACGGTGGAAGATGATTAAGTGTCTTACTGTGTATTCTGTTTGTTAATAATTGAGCTATGCAAAGTACAATTGTTCTAAAAGGTTTGCGCCTTTGTTTATAGGTTTACATGATGTAAACAGGATGTACAGTATGAAGCTGCCATTCTGAGAAATAAAAAAAGAACACTTCTCATTTTGACAGCTTATGAATAGAGCAAAAAGATTTGATGGTCCTTTACATGAATGACAAACACAAAAATCTCTTTTTATCAGGATAACTTTTTTTTTTACATGTCACACATGCTTCTAATAACTTGAATCTAATCCTTCATCCCCACTCACAACAAAACTTTTTTCTTCTAAATCTGATCCATATAAATCTTATGTAATATAAGATGAATATATTGTACTTTTTCAAGTTGTCAAAATCCATTTATAATAAATTATCATGAAAAATTCAGAAATATCTTACAATAATGTCAAAAGCATCTGGCTGAATTGTTGTTTTATTTCTCAGCATAATGGGAGCTCCATGCTACCATCATCTAGTGCCTGACCTGTAAAAACAAGCTAATCAAACCAATTAAATGTGAATTTAAAAAATTTATTGTTCATTTGTGACAATGTGCAACACTGAAGGTAGATGTATTCCCTTTCTTCACATGTTCACAAGGTGAATGCGTGTGTATGGAGATAATATTTGGAGAGTGTATATTCTGTGCTGCAAATGAACAATTCTCATTTTATGAACCGAAGTCTAACGTTCACCATCAAACTGAAGATTTAGATCATGAGGTCGAAGTCATCCCTCTGAAAGAACAAAAAGAAAAGATTGTAAATTTGTGAATATCCCAATGCTTTGAGTAATCATTTATATTTGTTAAAGATGCAGTACGTAATATTTATGAAAACTAGTTTGAACAGATTAAAACTTGATGCCAATCAGAAGAAGCGATCACAATAGGGACACACTACTATTGGTCCAAGTCATCTTTGTTTTGCTGATTTTAAATGTCAACACTAGATTAAGATAAGATAAGATAAGATATTTCTTTATTAATCCCGAAGGAAATTATTTTTCCAGTGATTATTTAAAAATATAAATATACAAATACAAAGAAGAAATTTAGAAAAAATAAAATACAAATAAATACAATGTACTATAAAACAAGGATGTACTATAAAAGACAGGCATACAATAGAATAAAAATATATAGAAAACTGACAACAGTCGAATTACAGACAGGTGTTGAATTATTGATATTGCACATATAAGTTATTGCACATGTATGTTATTGCACACAGGATTGGAATTTTTAATTGCACAGTTTATATATTGCAGGACATGATAAGGCTTTGTTGAAGTTGCTGTTATGACAGCACCCGTGTTAAGGGGGAAGAGTTATACAGTTTGATTGCCATAGGTATAAATGACGTCCTGTGGCGGTCAGTTTTGGACTTTGGCAGTCTCAGTCTGTGGCTGAATGTGCTTCTGTGTGACATCAGTGTCTCATGTAGGGGATGTGATGTATTGTCCCTAATACTGAGAAGTTTCTTCAGCATCCTCCTTTCTGATCCCTCAACTAACGACTCCAGCTCCACTCCAATGACAGAGCCCGCTTTCCTGATGAGCTTGTTAAGTCTGTTGGTGTCAGCTGATTTTAATCTGCTACCCCAGCAGACTACGGCAGAGAAGATGATGCTGGAGACCACTGAGTGATAAAACATCAGCAGCATGGTTCTGCATACATTAAAGGACCTAAGTCTCCTGAGAAAGTACAGGCGACTCTGACCTCTTTTGTATACAGCATCTGTGTTCTTTGACCAGTCCAGTTTATTATCAATGTGAACACCCAGGTATTTATAGCTGTCCACAATGTTCACCTCACTCCCCGTGATGTTTATAGGGTTAGGGATAGTCCTCCGCTTCCTAAAATCTACCACCAGCTCTTTAGTTTTTGAAACATTGAGCTGCAGGTGATTTTGTCCACACCCCTCCACAAAACTGTCGACCACATTCCTGTACTCAGTCTCCTGGCCTCTCCTGATACAGCCCACGATAGCAGAATCATCGGAGAACTTCTGCAGATGGCAAAACTGTGAGCGGTGTCTGAAGTCTGAGGTGTAGAGCGTAAACAGGAAGGGGGATAAGACTGTCCCTTGAGGGGCCCCTGTGCTGCTCCTTATGGTGTCTGAGGTGAGGTTCTGCAGCCTCACATATTGTGGACGACCTGTTAGGTAGTTTGTGATCCAGGTCACCAGGGAAATATCCACCTGCATATCCAATAGCTTGTTACGGAGAAGCTCAGGTCTGATCGTGTTGAATGCACTGGAGAAATCAAAAAACATGACTGTCACAGTGTTACCTGGCTCCTTGAAGTATGTAAATGCTCTGTTCAGAAAATAGATGATGGCATCTTCCACACCCATGCGGGGCTGATAGGCGAACTGCAGAGGGTCCTGGTATGGTTCCACGATTGTCTGTATGTGCCTAAGGACCAGTCTTTCCAGTGACTTCATGACATGTGAGGTCAGAGCAACAGGCCTGTAGTCACTGTTCATCTTTGGTTGTTTATTCTTAGGCACAGGAACAAGGCATGATGTCTTCCACAGGTCTGGAACAGTCATTTGGCTCAGGCTCAGATTGAAGATGTGCTGAAACACTCCACACAACTGAGTAGCACAATCCCTGAGAACTCTAGGACTGAGTCCATCTGGACCTGTGGCCTTGTCTGGACATAGTCGTTTGAACTCTCCTCTCACCTCCTCTGCAGTAATGTTTATTACTTCCAGATTCTGTGCTTCCAGATACTTCCAGAATCTGGTATTACTACCAGATTCTGGATATTGGAAATTTCAAAGCAAATACACATGTCCAAGGTTTACTGTCATTTATTTAACAAATGACCCAAACTTGTTGGTAAACATTATAAATTGTCCATATAAAGAACTTCCTTAGTCAGTTAACTTGTGCAGTTAGAGAAGCTGAAATAGGTCCTTCGTCACACTAATGAGAGAGGCTCCGTCAAAGTTTGACCTCGGGAAAACATGCTTTTTTATTTTTCTATTTGGATTTTTTTTACTGTTCTAGAATAAAGTGCAATACCACTTCACTACATTAAGAGGCAGTGGCGCTCTCATTGGCAGAATGTGCGCAGGGAGCATTCGCGCAGTGGTGTAGGTTTTGTTTGCACTGAGCATGCGCGCTTTGCACACAGTACAGAGTAAGAGGATGAAGTGTAGACACGAAGTGTAGCAAAGGCTCAAGTGACATCATGAAAAAGATATTTAACATATTTAAAATATTTATACGTTAATAAGGTTGGGGAGGATAATTGAAATCGACTGGAGTAAAACAAGTTTGTTTAGAAACTAATGAGGAGTTTTCTGTCTGTTAACTAAAAGAATCTGGCTGCAGAAGCGTAATGCGATAAAAGTAATAAAGACAAAGTTGCTAGATTTGTGGCTAAACTCTATATTTAAAATTGAAAGTCACTAGTGAGAGTGACAAGTCAATAAATCCGACGCCAAGTTTACCTCCTCGTTGTAGTTCATGACATGCTGCTTGATCTTAGAGGAATCTACCCATGTGATGAAGTCTTCCATGCTCCTGTAAAACATTTCAAGATATAATTGAACATTCAAGATTTTTTAGCTAAAAAAAACCCTTGTTATAGTCAGAGCTAACCTTGTTACCAGAAAAGCAGGATCTGTGACAATCTCCGGGCCAATGCGAATATCTGACTACATGTCAAGAAGTATTTAACAGAGAAGTGCATTTTCTTTACAGAGTGAACATCTGTCTGAAACAAGAACATTTACCCACATTCCAACATTAAAGCCTCTAGCAAAAGCATTCTGAGAAAAATGCAGCCTGCTTAGTGCAATGCTTGCTAACATCGTAGTTGTCCTGCAAGAAAAGCACATGAATTCCATTGATTAAGGAGGAAATGTTAACCATGCATGCTCTGTGAGCCTGTTTATGGGGAGAAAAAGTCAGTGGTTAATGAACAGAACGGAACATCCTGACAGAGTATATATACCCTATAGAGACTTTCACTTGTGCTGGACAACTCGCAAGTTCTAAGAAGACCACTGAAAGGCTACATACAGGGGAAGCGCATGGCCTTCAGTCACCATGATCTTCCATGTCCATGGCAGCAACAACGAGCTAAGAAGGGCAACTCAAAGGACACTTTTGCATTCTCAATAACCAAACCCTTTTTGGTTGGGTTCTACATAAAAAATTATTACTTAAAAATGCATTATTGACAAAAAAACTGCCCAAGGAATACTAGTTTTAGAAAACCTAATGACCCTGAGCTACCAAGCTAACAGAAGTTTTATTTTATCTGAATAGGTAAACTGGCAAAAATCATAAAAACAACATTTTCTGACACAATGATAAAAAAAGACAAAAATACCAGGCAAACTGTTATATTTACAGTATCATTATAGGAGTAAAAGGATGAATCACCCAGACGGCGCAAACATGGCTCTACAGCCATGTCAGTTCAAATCTTTGTCCAACCAAATTTGGTGTATTACAAATGTAAAAATGAGTTGCAGAGCTCACAAAATGTTTAAATTCCTTGTAGCTCTTCGGGCAGATACTTCAGTTTTTGTATCCCGAAGTAAATGTAGGTAGCCCAAGTAAAATTTTGTAAAGTAAACAAAAACAATGAAAAACAACTTACAACAACCATATAAAACCGTCTAATTACAATCAACTCAAATATTTGGTTCTACCTGAACAGAAATTTCTATGAACTTGGAAGAAAAATGTATAACATGAATCCCTCAGACTCTGAATATGAACTTCAATTGCGCTTTCTTTTTGCCTCATAGTCGGATTTTTCTGAACTTTTCAGCTTTCTTTGGCTGTCACTTCTTCACCCTGATCTGTCTTATCTGGCCCAGCAGAGCTAAAATATATTAATAAATCCATGCGCTTATTTTCACACACGCACGCGTATGTGATATTCTAAATTCTTTCCACTGCCCCAACAATTTCGATCTCGTTTAAGCTTGATGCGGGAGAATTCAAGAGTCAAGTGAGGATGATAGGCGTTGGTGCACAACAAATACGTCCCTGATCAATCGGTACTGACGCTCCTTATACGCAGTTAGCACAACGGCGAAACAAAAGTGAAAGTAAGGTTAAAAAATAGTGAGTGCCAATTCAAACGCTATTTTAATATTCCACAAATTTATAGTGGCTTCCCGTTGCCCAAAAACTACATAGAGCATAATATCCCAACTATATTTGTGAGAGAATGCAAAGTATTAACATACAGTCATACCTCGAGATACCAAATTAATCCGTTCCTGGGTGGTAAATGTAAAACAACATAGAATAAGAAATTCAGAAAAAAATAAAGTAGGATTCTTCACTCCTTAAAAGTACACATTATACATCTAATAAATAATAATAATACATTTTTTTATCCTCCTTCTTTTAGCGAGCCATGAGTTGTGTATATTAAAACTTATTTCCACAAGTGTTTTTGTGGTAGCTGCGTTTTAACACGTTTTTGTTTTAACGAAATTGTTTGCGAATTAGTTTACAGACTATCGTCATGCATATTAACAAAAACTCTTGGTGTCAAAATTAAGCATCTCATTTTTAAAACAGGAAGAAAATAAATGTACACAGTGCAGACAGAGGCCAATGTATACATGTTAATCTCTCAAAAAAAGTTCTAATTCTAGCATTTTGTGGCATTTGAGCTTTGGGTGTTAGACAAAATATGCACCAGAAAACAAATCTATGCAAAGATAAGTGCAGCAGAGTATGAATGAAGGATACGGCCCTGCTCGATGAAGGTGGTTGCTGTCTTTAGGTTTTGAGCCATTCGCAGCCTCACCATGATGGTGGGAAGCCGCCTCCTAAAGACAAGTACAAACATCAGAACAATAAAAACTAAACAACAAAGATTAGAATTCAGCAACTTGATACAAGAGCTAAAAAGTAGTAAATTAAATGAAATGCCATTAAACAGCTTCCCTTTTTGACAAATCAATTGAAAAAAAGCATTGTGAGATCACAAACATGAAAAAAATCCAGATATACATTGCAAGATTTTGGAAGATTAACAGCATTCTTACAACAAAATGTATGTAAAATATACATCAAATGAACGTCACTTCTACAGAGAGCATACATTTCAGGTCTCATCTGCCAGAAAACAGTAAAAAAATTCAATTAGATGGTTAGGAATAATTACGAGTAACTGATACATCAAAGAAATGGTACAGTAGAAATGTTAATCACATCCAAAACAAAATTAATTTTCAGAAGTAATTACCAGAAGAAGCAAATAAAATATATAAAATATTCCCCACCCACAAAACGTAACAGAAAATTTAATTGTCTTAACTGTTGCAT
Source organism: Danionella dracula (assembly GCA_900490495.1). Lineage (NCBI taxonomy): Eukaryota > Metazoa > Chordata > Actinopteri > Cypriniformes > Danionidae > Danionella > Danionella dracula. Next base: position 7,102,688 of record UELW01000100.1, read on the forward strand.
TGCACACATTTTTTGTCATTCATAGAGTGTCATGAGAGTCATGGTTGTGAACAGTTTTGACTGCACTAAGGGTACAACATCGGTGGAAGTTCTGTTCTTCATACAGAGACTAAAAGAAAGTTGGTTTAGTCTGTTGTTGAATAAAGATTGTTTCTTGCAAATATTTCGCTGGCATGGACTCTGTAAGCTTGCTAACTGCTAAAATACTGATCGAGCATGATTAATATTACCACACCAGATCACACTAATTCAAGTCCTCTTCACTTGTCAGAAGCCAGAGTAGAACGCACATACCAGGGTCCAAGTTCAAACCAAATTGAAGGCACAGTAGCACACAAATTAAAAATATTTATTTTCTTCAGAATCTCTGATATTTTTTAAAGTCCAGAAAGCAGTGATGGGAATAACGATGCAATAAATTAACAGCGCTACCTTTTTCAGCAATGCATAATCAAACCAATAACTATTTTCCACATTACCGATACTCTCCATAAAATGCATGATCTACAGCCAACTATACTTGAAAACACTTTATTTTGAGCGTGTCTCTCAACCTGAGCACCTCTCTGAGGTTTGAGTGTATACGTGCTCAATACATCATGGTGATTTGTGTGTCTGTGAACATGTGGTGATTGGCTGACCGTCAATCGGTTTGCAAAAAAAAAAGTCTTTCATCGTCAGTGACTAGTAACGCATAATGAAGCACCTACCTCACCCCTTCTGTAGCTGCACAGTGCGACTAAATCAGTGGCTAAGAACCCGGGTGATAATGTTAGCTCTGCTCACATGTTATGTTGAATTTGACAGTTTTCTATCTAGTGTGAAATGGTGTACATTTATTGTATTTGAAAAATGTATTTAAAAAACACAAAAAATCCTTTCCCTGGTAAATAGTTACTAACAAAGTTACTATTTTTGAAAAGTAACTAGTAACCATAACTAGTTACTTTTTAAAAGGCATTTGCCCAACACTGCCCACTAGAAGCAGAAGGCGTCCCTGCTGACCTGAGTTGGTTCCATTTGACATCTCGACCACAAGAAATCTAGTAGATGGTGACAACGATTTTAATTGCTAATTTTGCTCACATTTAGCAACATGTCACACGTGATGCCATTACAGAGCTTCACTCACCTGCAGAAAGCAGATGCAGAGACTTCATTTGCAAGAGAGAGATTCTGTTTGGTGGGGATCAGACCAACTCTGTAGCTGCAAAAAAACAAATGAAAACAAACCACGAGGATGTCAAGCTCAAGAAATACACATTTTTAAAAACACAGGGTTTCAAGCACTGAAGCAATAGTTTAAATCTTTAATTCTATACATCTGACCGACATTTTCAGATAATGCAGCCATCAATCAGACTATTGATCAGCAGGAAGGTCTTTAACTAAACAAATTAAGGATGATTACTTTGTTTTAACTTACTGATGTTATAAGCATAAGCCCACAAACCTTTTGATCCAACATTACACTGAAACATATAACTATTATTGGCATTGCATTTTCAGATAACTTTCACTAACGGAAGACTTACAGCTTTTCAAGAAAGAGTGCCGTGCTTTGAGCTCTGAATCCATCTTTTTCGTCCAAGTCTCGTATTTTCTGAGCCAGTTCTCTGATGTTTCGACTAAGTTTGTTGTACCTAGAGATAAAATTAAATGATAAATAACTGTATGCAGACATTGGATGAAAGAAATGCCACAGAAACATTTACTCACTTTGTGTAATCCTCCCTTTTCTCTATGCGATATTTTCTTAACACTTTAATTTCATGCAAATTGTTGTCAACTTCCCAGTTGATAAAATCTACTTTCTTCAATAGTTTCTGTTCGTGGAATTTTAGTTTACGAACCATTTTTGCCTATAAAAACAACAGCGTGTTATTTTTCCGTATTTACCAACCATGCGCTTCTATCTTCTCAGTGCGCATGCGTGCAACGTGAATTTCTTTCACGTGGCTCTCTGGGAGTTGAGGAGCTCGCTACCGCCGCTCTACGGTTAGGAGAAGAAACTTGGATATCTGCTTTTAAAAACAGAAATCTACGCAACAAAAAGAAAAACACATAATATATGGATGAATTTACCGTTTTATAGCTTTACCTATATTATTTTATTGGCTTTGTATTTTCACAAATATTAGTCACGTACTTTGCCATTTTCTTTAACACATTTCGTGCATTCATTTAGCCATTTCTTACTTAAAATAATGAATTTCAAAGATTTCAAACAACACAGCCAAACAATTTCTTGATTTTAAATGAGCCTTAACCAGCACCATACAATAGCATAGTTTTCTTCTTTAAAAACGAGCATAAAATAGGTAATATTATTTTTAAACCAACATTTTACGTAAAATGCGTGAACGTATATTTGCATTTTATTGTTTTATTGTATTTGTTTAATGTTTGTGATTTGCATGATTGTTTATAATATTTATATTGTTAAAAACAGTTAAACCTACAAAAGGCATGGCCCTGAAAAACTAAAAGCTCTTTGGAATCGACAGAGGTCCCTCTAAACAAGTTTCCACGTTCTGCTAAAAGCTGTAAAGGAAACCTAAGGCGAGCAGTGCGTGGATCCTGTACTTTCACTTCTTCACGCACGACCACACGTGCTGTGCTGTGCTGTGCTGTGCTGTGCTGTGCTGTGCTGAGCTGTGCTGTGCTGTGCTGAGCTGGAGGAAGGTGTAGCTCTGAGTGAGATGGAGCAGCTGTGCCTCAGTGCGTGCTGGGACCGAAGCCACTGAGGAGCTCCACCGATGGACCGCACACCTGAGCTGCTCCGCACCGCTCCGCTCCGCTGACATCGGTACACTACAAAACCAACCGCAGCTGTTCTTTAAACTAGAGGAAAATGAGAAAAGGCTGCGTAATATAAACACCATTATTGTGAAGGGATCTGGAAAACGGATCTGGCCGGAGAGGTAACTTTTTACAAATGTTATAGAACTTTAAATGTAATGTTTGTGAAAGGTGAAAGGTAGCAGTAAATGACTAATAATTGTTGTATCCTATATTGAACAGTTGTTGCCACTGCATGGATGCATAAAACAGGAAAGTCAATCAAGTTAATCAAATAATGACATACATTTTAGTTTTTTTAATTTAATTTTAGAATTGGTATTATACGTTCTTGTTTGATGACATATGTCATTTGTAATAGGGTTAAGTCCTTCACAGAGTTGTGCTGGTGTCGAAATGTCAACACTGACTTTATGAAATTGCATGCAGCACCTTCATTCAAAAATTTTTTTTACGTGTACATTTATTTAATTTTCACAACAGCTTGGGTTAAAATAGTATGTGAACAAATTGATGTTAATGATTTTTAGAAAAAATATTTTTCTAAAAACAGACTTTTTTCCCGGTTACAGGATGACCAACTCCATCACAGTTCCATCTTTCCGCCTCTGTTATAAGATCACTGATGCTAATCTGTGCAGGGCCGAGGCTCTCTAGGACAGAAATATTTTTTTTGGTATTTTGTTGTTGACATCCTTGCCCATTTTCTTCCTTCTAGGGTTAAATCCTATACCTGCAGGAACATATGGAGATTCTACATAAAGGACAGGTAATTTCCCACCCAAAGAAATGTTCCCGACGACCACAACATAAAAATCCATTTATAATTAACAAACCAGCTCCAAATCACTCAGATGAGTTTTTTTCCTGACCTCAGCATAAATAAATGAATCATAAATTAGAAATACGCCCTTATGACATTACCAAACTATCAAAAAGTTTTGATATTTAATTCTATTTGAAACAGATACATTTTCTGGGGTATTGTGATTGTTTAACATATGTTACATTAACTAAGCTAATAGATATCAAGGAGAATTCATTGTTGTGGAATCTTTCTCGTCTACAACACTTATTTGTTACAATCCACAGAGCTCAATTTTGGACCTGCTTCTTTTTAACTTGTACATGATAAATGATGAGATATCACAAGATATTGTTTGACTGTTATGTGATGATGCTCAGCTCCACCTTCCTCTAAAGCTCTTAAGATGTCTGGCTGATGAAGGAGATGCCCAGCCAGTAGTTTTCTGAAACTGAACGAGGAAAAGACAGAGATTGATAATTTTGGTTCTCATAAAGCATGCTCTGTATCTGTGAAAGATCCTCACTTCTCTACCATTTCACCTCAGGTTTGGAATCTTGGTGTTGTAGTTTTTAAGCTAAAAATGTACAAACAAATCAATGTGGGTTGTTTTTAGACTTAAACCTTTTTATCTTTTGTGGATCTAAATCAAGTCAGTAAAATATTCAGGCTTCAGCTTGTACAATATGAAGCTGCGAGGCTGTTGATGGGCACTTGGAAATCGAAGCAGATCACTACTATTTTGGTCTCCCGTTGTTTTCAGTGACTTTTAGTTTTAGATCTTCCTGCATGTCCTCAGCTTTGGACTGATCTGTCTCCAGATATCCCTCTAGCTGCAAATATAGTGGTTTTTAAAAACCAGACTCAAGATATAGATGTTCTTAGGCTTTTAAAATATGTTGTTGGTTTTAATGATGTTTTTTTTCATCCTATGTCTTCTTGTTTTTTTATCTTGCTGTTTGATTGTAAAGCACATTGGGCAGCTCTCCAGTAGTAAATGGGCTTTATTAATATATTTTTCTTCACTTTACTTTAATTTTGCATTAAAAAGGTAATGCAATTAATAATAATTAATAAGGTAACTTGAGCCGTTGTTTTATTGCTGAGAAAATGCTAATAAATCTATGCTAAGCTATGCTAAATCTTCTATTGGAAAAAGGTTTGTAAAACCTTAAAACGCTACCTAAAATCTCAGGTAGTGTTGGAGAACGAGTTCAACTCGGTTCATTGTTTCTTTAAATCACCAAATCAGTAAAAAGCTCACACGTCCTGTGATATGTCTTTTAAAGTCAACAAGCAGAGAACTTGCCTCGATTCCAAGCTCCAGTGAAAGCTGTATCTAAATTGGTCTTTTGTGGTTCCAGCTCACTGGGATTAAAGAACGACTGGATGATGACTCACAATGGCTGGATGCTTCAGGTTTTTGTTCCTGTATTGCAAGTTGAATTTGGATGTTAATCTTATGAGCTTTTAAAGACTGTTGAAAGTAAACTGCCATTCTGAGCAGTCCTGCAGCTTAGTTGATGTGTCTAATGTGAATTGTTGTTAGTACCTGTCCAAAATGAAGGGTCCGATTTTAGTATGGCTTGCCTTCAATCATTCAATCAATCAATCAAGTTTTTATATAGCGCTTCTTTAGCAGTTGCTTTCAAAGCAGCTTCACTAAGTCCTCATGAGGATCAGGTAGAGTAGATAGGAGTTCCCTCTGTGAGGCCCCTGGGAGCCTCGCTGACTGAGGCAGGTGCTAATCACCTCCCCAGCATAAAGAATATACAAACCTAAGATTCATGGATGAACAGTTTGCCGGACAGCACCTAAGGAAAAACAAAAAAACAAATGGAGAAAAAACGGTTAGAAAACTGTAACACAGACCACAAACAGGTGATCAGCATCAGCTGCAGGAGGAGAGATAAATGATGAGGATAAGTTAGAGAGGAACATTGAATCACATTGGTTTTTCAACAGTTTGCATGTATATAACGCTCAGACACCAGATCTGTTTAGACAAATACATAGAGCCAATAATTCAAATGCTAGATTAAACAGGTATGTTTTTACATTAGTTTTGAACTCTGTGAGTGTAGCTGAGCTGTGGACAACATTCGAGAGTTTGTTCCAGAACTTCGGGGCTCTACATAAGAACGTTCTTCCTCCTCTGGTGGATCTACTCATCTGCGGAATAATCCATAGAGCTGCTTCTTGTGATCGAAGAGAGCGAGGTGAAATATATCGTGAGAGGAGACTGCTCAGGTAGAACGGAGCCGAGCCATTCAAGCCATTCGGCTGTTTATGTTAAATAAATTTTGATCAGTAGAAGGAGATTGCATAGTGATACCTAAAACAACTACATCCCTATCTGAGATCCTTTTTACAGTGACCTCCTGGCAGTCAGACCACTACGGCGATTACATTTGGGCATAAAGTTTAGAGTTAGCGTGATACAGAGTTAAATAAGCTGTTTCAGCAGTCAGGAACAGGAAGTGGCTCTAGTGTACAGGTACTGTTAAACATGAAGGTTTTTCTTCACGGTCTGCCTTACAAACTTGCTCCACCCATCCATCCACCCACTTTTTTATTTCCTTGGGTTTGAGATTGATGTCCTATTGGTGGATCTCAGGAGGCAGCTTGAGTACTTGGAGAAAACCCATGCGAGAACAGGGAGATAAACATTGATTCGTCACCGTCTGGTTGACAAGATCACCATTCAGCCCCAAAAACACGTCCTTCAAAATGAACGATTAAAGGAGGAGAAAAAAGCAGTGCTTTTTGGAGAGTTCAGGTGTGTCTAAAACCAGTCACAGATTGTAATGCATTGGAACAGATAATCTGGATTTTTTTGATTGCTATAGCAGTAAAAATGTAGCAATATTGAAACAATGTGATGGTTTACTTGTTAATATTGATTGTGATGTGAAGTTATTGTTCCACATAACACCCAGCTCTGGCTTACTCAACTAGCCTTGCTTGGCCGGATGTTGGTTTTGAAGTCTTAACTTTGTACAAGTGTCATCCTTAGGCTAAAAGTGGGCCAAGTTAACATCTGTGCTACATCAACTATGATACCAGTTCTACCAGACTCAGACAATATCTGGCCCACAAACCACATCAGATGAACTTGCCCTGCCCTTTAAAGAACAGAGAAAAGACAACTGCATCTTTGATAAAAAAAAATTTGAGATACTGATTTTTATAATCATCAAAATTAAAGCAAATATATGTTTGAATATATCTGAATGAATATAAAATGGAAGTATTTTTTTTAATGGAACGATTCAAACAATTAATTTAACAATAACTTGTGTGTGGATACACATAATTAGGTTATGGGTGTATGTATGTATGTATGTGTCCAGAATTCCAGATCTGAACTGAAAAGAGGCAGTAACTTAATCTGTGATCAATAAATATTTATAGGTTTCATGACTATTAAGGCATCCTTAGTTATATGACATCACAAATGTTTATTGATAGGCATTTTTAAACCTTACAACTACAATTTTTGTTGTTTTGCACTGCGCTATTTGATTTTTAAAGCATTGCCCTGGTCAGTTTTTTGTATGCTGACCCGGGTGTTGCTCAAAAAATGAATTTGGAGATTGGGAGACACATATTAAGCATGGGTATGTCATTTCAGGTTTAGAGGAAACAGCACTCTGTTTAATGCTGGTTCTCCGACTGCTTTTTCAGGTTTCAGTAGAAAGCTTTTCCTTCTTTGCATATAGATCTTATCTAACAGGATATACAAGTCAGCTCACTGGGACATACCATATCATGGTGTATTGTACAGCTTACAAATGTTAGTTCTTCTGTGTTTGTGAAAGATTGAAGAGTTGAACTAATATTTGAGAATACTTAAATGATTGCTGCATTGTCTTTTGAAAGTTTTTGAAACATGAAAATGACACCTTTAACCTTTAACCTTTATCAGCATTAACCTTTATCAACATTCAATTGTTAAACAATTGGCACACAAAAACACTGTTTACCAGGGACCCGAAACGCTTGACAGCTTACAGAGAAAATAGGCAGAATTAGTATGTGGACACATCCACACACCCATAAACTTAATTATGTGTATCCACACACAGGTGCTTGTTAAAGGAAGAGCATAACATGAAACGTTTATTTTATTTAAAAACTAAAACTTGTATATTGCTCTGATAATAGCATTCAGCTCGTCTGCATTGTTGGCTTTGGTGTATTGCATCTTCCTCTTCACGAAACCTAAAATCTCTGAGGTTAGGTTTAGGTGAGTTTGCTAAAGAACGCGAGCATTAAACCAGGCACTGGTAGTGTTACTGCCTAAAGTTAGTCAGCAGCAGGAAGTAGGAAGTGCTCTAAAATGTAATAATAATTGGCTGTTTAGGCGTTGGACTTCAGAAAACACAGTGGAACCACACCCGCAGGTGACATGGCTCCCAAAACAATCACTGACACCGGTTTTACACTGCTTCCATCTGCGTTGCGTGTTTTTTCAGCTTTTTTTACATGTTAAAGGATGAAAGCTTTCCTGCAAAGTGCACATGGGCCGCAGCAGTGCGTCCCAGATGTGTTGCGTTTTCGTGAGTTGTAGATTTTTTTAACGCACTGCACTCATTAACGGATTTTCAAATGCCCATAAGTTTTGTCAAAATCTTTTTTTTGCTATGTTATATGGTTAAGCAAGTGTGTAGAAGTGTAGAAACAATTATAAGTTTAGGTGTACCTAGAAAATCCTCACAATGGAAGAAAGGACTATTAGTTAATTTAAAGACAAATATATTTGGGTGTATATATAAAGTAATCGGCCCCTTGAACTTTTCAACCTTTTACCACATTTCAGGCTTCAAACATATATTTTCAAACATTTTTGCCCATTCCTCCTTGCAAAACAGCTCGAGCTCAGTGAGGTTGGATGGAGAGTGTTTGGGAACAGCAGTTTTTAGCTCTTTCCACAGATTTTCGATTGGATTCAGGTCTGGACTATGACTTGGCCATTCTAACACCTGGATATGTTTTTTTAACCATTCCATTGTAGATTTTGCTTTGGTTTGGATTGTTGTCTTGTTGGAAGACAAATCTCCATCCCAGTCTCAGATCTTTTGCAGACTTTCATCAGACTTTTCCATCAGACTTTCTTCCAGAATGGTCCTGTATTTGGCTCCATCCATCTTCCCATCAATATTAACCATCTTCCCTGTCCCTGCCAAAGAAAAGCAGGTACAAAGCATGATGCTGCCACCACCATGTTTGATAGTGGGGATCACTGACTTCAGGGTGATGAGCTGTGTTGCTTTTATGCCAAACATAATGTTTTGCATTGTTGCCAAAAAGTTCATCTTTGGTTTCATCTGACCAGAGCACTTTCTTCCACATGTTTGGGGTGTCTCCCAGGTGGCTTGTGGCAAACTTTAAACAACTCTTTTTATGGACGCCTTTAAGAAATTGCTTTCTTCTTGCCACTCTTCCATAAAGGACAGATTTATGCAGTTTATGACTGACTGTTGTCCTATGGACAGTCTCTCCCACCTCAGCTGTAGATCTCTTCAGTTCATCCAGAGTGATCATGGGCCTCTTGGCTGCATCTCTGATCAGTCTTCTCCTTGTTTGAGATGAAAGTTATTTCTAGTCTTTATTGTGGTTTGTTACTCCTTCCATTTCAATATTATCGCTTACACAGTGCTCCTTGGGATGTTGAAAGCTTGGGAAATATTTTTGTATGCAAATTCAGCTTTACACCTCTCTACAACAGTATCTCGGACCTGCCTGGTGTGTTCCTTGTCTTTCATGATGATCTCTGCGCTTCAAGCGGACCTTTAAAGCTATCACAGTGCAGGTGCATTTATATGGAGACTTGATTACACGCAGGTGGATTCTATCTATAATCATTATTCATTTATGTCAACATTGGATCCTTCAGAGATTCTCACTCAACATATGGAGAGAGTTTGCTGCACTGAAAGTAAAGACACTGAATAATATTGCACGGCCAAATTTGATTTGTTAAAAAAGTTTGAAATGAACAGACTCACCTCATCCTCAAAATTCATCAACAGTAAAAAGTTTTTTATAAAGACTTGTTAGCCAAGGACAGAGATTTGGATGGAGTATTTGAGGTTGTCGGTGCTGAAGGGAGCTCTTCATGTTTTTATTTGTTAATGAGAGCATGAGGTAACTCGACAGTATAAATTCAGCTTGACTGTGAAAGTGTTACGCTGTACCTGAAGAAATGCGGATTCTCTCTTCCTCCAGACTCTGAGACCTAGCTTTCTAAAGGACATGAAAACTTTACTTTTCAGAGAACATACCTTTGTGTCAATCAGTAGAAGTCCAATCCTTTTTTCTTTTGTCTCAACTTAGCACAGAGATGCTTCTGATGCCATCTCTTGTTCACGAGTCTATTGCAGCAGCCATGTCTTATATTTGTAGGGGTCCCGATGCTTGACCTAAAAACGTATCCCAGTCGGGACTGAAGGCTCATGTGTTCTGTCTTGAAACAGCGCTAAAGGATTTTTAATAATTCACATAAATTCGTATATCTTACTACATAGTTGATTTTTGATTCAGTTTTATCTTTACCATTATTCATGGTCACAGACAAACAAGTTGGAATGTTAATTAATGATAATATTACGTTTTAACCCACTCAATGTCTTTCATTTTACTTGCACTTGATGTTAATATTCTTATTAACCCTTAAAAGTGTTTCAGTAAAAGAAGAATGACTGAAAAAGGTTCAAACATTTATTGTCATTGATGTGTACAAACAATGCATTACATTATACAACTTGTGAAATATGAACCAAGAGTAAGAAGTTATTGTCTACACTTAATTTGGAATGGATCATTCTAAAACTCTATTCATTTCATTACATTTTAACTCCAAGATCGCTACATGATAAGGGAGCTCTAGAGCTCTTTCTTTCCAGAGAGGAAAAGGGCCAGGATTTGTGTCTGCTATCTGCCTTTGAAAGTTTCTTCAGACCAATCTCCTCCCAGAGAGGCGTGGCTTAATTAGGAAGACAAATCAGAAGAGCATTAATCAGAGTTGTTGAGAATGTTCAAGTTTATAGTTTTGGGATGTACAATCAATGCATTAAACCCTGTGATATATTTCAAACAATATTAAACATAAACTGGTTAACCAATTATTCCTATATAAACATGTTTAAACCAGCAAGAGTTGTGGGGGGCTGTAGGCCTTTTGATGCTGGAGATAAAGGGTTAGGAGAAGGCACCCCATTGTTTTAATATGCGAATGCTAAAATCCACACCCCAGACCCACAAGAACCCAGCCTTACATATTCGTCTATGTGTGAAGGTTCTTGAAGCACTGACTCCAGCTGCAGTCCAGTCTTTGTGAATCTCCTTCACATTTTGATCGGGTTTGTTTCACAATCCTCTCCAGAGTGGGGTAGTCCCTTTTGATTATTCACCTTTTTACTATCACATATTTTTCTTTGCCTTCGGCTTCTCTATAAATGTGCTTGAACACAGAGCTCTTTGAACAGTCAGCCTCTCTTTCAATGACCCTTCATGTTTTGAGTTACTCTTTTTCTGAATTTCGGATTTTCATCCGTTGTCACTTGTAATCATCAAAATGTAAAAAAGTAACACTTAAAATATATTATACTGAATGAATATAATGTATAATTTTCCTTTTTTTAATCAAATATATGAATTAAAAATGTCATGCTGTTCTAGTTATATGACCAGCGCCTATAGATTTACAGTTTCTCATCTTTGTATATTCTGGTGTTCAAATGTTGTTATTTCAAAGGAACTATTACAAAAGATCCATACCATGAATTTTTTTAAAAATAGCACAAAAATGTTCCCCCTATAATTGTGAGCCAAAGAACCAGAAACATCCTTTAAAGGTAAATTCTTTAAATGTACCCTAAAGTGTTATTTGTCAGTTCTGGGAAAATAAAAGCGAAATGAACTAGTTTTCTTTTAACCAGATAAACAAGGCATGGAATTCCATAGGATTGACAGAGACCACGACATGCTTATTCTTAACAAATCAACCTTATACTTGACTTTACTGATTCTAAAATTCCATGTACAAGGTGCGTTTGCATGATAAAATGTCTGTAACATGAATCCTTTAACTGCTATTTTAAAAAGGAGATGATTAAGTTATGTGTATATCCATCTTCTTAAACAGCAACAAATAAAGACATTTCGTAATAGTATAACTAATATAATGTGTAATTGTCAAAATTCCAACAGGGAATTTATCTGATACTATGTCATCTGTCTGAAACGGTTTTGTGTGGGTTTTTTTTTTTACATCTTGAGACATACATTTTTGCACTGTAGGAGGAGACTTGGCAAGCTTTTGAAGAATGTAAATATTTTTCTCAGAAAGGCCCAGAGGATCTGGCAACCTTCTGACTGAGAGGCAGCAGAGATAACAACCGCACCTTTCAGCTACGCTGTAAAAACTAAATAATTTTTGACCTTGTTTCTCAGAATAAACCTCACAGTAAAAAGTATGAAACACCCAAAAAGTATTTTTTGCTTATATTGTAATTAATAATTAAAGTAGTTTTAAAATATCCACAGCAAAACCCCAAAGAACAAAATTCATTCTATCGTGTTTGATCCTTCTCTGAACAGAATCAAAAATACTAAAACTGAGTTATTTTCATGGAAAAATATAGAATTAATATTAATGATTTGCAATACAAAATTCATAGGAGGTTTTTGTTGGTGTTTTTTCCCTCGATGTAACATAAAAAGTTGAGCATATTTCTCAATATAACTCTATATAGATCAATTAGACCAATTAGACCCAGAATGGAGTATAACTCTAATGTACTGTGTAGCAGCTTATTGAAGATCAATCAAACTTGATGCTGAATGTGAAATATTCCTTTGAGTGGCTTCAAATAAAGTGTGCTTTCTGCGTTCATAAGCTTCTCAGTCCAAGCCCCTTTCCAAGAAGCCGGTATTTTGCGGCCCTCAGAGGGTTGGGGAGGAGCTCATGTGTTGTCGTTCACACTCAGTAGAACTTTACACATACAGTAACACCTCCCAAACTCCTCATCACTGCATAAAGGAACCAGTGTCCCTTATTTCTAGTCACACCCAGACCTACTGTTTGCCAACTCATATTTGCTGTTGTGCAAAATCATCAAACCACAACTTCAACCAGTTTTCTGTACTCTTTACTTTCTTTTCAGTGTTTCACAGCTGCCTTTGGGTAAATACTGCCATCATTTGTCAAAGCAGAACTACATTATAATACAGGATTGCGACATCCTCTCATATCCTTCTTCCATCCTGCTCTCAGAGGGGCGTGGCGCATGCTGGCCATGTTGTGTGAATCCCACTTTCTTTCTTTAGCTTCACTTAGAAAAAAATCCTTTCAGGAAAAAATGTTAAGAGTAGGTTTAAAAAAAAACTTGAATCTGTTCATAGAATGGTGGGTACTTTTTAGACGTTAAAGATTAGAATAGATTCAACTGTATTGTTACAAGGCAACGAAATGCAGTATATGTCTAACCAGTAGTGCAATTGCAGTAAGTGCAGGATATAATTAATAGAGCGCAGAGATATTTACAGTAATAGAGATTATGTACTGAAAATAGTTATGTATTGATAAGTACAATAAAAGATGTGCAATATTAATTGAAATGTGCATTGTTAATTGTGCAAAGTTAAATGTGAATTATTGAATGTGACGTAGTAATAGTAGTATTGTACAGCCAATGTTTCTAGGGAGTATGAAGAAAACAGAAAAGTCGTAAAAAGACGTGTCTTTTTAAGAAAATCATTCTTTTTTCTCTTAAACCAATTAGAAATTGAATAATAATAAATACTACTGTCCTTTATAGTGCTAAAATCAATGAAATCTCCTTCGTCTGTAGAGAGGGGGTCTTCTATTCCACCTCCAATTTGCAGGATCCTCTGGAATGACGAGACAAAAAATGTGTTACTGTTTTATTAGGATTATTAATGCACTATTAGATCAACTATGTTTTAAAATGTGTAGAAATGAAAGTGTATTAAACTGAATGATTTATTCACAGTGTTTTGAATCCATGTGCTAATCTCTAGTTATCAAATCTCAAAACAAAATTATTTTAATTATTGTTCCTTTTTTATTTGGATGTAATGTTTGCTTCTGCTTTGCAAACATGGTCAAGTGATCAAGCTAAAGTTTTTGTATTTTCAATATTTTTCTTAAATAAATGAGAAAATGAATTGCAGCAGCTTTCATAAGATTTAAACAGTAAAAAATTAAAGTAGATGTGTAGTATTAGTATTTTTGTTTACAACTTTTAAATCGTTTTTTTATTACCAATCAAAAGGATGATTCCGAAAAATTTATAATCTTTAAATGTTAATATTTTATGTATAAACACGACCAATGGTTCAATCAAGCATTTTTTTAAGTGAAAGATTTTCTCAGTCAATACTGTTTTAAAATGTATTTATAAGCAAGTAATGTGCAATTTGTTTTTACAATTTTGCAGCCACCCGTTTAGACCAAATAACAAACAAAATGCTGAAGAATCGCGATGACGTTATTTATATGCTAATTAGCATCTAGCTTAATACTGTGACTTTTAGCTATTTGTGTTGAATTTAGCTAATCTTATATTTAAGACATTATTTGACAACTCTGCAAAAAAGCATTGATCTGCTAAAATTTGACTAAAAGAGTGTCTGTGACATGTGTTTAATGCCATTTTTAGTTTTAAAGTGTTTAAGAGAGTATGAAATAGAATGAATGGGTAACCATTAGAAGAAAGCTTCCAGAGTTTCATGTTTTAGCAGCCTATGTTACAGAACATTGATTGTGATAAGTGTCATGATTCTTTGACAGCTTCCTTGTTGATAATCAAACATTGTGTTATCATTAAGTCACATATCATTGAAAAAAAAAATTATTTGATACTGGAAAAATGTCCATGTTTTCTCAAACAAAACTTTGCAGGATGGGGGTCTGCTGGTGCCTCACAACCACCAAAAGCATCTTGGAAAAAAAAACAGATTCTTTAATTGGCCATTCAGTGTTATCAAAAACCTGCCTGGACAACTTGAACCTTCATTTGGATCTTAAAAGAAGAACATATTCAATAAAACACATTTTAAATTGTGTAATAATAACTATGCATGGCCTAAGTGCTTTTAAGCACTAAAATTTGTTTTGACATTTTGGTAGGTGTTTCAAAATTCAACACCATTTTACACTACATTGGCCAAAGACAGGGAAATAACCGGAACTGTTCCATATTCTTTCACAAATCACATCTCAAGTGAAATCATTTCGTCTCACATACTGTCAATGTTTATTGGACTATATGAAAAAGTTAAATCAGAAATATCTGATCTTAATCTTAACATTCTGATGCTGTTTTTCTAATATCAGATGCTGTTGCTGGTTCTTAAAAACCATTAACCAATTAACCACATAATATATTAAAACTAGAAACATTTACTGATGTTATGCAGTTATTTATGGAAAAATGTCTCCATTTCATTTTCATTTCTTTCTCTCTGACAGACTAAACAGGGACACTTGTCTCTGTCCTCAGTCTCTGGTTCAGCAGAGGTGTCTGCTACCTCCTCGTCAGCTACCTCGTCCCGACTGAAGTATGTGTCACTGGGGGTCCTGGTTTTGCAGACCACCTCTTTGGTCCTGACGATGCGTTATTCTCGAACGCTGCAGTCAGAAGAGCCGCTCTACCTAGCATCATCTGCTGTAGTGTGTGCTGAACTTCTCAAGATTGTTGCATGCATTTTCCTTGTCTTCAGAGATCACAGTGAGTTGCCATTTGGACTTTTTCAATTTTGTTCTCTTTCTGCTAAAGGTATGAGATACCCCAGATATAATCATTTCCTATGTGGTTAGGATTGTACATATGTATTATTTTGATGCCTTTTAACTCTTGTAACATCCATTCTATGAAAATGTTTTGCTCTTCTGGTTATTTATGTTTATTTATTTATATTTTTAAAAGTTAGTTACATCTAACTAAAAAGGTTATTCCAAATATTAGAAAACAGTTATTTTTCTTAAGGGATACTTAGAAAAAAATGTGAATAAAACCTTTACAATGTTTTCACTTCTATAATTAGAGCACCAGACAGCCTCTGGCTCCTTATTTTACAGATCATAACAAATGGAGCTTTAATGATGTTTCGTGACAGACAGCCAAAGAAGAAAAGCTTAAAAAATCGACTTCCCACAATCTAAAGCTCAAGCATCTGAAGAGATTAAAATGACATGAGTCCTACAGATCCTACGTTAGCCTCTGATTGGCCCATGGCCTCATATCACATACCAAACCAATGAACAAAATCTCAAAAACTTGCTTTTTTATGTAAGTTTCATATTGTTATGCTATTTAAAGTCAGTGGATTACTCATGAGGTATTTTAAGTGATGCCTTATAGAATGCTGGAAATAGCCTAATTTTGCTGGTAAGAATAAAGCCAACCAAGACTGTTGATTCTGCAAAGCTATGTATAAAACAAGGAACGGCCTTCTCTGAGCAATTTTTTCTCGATACAACACAATGTCACTAAAATGAAAAAATCTTTTTTTGTTCCTTCAGTGTCTTCGGTGTGATTAGTTTTGACTCAAAATCATCAGAAAAGCTGTGTTTATGCTGTGACTCTCATTCAGTTGTTCATTGTAGAGCTCTGCTCTATTGTACAAGCTCACCATCTCAAACCCACTGCTAGGTTTCAGTGTTCGGTCTCTGAACCTGGTGTTGAAGGAGGAAATCTTCAACAGGCCTCTGTTAACGCTGAAGCTGGCCATTCCCTCGGGCATCTACACCCTGCAGAACAACCTCCTCTATGTGGCTCTGTCCAATCTGGATGCGGCTACTTACCAGGTGAGAAGCACAAGTCCAGTGCAGTCTTTGCAAAGTCCACAGTTGTGTTTCAAAATTAGCGCAGCTGGTAAAGATAACTACTACTTCATGACTCGTGTTTGCTACTCACAGAAATACCCCACAGGTATATTTCATTTTATATCATTAGTTTGTTTTTTATTTGACCAAGATGTGTATAAATCCTTAAACCAGAAAAACTCTCTTCAGAAAGACCTTTGGCTACCTTATAGTTAGTATAGTTTGGAACCTTATAGCTTCACAGCTAACACCTGCATGAACACAGAACTTAAAAAAATAGCTGAAATCCAGACTTTGTTGCCATCTGCTGGCGTACTATTGGTTGTGCTTGAAATGTTTGGTGGGGGGTGGGGGCGTTTAATTATCTTTTTTAATTGTATAAACTCTTATAGTATATCGTATTTTCTCATATATATATATTCTCCTATCTTATAATTTGTTGCCCCTTCTATGATTTTCATATACAGAGAGAGAGAGAGAGAGAGAGAGAGAGAGAGAGAGAGAGAGAGAGAGAGAGAGAGAAAGAAAGAAAGAAAAATGGTTATTGCCAAGGAATTTGTTGTGGTATAATCCTGTATGTATAATTTTTATGCACTTTAACCCTTTTTACATCCATTATATATTTTGTATTAAAGTTTTTTTTTAACAAAGCAGTTATAATTATTTCATTTACTGTAGATAATATGTAGTTATTGCTTCTGAATTAAAATTTTAAAGGCAATTTCTCTCTTTTTCTAGAAAATACAGATTAAAGTGTTTGATTCTAATTGTAAACCTCCTAGAAGATTTTAAACATTTCTTTTTTGATGTTTCCTATTGGAAAAATTATTTTGCTCTTATTGTTGTTTATGTTTATGTATTTATGTTTTAAAAAGTTACTTACAAAAGTTATTTTCCAAGTATTTGAAAACATTTATTTTCCTATAAGAAAAGAGAAAAGCAGCAATGTTCTATTTTGTTATATATACACATATCTATTTGTAAAAAAATTTTTGTAGGGAATATGATATATTTTCCATAACATAAAATCCATACGCAGCTTGGATCCAGTCATCCATGGTGCGCAATTCTACTATTAGCCATTTCTTACTGGCTGACAATATTGTAGCTACAGTTTCTGATCACTGAAGTTCCATGTTCCCATCATTAATTTAGCATTTACAAAGTCTCACATTCAAATGATACAGCAACATTAAAAGCTTATTTACTTTTATACATTTGTACAGCATCTTAAGGAGTAAAGATTACTATATACTTTAAGATAAGATAAGATTATATGCATTCATAATTGTCTTGCTATAGTCTAAATACATATTTTCCTCATCGTCGAAATAACTACACTTATCCTCTCTAGCAATAAAAAATAGCATTCTCTCTATCTGATGGATAGAGATAGAGTGGTGTATCGCATGTAATCTCCGATTATCTCTTGTTACTCCTTTCTGCTGTCCGCCTTTATGTTAAAGATGAATAAAAGTTGAATCTCTCCTCATCTGAGCTGCACTCTTGGTTCTTCAGGTCACGTATCAGCTGAAAATTCTAACTACAGCCTTGTTCTCTGTGTCCATGCTGGAGAAAAGGCTGGGGCGTTACCAGTGGCTCTCATTAGTTATTCTGATGATCGGCATTGCTCTTGTCCAGGTACAGCTAGTGGTGTATCTTGTATCTCCACTCTATATTTTAATGTATTTATTTGAATCTCTTCTCTTCTTTTATTGTACATCTCTGACTCTTGCTATGTCTCTAACTGATCTCAACCAATAGTGGCCATCTGAAGTTTCGTTAAGCACTCCTCAGAGGGCTCTGCCTGCCAGCTCTCAGCTGATTGGTCTGCTGGCTGTGCTCGTGGCGTGCCTCTCCAGTGGATTCGCTGGGGTTTACTTTGAAAAAATCCTCAAAGAGAGCAAGCAGAGTGTCTGGGTTCGCAATATTCAGCTAGGTCAGCAGGTTTCTGTAAAAAATGAGCACAATCAATTTTTAGCTCATTAACGAAGAATCTGCTTCAAGTTTAAGCACTTGATCCACAGTTCACTTTCTGTTTTCAGGTTTATTTGGATTCGTTTTTGGGCTTGTTGGAGTGTTTGTATATGACAGAGAAAGAGTGCTGGAGAATGGTCTCTTTCAAGGGTACAATAATGTGACGTGCACTGTAGTGGTGCTACAGGTACATTTCTCTTCACAAACCCAAAAGCATGGTGAACCTCTTTTAAGTTGTTGCTTTAGCATCTGTGATCTTTTGCGTCCTGCAGGCTTTGGGTGGGCTGGTCATTGCTGCAGTTATAAAGTATGCAGATAACATCCTGAAGGGCTTCGCCACATCCATCTCAATCATCCTCTCCACCCTCATCTCTTATTTTCTGTTGGAAGACTTTGATCCGACAAGGTAATAAAGTTTAACCTATTATAACTTATTCAGTATGAACAGTGACATCTGTTTTACTTTTCTTCACTACCACAATTAAAGGGGACATAACATGTAAAAAAATTTGTTTTTTGAATGAAAGGACCAAAAATGATAAAAGCCCAATTAAAAGTATTATTCAGATTAAATGTGAGCTATGCAGGTTACAAAAAAAGAAAGAAAAAAAAAACAGAACAAAAAAAATTGTAGCTAAACAGCAGTAGCTATCAAAGTCTGAATTTGGTTTAGAATTTGGCTGTTGATTTAGGTTAAAGACAATGAACTTAGATCAATAACAGGTTTTAAATTTGTCTGTTTCCAGAGCAGACTGCAACACAGGCTCCTTTTAACAAACAAAAAAGTTTTTAATTTCAAAAAGATACAACTTTTATTTTTTAACAATGGAACCAAGAAGAGCCAATTAAAAAAATTATTACTTTGATGATGATAATCGCAATGTACATACACGTTGTACATACATGTTTTATTTATAAACAATAAACAAGCAATGACCTGTCAAAAAGCTACATGAATTAAAATTTTAAAAGAAGAAGACATTGGATTTAAATGTTCTTAGGGACATAATAAAAGATCAGCTGAACTTACATTATATGTGTGGCCTAAAAATACACTTCTAGAATCTAAATCTAACTGAGAGGAAGCCTACTTATTTGGTAAACCAGGTTTATAATGAAATCACTTTAAATGGACAATTCCAAGTGATAACTTTAGAGACTGGTGCAGTGATACAGGAAAGAATTGTACAAAGCTAACATAGATGTTTGCATCTCTACTTTAAACTACGGGAGGTTTTAAACCAGTTTTAGGTGTTCTATACCATCCTTAAACTTATTTTTAGCACCTCCATTTAGCTTGAATCTCTAACATCACATTTAGCAGTCCTCTCAAATTTGTCATAAATATTTAATAAAAAAAAATGTTTACAGTTTAAATGCTCCAAAACTGATGCAGTGAACCTGAAACTTTACCAAGAAATATAAATGTCAGGAAGACTCATCTTTTTTAATCTGTAAAAAGACAAATATTTCTAATAGTCTATTAATAGCAGGTGTAATGGTTTGTTTATAAACGTGAACGTAAAATAATCAGGAGTTTTAAAATATGTACTCCATGGTTTCACAATGGGCAGATCCAGGGGTATTTAGTTGAGCTTAGCTGGATATCTTTCCTTCCTTGAGCCTTGTGGCATCATGTCCACAGCCAAATACTGCCAACTTCTCTTCAAAATGGCTTGAAATGTAATTATATTGACATATAGGTTCATATGTTAAAATACAGGTGCACTAATCTTTTGTGAGGTGTTAAAAGCAAAACAGCACAAAATAAAAATATTTTTAAATTGAGGCACAAATAATCACAAAAGATTTTACGGAAGGAAGAGCTGACAGTTACAGGAAAAGGTGTCAGAAGAAGTGGCTGCCATTTATAAACTGGTAGAGCAACTAAAATTGCTGCAACCCTTAGTTTGACGACCACGAAGAAAAGCTATTCCAATGAAAACAACTTGCTTGCTTATTTATTTCGTTACACAGATTAAAGAGACCTCATTCACTTTAATGAGTGAAACAAAATTTTTACAAAAATGTAACATGTAAAATGTATTTGTTAAATCTTAGTTATTTAGCCAGGTAACACAAATCCTTGAATTGGCTGCTACTGTCAGTCCGAATACATTTCTTCTGAAATGAAATTGCCCTGAACAGGCAACACCACTTGGATGAGCACCTCTAAAACTCAGGTCCTAGATTCGCTGCATATACGAGCTCTTACATCAGGCGTAAAACCTTTGTGAAGCTGAAATTCTCGAACTCTAGGCATGCCTAGATTATAAAGCAGCTATCTTGTGATATCTCTAAGGTGAAATATGAAGCTATAACTAGAATAAAAGATGTTTGGTTAAACACTTTTTTCACCATTCATTTGAGAATCTATGAATGCTGATCTTCTAAGCTGCACAATACAGCAGAAGCATCAGACTGCGCATTGAGCAGCCGGAGTCTGATTTCACTGATCAGGTGATGTGAGTAAGAAGAGATGACTGACAAGTCCATGGTGCCCAAGCGTCTGACAGATGTCTCCTGCTCTGTAATACCCACTCAGCCCTCGGATCCATACGTATAGAGTTCAATACCCAGCTTACTAAAAGCAGACCAAAGCTGATCAATGTCACTGCTTTTACTTGGGTTATAAAATACCTCAAAATGGAATTACTGATTTTAAATTTGGTAAAAAAAAAAAATTCATATCTGTTTTATTCTCAAGAAGTGCATTTATTTTTTATTACGAAAAAAATATATATACTTTTAGTAGGGATTATAATAATAAATATTAATATAAAAAAATAATAATCCTTATTGTTGCTATGTAGTTTTTTTAGCAATATTATTTATACTATTGGGAGGAGATTGGTGCACTTTCAATTCAATCTGTTTCTCTCTGTCTCAATGTTTAAATGTGCATTTAGGTTTGAGGTAATAAAATGCATGCTATTTACATGTGCAAAAACAAATTTAGCATAAATCGAATTTTAATAACTACAATAATAACCCCAAAGTGATGGTTTTGTTTTTTTGATTACTTGAGTGTTTTATTCTCTGGATGTGTATT
This sequence comes from Danionella dracula, assembly GCA_900490495.1. Classification (NCBI taxonomy): domain Eukaryota; kingdom Metazoa; phylum Chordata; class Actinopteri; order Cypriniformes; family Danionidae; genus Danionella; species Danionella dracula. The sequence continues at coordinate 7,124,180 of UELW01000100.1, forward strand.
TGATTGTGTTTACAGTTTGATGTTTTTTGAGTAGTGATAATCAACAAATATCCATGGATGTGTGAGTATGGGGTTATTTTGCAGCGATATTATTAGTACATTTGTGATAAAATTAGCGGACTTTTAATTCAATCTGTAAATGTGCATCTTAATTTGAGTTAATATACTCCGTACATATTCATTTGTAAGCAAATATTATAAGAGCCTCTTTTATTTAAAAAAATGACTGTTGTTTTATATTCTAGGGTGTTCTTCATCGGAGCAATTCTGGTTATAGCTGCTACATTTCTTTACGGATTTGAAAGTTCACCTGCTGCCTGCACCAGTAAGGTTTAGCAGACTGGCTTTAGAAGTCAAAACACTTCCACAATGCTAGGAACAAATGGCAATGGGAGGTGTTTTTGGAAAACATGGAAATCAAGTATTACTTCTCACAAACACATGAAGAAAAGATTACTATTTACTGTACACCTGGTGTTTGAATGCCAGTTATTTAACTTGAATACTCTGAATGTGGTCCTTAAACCATGTGTCTTGTTTTCAAATGTCTTTGGTTGGGTGTTAAATCTGTTAAATTATTATTGTTTAAATGTGCTCACAATACTTTACAGTTTTTAAACTGATGATAGCAGTTTTAATTAGTTCTAAAATAAATTTACAGTCTACTATGTTAGATCATTTGCTCATTTTATTGTAAATTTCAAAATGAAGACCTTTTAATAAACTTAATGGAGCACTTGATTACGACATATAAAATTAAGTATTATTTTCAGAAAAAAACATTCTCAAAACCAGATTGTTACGGTTAGAATATTTATTTTGTGTATTGAAAGCATCATCATTTTACTTGAATGTAGCATTTAGTAAACATTTTCATCTCAAAGGCAATAAAAAGGTTTTCCTAAATCTTTCTGTCAGTCTGCTGTGAAAACATCTCATCATGAGGAAAGATGCATCTAGTCCAGTGTGTTGAGACAATCAGTACATTTTATTAGTTCTTCGTAGAACATAGTGAACTGTCAGGGCTGGTTTCTGTTGTATCTAGCAGATCAAATGCTCTATCACAATTCCTCGATGCAAAAACGTCTTGCATGCAGCAGATAGATGAAAAAGAGTGCCTGTTGCTCACAATGCAATGAAACTTTTCCACAGTAAGTCCAGTCTCTTCCGTTGCATAGACTCGTTTTGCAGTGGAAAGTAAGCAAAGAGACAATTTTAAACCTCATTTCTGCCATAGAAACACAGAAATCCCTTATTTGCTGCTGGTGTTCATGCTTGCTCAGATGCTGAGTTCATATTTTAGTGTAATGGTCACCCGGTCACAGGGATGCAGAAGCCACGGAGAAAAAGATTTTTTTTACAGTGAAGGAATAATATTCTTGTAGATTAGAGCCCTCTCTTGCTCTTCCTTATCTCAACATACAACTAAAGTGTGAACATTTTTCTCTTCAAAAAGTGGATAAATGCTCCGTTCCATTCGAAAGTCATTATTGTTTTCAGCATCACTTTGAAATGAACTTAAAGCATGCAAATAAGAAAATCTTCTTAATATTAAATACATGTGAAAAACTGTATCTGTGTTGAATTCATTTTCTATTGTAAGATTAAATCGCTTTCTGAAAGAAATAGATTAGCTTCGTATGAATATATTTGGAAATATTAAAAAGCATTTTCTGTTACTGAATCCCATTGCTCTCACACCGTCCTTTTGAAATTAGGTTTTATCTAACGTTTGTTATTATACTTTGAAAACCTGTTTACATTATATGATGTGTTTTTAATATTATATGCATTTTTTTATGAAAAAAAAATTTCTCAAAACCAAATATGAAACAGATAGAAACTTATAATTTCAAGGGGAGGCAAATAAGTTAAGGCCAAAACTATGAACTGATTATTTCAAGAAATTCTTCAACTCTCAAAGAAGAGTAGCTTCTATCCCATTTTGGTATCTGTTCAGTCATTCTGATGATCTAGCAATAGCACTTTTAGCATAGCTTAGCATAGATCATTGAAACAGATTAGACCAGTAGCATTGCCTTGCTAGTTACAGTGGCAGACTGATCAAGTAGTTTTGAGACTTTTTTTAGTGTTTTGGGGAGCTGGAGATACAAACTCAAATGTGTTTGTAAAGAAATTAAGGATATATGTGTCTATATAAAACTATATTGTTTTTTGAGAAATTGTTGAACTTTTTAATAAAAAGCAAAAATGTTTAAGCGTTGATGCTCAATACCTCAAAACCTTTCTGAATGCTAATAGAAAATGATAATTCTAAGGGGAAAACATCTAGATAAGCTTGCACAAAATTTCACAGCAAATATGCCTCTGGCGCCGATGCAAGGTCGCCGATGCAAGCTATACGTTTGGTTGAGCGATGGGCTCAGCCATGTCACTTTGGTTTTTCTCAAAGCAAAATCTCGCAGTCAATTAATTAAAGTTGGCTCTTTTGGTGATGTGTGAGTGGTGTTCAAGACATAGTCTCATGTTGACCTCACGACATGAAACAACGAAGAAAAAGAACTCATGGAATAGGAAAAAATTCACATTCAGAAGTTTGTCTTGTTGGTGTCCGACCATCAAGAGCTGTTCGACAAAGCCCACAAAGATTATAAAATTGCTTTGTATGTCACTTTGGAGTAATACTTGACTTCCCCTCTATGAAGATCTTAGAAATGTAATTAGGTAATTAGGTAAAACAAATTTAGTTACTGCTAAAAGCCTTTACACACCTATGTAGCTGTTGCATGTAGTGACTGAATCAATCGTTTTTTTGAGAAACTTTTCATAATGAAGTTGTTTTTCTCACCACTTGATGGAACTAATAGCACAATGCATCCTGAAAACAGAACAGGCAGACAACGAAGAAATGTTCCTCTTTGTTTATGAGTAAAAGATTGAGCATAATCTCTGACACACAGCACCCGCTCCACATTTTTGGTGTCTTCACGTTCTATTTAATTATAAAGCAACGTATTTTAAAGTGAATGATAGCTTTGTACAGAAGGCGAAAAAGCAGTATCTACAGGATCTCTATGAGGACATCTGTGAGCAGCGCAGTGGAGAACACTGGATCTGTTTAGATAACACGAGGATAGAACTCACTATTCTGTGACCTCAAAGAAATTATGCTGTTTTTGTTACATTTACAAATTAATGCAACTCTGAATAAATAATACAAATATATAACAATGCACGAATTGATTTCTCAGTCCATTTAATGTCAAGAGAAACTCTTGTCTTTCTCCTAAAAACGGAAATTCAATGGGTCCGTGCATGCAGGAAACGTAATCAGGATATGCATAGGTGTGTAGAGTACTTAAAACATAATTATCCTCTAGTATGCCTTAAAATCATATGCGAGATGGATTCAGATGTTTTTTTAACCTGACAGTTTTCACTATGGTACATACTGGCTTCCATGCTGGAGCAAGTGTTTGGTTAACAGGTTTCTTCAGCAAGTCTAGAAATAACTAGAAAAAAATAATCCTGGAAATGTAACGTTGACTAATTTCTCTTTAATGTGTTCGTTTTGATTTTAGTTTTGACATAAACGGTGTAATGGAAACTCTTCTGTGTCATATATCCCGAGAAGTCCCAGCAGGACAGGACGGGGTGAAACAGCTTGAGAATGGAGAGAGCGAAACAAGGAGCATGCAGTGGCACAGATGGAGGATGTATGGCATGTGACTAATCTGGTCAAGGCCTATGGTGCAACACCCACTGTGTATCTCAAACAGACGGTGTCTGTGTTTGTGTTTGTGTGAGCAGAAACAAACTCATATTTACAATGTCAGGATATTCTCAAGTACGCTCCACCTCTTGAACTTTTGGCTTTTTAGCCTTTCACCTTTCAATTTGAAATAAAAAATGTGTTCAACAAACCAACACAGATCTTGCTGATGTGGGACCAAATATTCAATTACTTTCATGCAGCATTTTATACATCTTTCCTTCTCTATGAGCGTGTACCCATTGTAAAATGAAGAACTACTGCGTTTGCTACATTCCTTTTAAAATGTTCAGTGAAAAAAGCATTTTGTAGAAGTGCAAACAACTGCTTAGCCAACCAAACAGTGTTCAAATAAAGTTCCTCGTTCGAATATTGACATTCGTTGTCCCAAAGAACACTTGTATAAAGAGGAAAAAGACATGTTAGCTGATCTCTGAAAGAAGGCTTTATACTAATTTGATTGGACAAGATCTTCGCTCGACAAGCCTGTTTAGATTTTGGAGAGTAGCATAACGTGAAGGAGGCATGAATAGTTTAATGTATGGTGTTACTTGAAATTAAGTTAAGAAATGTTAGATATCAAAACTGTCCATAAATATGTCCATAAAGCACATGATGACAGAATGTTCTCTTGTGTGCACGTTCAGAGGAGTGCACATGAGATGTATCATCATTTTCAGACCGGAAAATTATTCAGTCTACCCAGAAGGCACTTTGTTGTTGTTGTTACCAATAAAACCATTGGAGGCTAAATAAAACCAATTAAAAGAAAAGGCATCAAAAACTATATGTCACTGATGATATTTACAGATTCCTGAAATATTACAGGGCATTCTGGTTACAATAAATTGCCTTTTGGCCTCACAACAATTTCACTGGATTTCAGTTAATCACAAGCATCAATCTGAAATGCACCCAAGAGAAATAAACGTTAAAATATTTTTGCACCTTCCACTTTAGAGTTTCAGTTAGTTTTCACTTTGTAGGACTTCCCATATTAACTTGTTGGCTTGACATCCTATGACATCTCTACAAGTTACACCTAAAAACTATAAGGTACGATTTACACCTCCTTCACATTACGGCCCTCTTTTGCTGTTCATTACAGGCAGATCTCTTCATTCCTGGCTCCACCACTAAAGAAAACTGTTGTGATCGAGGGTTTTTGTCAATATTTTGAAGGTCACGGAAGAGAGTGTAATATTTTATATGCTGTGGTCTGCAGATCTGCATTCCAATTCAAACGCTGCATCCTTTGATAGCCAGTAATGGTCTGGATGCTATGTAATATAATGGTGAGTCAAACCCACAGTTTGAGAAGACATTCCACTAAAGAGAACAAAAGTTTTTTGAAGAAAAACCTTAATTCATAGTCATTACAAATGTCCATATTCTTGGCTGCTTCTTTACAAGAATTTTAAACTACTGATAAACCAAGTGTGCAGTCTAACACAACCAGCTATCTTGTGTTTTGGAACAAGATCGCTCAAGCCAAAACACAACTTAAAATACAATTTAAGCTAGTCAGGCATTTTTGGCTTGGGATATCATAGCAGTGCAATGGAATCTTAATAATAAATCATTCTAAATTTCAGCAAAAATATTAAACTTTTAAAATAATCTCATCACGGACACAGCAAAGCTTTGATTGCACCCTTCTTTAACATGGAAATGAAGGGTGCATTTAAATGAGATTAAGGACCATTGGAATAAAACAAGGGTCTTTGAAGCACCCCATGGATGTGGCAGTCTTTGTTAGGATGCAGTGACAAAATTGGCCATCAAACACAGACTCCGAAGGTTCTGTTTTTGAACTGAAATGCACCTTGTATTTTCTACAATCTCTCTCTTTAAATGTTGATCACTGTGTTTCAAAAGCTTTAAATAGTTGTTTCTTATTTTCAGTTTGTTATTTGGATGGATATTTTTGGTTGTTATTGACCATTTTGCGGAGTCTTTAAGGAGTGTATACACCAGGACGTTTTTGTTTCATGTCTAATGAAGATTTTGGTGTGAAGATTTTGAGAGGGCTCAACAAGATGAATGTGGAGATACTTTTTCAAAACTTTTGGTTTAAGCAAAAAAGTGATGCTTGACATTTTCTTTTGAATGCTTTTAACAGTCACATAAACACTGTCTTCTGCAGTGAACACGTTATAGATGTGCAGAGGCAACTTGTGTACCATAGCAATTCTGTCTTTTCATTTAGCACCATCTAACATCAATGACTTATTTTATGTGCTAGGCAACTACAATGTTATGCTAATTCAATAATATCTAGTGGTTATTATTATTTAAATGAATAAATTTCAATCAAAACATCAGGGAGAAGTGTAATGACATGGGTCAATGAGAAGAGACTTTAAACCAGGGGTCTCAAATTTAATTCCTGGAGGGTTGCAGCTTTGCACAGTGTTCCAACCTTTTTTTAACACACCTGATTCCACTAATTAAGCTCAGTTTAAGCTTGTATGAAACGAATGATTTTTCTCTTGAAACAAATTTGAAACAAAAACTAACAGGAGCTGTGGCTCTCCAGGAATTATGAGGCATTTGAGACCCCTGCTATAACAAAGATTACTTATTTAATTTTAATGCAATTTCTATCCATGGATATAGCATAGTTTTTTTGAACACTCTATTCCAAAGTTAGTAGTCTAGGGGTTAGTGTTCATGACATTCATTGCACCTGCACTTTGGTTGACCTGAGTACATGGCGAATTAAAGTACTTAACCATTTTTTAAATGTAAGTAAAACTTTAACATAACTATTTCACTACGTTAATAATATTATTAGTAAGTACTGTTGTAGCTATAGTACAAAAAAGTTAAAAGGGATTCTCAAATGTTTCATTCGCGGTCATCTAGGGCAGTGATCCCAAACCCTTTTTTCGCTACGTACTGGTCAACACTTGAAAATTTTATGGAAATCATTCATTAATTATTTGGTGGAACGGGACCAATCGACCCCGCAGACCGAGGACCCCTGGTCTTGGTGTACATGACATTCAATGCAACTGCAGTTTGATTGACCTGAGTTCAAGATCAATAAAAGTAATGAAAGTAAGTGTAAAATTTGTGTAATATAGATAGATATAGAATATATAATATATAGATAGATGATAGATAGATAGATATGTATAGAGATAGAAGATATAAAAACATTACTATCATATTATAACAATTTAATTCCTTTCTTAGTTTTAATGGTGAGTAATGTTAATATATGTATTACAAAACAATCCTTAAAAAGGATTGTTAATGTGTCATCCTTGATAGTCTAGACGTTAGTTCACATGACATTCAGTTCAACTGCACTTAGATTGACCTGAGTTAAAATGTTGGCTCATGACCGATAAAAGTAATTAAAACACATTTAGTTCAAATTCAATACATATAGAACTTATGTAATAAACTCGATTAAAGCATTGCTTGAATATAACCAAGTAACTACTTACTTAACGTTAATGATTACTGTAGTACTGTTAATGAGTACTGTTAGTAGCTATACCATAAAAAAGGTGCTCAAAGGAGATTCTCATTCTCGGTAGCCTAAGGGTCCTCAGTTCCAAAACATGGCTCATCTTCCTTTCCTCGCCCCACATTTTTCTCTCCCGTTAATTTCCAGCAGTTTTTCTGACTAATTTTTTTATTATTATTTAATTTTTAAACTAAAAATGCTTAGTGCATCTGAGCAATGTGAGCAAAAGCGTCCTGGTGTGGCCCACCCTTCAGATTACCTTATGCTGTGTTCTGAAATATACTTTGTGAGGCATTAGGGTATGCAATTATCATTTTTCTGTGGACAAATTCCTTCCAACTGCACACATGGTACAAAATACTCCTGCCTTCTTAATAACCGCAAAGAACTCTGAATTTTCAAGGCAGTCAGATTTCCAAAATTCAACCAATACAGCAAACTTCGGAGCAGCTTTCTGTAGTTCCACTTTCCAATGGCGCATGCATTCTTCAGTGTCCTGCAGGCACTGTAAAGCTTACTCTACTTGGGTGGAATGACCACCAGAGGTTGTCCTCTCCTCGGCCTCCACATTAGCACCTGGGCATCGTTGGCATTAGGCCTGCCCAGAGCATTAGGTGGAATGGGCTCATTGTTGCTGAGAATGTGTGGCTGTTCCTGATGGGGGCGTCCCATCAGTTTGGCACGAGAACCAAGAAGCATGGAAGGATCCACCTCAATGTCTACCCGCATTCTCCAACGCACTGTTTGAAGAACGATACGCTCTTTAGTGTCTGCATTCAGAGCTACCAGCCAGGTGATGAAGCTCTGGTCCCGGGTGATGTGTGTGAGCATGGGAGTGTTGCTGTTACTGATGGGCACTGCCCAGGTCACGCTTGGGTAGAAGTTGTCGTTCATGCTCACAGTCAGCCGAGATGGCTTGGAAGTGGGGCCTGAGAGGGTCACTGTTTCAGTTGTGTTGCCGTACCAAGGATAGCTGACTCCGTCAGAATCGCTGATGGCCTTCACTCGTCCTTCTCGAAGCTCTGGCAATTCCCAGCTGGACCTGCCAGAGAAAAAAAAACATTTGATCAGGAAATAAATGAAGCGATATAACAGAGAAGTGTTTGAGGTAAACGAGTGGACGGAATGATGCTGGGTGAGAGGACACATCAAACAAACATTACAGATAAAAAGGTGATTAAAAGGCACAATGAATTAAATATGCATGAATGTGCTTTTGTCCGAGTTAGCCTACCCACTCCTTTTAATTATCTTTACCTTTTCTTCCTCTCTGTTGAACATGTTGAATGAAGGGTTTAGAGTTCAGTTCTAGGGCTTGAATATAATTGTGTCGCTGTTTTGGGGTGGTTTGACAAAGGATATTAAACCTTTCCATCATGAATGTTGTGATCAAGAAATGTGTATACTTTACACCTCCTGCTGTCTCAGCAGAGCTAAGAACATCTGTATGGACAGCTCCCATCCTGCTGCTGAATTGTTCAACCTGTTGCCCTCAGGAAGACGCTAAAGGTGCATCAGAATGAGGACAAATAGATTTAAGAACAGCTATTACCAAAAGATATTACCACCCTTAATTGATACTGGCTTAAATTTCACTGCACTCTTATACAAGACATATTTATTGTGCAGTAGTATCTATTTATTTTACTAAATGCGTATGTCCACCTTTTATATACTAATTTGACTCGAGTTTTAATGAACACTAAGTACTGAGCTGATCTTAATCTTGTGGTGAATATTTATGATGTACATTGTTTATTAGTCCAGTGACAATAAAAGGTGATCCATTCCAGTCCGTTCCCATCCAGTCTTTTCTGTTCCAGTCAGGCTACGTTGGAAATCTACCGTAAACTACCTAGATGAGATGACACAACTCTAATAACTGCTTTCAATTGTTTTGTTAGCAAAGAGAAAAAGTCACAGAAAGAAACAATTTTCTATCTTGAGTTGGGAGTTTTTGTTTTCTACAGTTAACATAAGAAAAGGTGTTTTACTAACTTGTCAGCTTATCTTGAAAAAAGGTTTATAATTTTTGCCAGTTTTTTGTTTTTATTGATAACCTCATTCCTGTAAAATACTATAAATAAGGGGATGTTTGGTAAAATTAAAATCAAAATGTTCCATTTTTCACTAAAATATATAGTATTTTTTAATGTTTGAGATTGTATGCACTATTTTATATTACAATTAATGCCAATAAATGAATGTTTTCCAAAACAGTAATGCCTCCAGACAAATGGTGTCCTGTAGATATTCTGATATTTTCTGACAGTTGACTACAAGTTTGCTTTGGTTCTTTTTCTCTGAGCTCTAGTAAAGCATTTTTGAAAATTTTTAAACAAATGTTAAAAACAACACAGCTTTTTTATATTTCGTCACCCCATTTGATAATAACACAGTTATTGTAGCTTAGTTTGTTATATGTAATTTTTTATAATTTCATTAATTTGTCAAAAGGTATTTAGTCTAATAGTTTGATAAAAAATTTATTATTTATTTCAAGATGTGAATGATCAGACAAGCAGTATATCCTGTACAAAAAACTACTGTTTAGTGCTTTAAATGTAATTGTGATTATAGTAGAACAATTAGTTTCAAAATGACAGCACTAGACTGTCTTTACATATACTGAAAATATTATATGTTACACTAAAATAGCAAATGACAGCAGTTTCTCTGTGCCAGCATTGACATTTCAAATCTTAAAAAAAGACCCTTCTAGACCAATATGGGCCATCCTGAATTTGATAAATAGAGATAATTAACTATGACTTTGCTTTGGTTCAGAACGAGCCATCCTGGCCCTGTTATTTAAAAACAACTACTTTATTGCATACCACATCTTTAGCAGTTTACCATGGTAAAATGAACATGGAATTGGTTTATTTCGGGAAACAGTACAGTAATTGTACTATAAAACTGTAACTAATAATTGTTATAACTAGATTTTTGTAAGCTTAACAAGGAGACACCATAACATCATGTTTGATATATAAAGTGGTAAACAATTTTTGAGCATCAGCTGAACTCAGTGACCCTACGAACGGTTGGGCCTAGAAATTACATTTCTTGGATTGTTTTGTACTTCAACGATTTACACACAATGTTACTCTCTTTTGAGAATTGTACTGGAGGTTATTGTAAATAGGTTCATTATATTAAAACGACAGTACAAATGCAAGAAAAAAGTTGGGGAAACAGTTACCAGTTTATGTAAAATTTTCGGTTTCAAACTCTTCATTTTGTCTATACATTTAACCGTACAAATTGATAAGAAGAGCTTGCCGTTTCTTGTTGGTTGGCATTCCAGTTCCTGTTTTTTTTTTTACTGTAAATCTACACTAAATGTCTATAATGCATATTTTCATTTAAGAGTTTGGAAACACTGAAGTTGAGTTTGTTTGATTTATTATTTTTACTCACATGCCAATATCCCCATACGTATTGAAGAACTCCATCTGGGTGCACGCCTGAATCCAACCCACGGTCCATGTTTCGTTCCTGGGTACCGGGGGCATCACGATTCCAGCAGATGCTCGAAAATAAGGGGTCTTGTACCGCAGGACGATGGGTGAACTCTCCTCGATGATGGTCGGGCATTGGTCAATGGAGGCTGAGACCTCATAGACCACTATGTTCTCCCTGCGGATGCGGGGCTTGCAGGCGATGCTTTGAATGCAACCCATGGTCCTGCTAAACAGGGGTGTCAATGCAACCAAAGACGGAAAAAGAAGGATGGATTTCAGCAGTATATTCATTGGGACTTTTTGCAGCCTTTAAAACGCTGAAAGATCCCCATCTTCTTTGCCAACGCTGAAAATCATCATTTCACTCCAAAGCATAGAAACAGAATGTGTTTGGATGCATCATCATGATGTTCTAGTGCATCTTTGAGAGCGGCACAGAAGTAAGATGGGGTAAACAGCAACAAGACAGCGGCGCTATGGAGCTCAGGGTGTGAGGCTGATCCGTGTCGCCTGCTCTAGTAGCGCTGGAGTGCCGCACTGCCCTTGATGCTCGTCCCCGGCGGATGCGATCCGAGGATTGGCGGTCCTCTCTCCGGGACGTTCGTCCGGGTGTAGCTCTGAACCCGTCGATGCTGGTTCTTCTGCTGGGCGAGAGCATGTCAGTGCTGAAGGGGGAGCCGCTGCTGCATAGAGAGGGAATGTTGGCTGCGTTTGCTCCTAGGGAACGACCTACCCAACATTTTGTTGATGCGGCTCCTGGGGAGACGGGAGAAGCGACAGTGAAACGGATCCAGGACTTCAGCGCATGTCGTGTGGAACGCGAGCGTGGCTACCTTTAAACGCGTTGAGCAAAACTCGACTTTTTACGTGGTTTTTCCTTTGTGTGTTTGCTTCCTTAATAAACACAGGAGGACACCCTGGAGACCGCTGATGATTATGATGACGATGAGGGTTTTTTAACAGAGCGTGTGCAATCCCTCTGCAGCACTAAAGCGATGGTTTTAAAAGGATTTTCCCCTGAAAAGCAACGAAGCATCTCAACGCAGACATGTGCTTATATGGTCGCTGTTCGGCTGCGGCGAGGTGCTGATCAGTGTTGCCAGATCAGCAACAAAAACATGCGTCTTGTCTGATAAAAAAATAAATAATAAAAATAGAAATGTAGCCAGAGTGCAGCTGTTTTCATTTCTATTGTGTGTCTAAAAAAAGATGCATTTGATAGAATTGTTGATAGCTTTGTTACTGGTTGCCTCGAGTGAATGTTTTCAGATTGATACATTGATACGATTAAATAAACATAGTTTTAAGAAACACGATTATTGTCATTATATCATTTTATAATAATTCATTGCAATGCTATATTATAGGGTCTAAACATAACTGGAAATATTATTTACAGAATATGTTTCCAGAGCCACCTGGACATTTTGGATGTAACCTCAAGAAATGCACCGGTTCAAACTAATTAAGTTCCTGTGAAGCCAAAGTAGTATGCATACTTAAGCAGGGTTGCAGTAAAAATGTGTAGGGCGGTGGCCCTCCATTTATTATAACACAAAAATAAAATGTACTTTAAGACTAGTATTAAAAAAGCATTCATTTCACTTATATTCACAAATTTATATATTGTTAGTAAGTCTGAATCAAATCATATCCAAACTTTGGACCAATTGCAGAATATTCCTCTTCTTAGTTCAGCTCCTCATATATACAAGGACAGTGAAGTGCTTAGAAAGTGTGCCCTCTAGTGGACGCAGTCAAATCTAGCACGTTGCGGTTATAGTTGAAACACAAATGTTTGAGTATGCGAAACATTTTTAGTTTGACCCTTTTATCAGTTCATTTTATAATTCAATGGATTACACGATTTTTTTGTTCATTTTAACAATACTTCAGAATTAGAATCAGCTTTATTGCCATGTGTGTATGTGTGCACACACAAGGATTTTCCTTTGGTACAATGGAGCCATCAGTCCAGTTTTTTAGCTTGTTTTAATTGTCTGATGATGTGGTCAAGAATTGTCATCGTTATACTTAATTATATTTAAGTACAAATATAACATCTGTACCTCCACCCCCAAATAAAAGCGCATTACTTAAAATGAGAGGACATGGCAACACGGATGCTGATGCTGGTGCGCGAACCCCGGGAACAGGAGCGGCGCGCGTGCCAGACAGCGTTCGGATCTGAGGGCGTAGTTTAGGTGACGTGGCCAACATCTCTATTCGCTGATTGGCCCTGCACGTGAACGGCGGAAGTGGAATTCACCGAGCACTTCCTTGACACGCACCAACCGGTCATTCAAGCAGCTCTGTATCCGACTCCCAGGGGTCGATGGTCGTTCATTGATTGCTTCTTGCGCTTATCTGAACAGTTTATGATTGTGGGGTTACTGCTCAGGCTGTCGGAGAAGCTTCCTCGTGTCGTGCACCGGCTGAGTGAGATGATGAAGCCGCAGGTTGTGTTTGTTTTGGGCGGGCCCGGCGCGGGGAAAGGGACACAATGCGCGAGAATAGTGGAGGTAAGAAATGTGGCGTTTAGAAGAATGGAGTAAAAGAATGTTTGTGAGAAACCAAAACCTTTTAATTGTCTCTCAGTGGATTTGAAACTCTTACATTTACAAACATGCCACCATTCTTTTCCCCTTGACCTAGAACGTTATTTTTTTTAATGAGTAAAAGTCCTATGGTGACGACATTCAGCTACGTATTGTTTGTTTTAACTGCGTTGTGATGGAAACGTGGAGTACTTTAAGACAGAGTATCACCTCTGCTCCTACATCCTGGTGTCCAGGAGCTGTGGAGAACACTCCCTCGGTGTACAGCGATGATCTGGCAACTTCTGGGTGAAAGTGTGAAACGTCAGATAACTATGACTCATCTGTACATAAGGGTTTGAAACATATTTAAAACCCTTAACAATGAATGCATCAATACAATGTAAAAACTACAATAAAGGCCTGGCGTTTGATCTACGCTTAGAAAGGTCTATTCCTCAAATGTATTATTTGTTGTTCACTCTTGCAGAATTTTATGAATAAAATAAATATATCAATATACTTCGAGCCAAACTCCTCTGAACGTATTGTTCTGGTTCATTAATGTTATTGTGTATATTTACGATAGTTTAAAATGGATAGATTGTTATGTTTCAAGTTACCTTTATGAAGTTAGATGACGAGCTACACAAAATTAACGCATTAAAATGGGTCATTAATTAAAAGAGTGCAACTATATGCAGCTATTATTTAGCATGCATAAAGTTATTGAACAGAGAGAAAGGAGGGTTGAAACGTTTACAAAAAGTATCATAAACGTTATGCTGCCTAAAAGTAATACATTTACAATATATACAATCATGATTACCTCCAGATACATAAACAGGATAGAGAAAACAATAGAATTGGCAGTTGCCTAATGATTATAGTGAAGCAGTACATTTAGCAGACAGTTTAAAGGATTTGTGTGAAAGGAAAAGAGTATCAAAGTTATCAAATTGTGAAACAGGAATGGTTCACATGACAGCAAAGCCAAACGATGCTTCATTTTGTCACACATTTTAAATAGTGTTGCTTTAAGAGCATGCAGGAAAATCATGAGTATTCATGTAAACCCAATCCACTATCGCATTTTCACAGTTGCAGAATATGTTGAGATGCCAGAGTTCCTTTTAAATGAATTACTTTTAATGTTTTGTTTTAATGTTTAGTGGTTGAACATCAGATTGGGTAAATGTGATTGACTTATCTGAAGTAGTTTGCTTGGGAGATGTAAAATCAGAAATATTTGCATGACTAATGTAGCTCAGTATTTGTCTTAAAAAACCCAAGTTTATCTCAAACCTTTCCAATAATAAAACTTAAATTATATATACATTATTTCTTCCCAGCATAACTAAGAGATACTCCTCCCCAAAGTAATTTTTTTTTGTTATAATTAATAAAGGATGCTTTTTGTTTGCAAAGTAAACCAAACACTTTTTTTTTTTTGCACTTTTGTATTCTTATCACTCAAAACAAGAAAGTTTCTGTTTGTGAATTCTGCATCAGTTTGCTTTGAATAACATCAGGCGTAACAGTTGAACACATTTTCTTCTTTAGGGACTTGCTTTTTTTGATCGCAGAAACTGTTTATTGTCCGTATATTTTGACTGAAGGTATGTTTTCCCCCAAACGATAAACCATGATATGATAATTCAAGGTGTATATACACAGATGAGGACTTCTGAATGCTTTTACTCTGCTTTTATGTACTTAAGAAAAGTGCTTATGTACTTAGTTACTTCTTATTTTAACGATGTGAAGCAAAAACCTTTGTAGAAAACATAAGCATAACCAGGATCTCTTAAAAAGAAACTAGTGAATGTATTGTTTTAAATTGTAATTTAGGACTAAATTAGGTTATTTTTGCTTTTTAAAACTCCAAAGTAATTAGTAGCTAAGCACCTGAGTAAATTTTGTATTAGCTACTTTTACTAAAGTAAAAGTAGTCAGAGATACTTGTACTCAATACTCTTTTGCTGGTAATAGAGCTATTAAAGGGATACAAATGCTTAATGTTTAAATGGTTCCCTTAACTGGGAATGAGTTATTGCCCGTTTGACCATATATAGTGTTTGTTTAAAAAAAACAAAAAAGTAGATTTTTGGATATGGGTTGACATTGTTAACATATGTTAAGCCAAGACCAAGGTTGCTAAAAAGCAAAGGAGCAAATGAAGGAAATAGAGAACCTCAAAAAAATTCTGAGCTTTTAACAATGGAAGCGTCTGCATTTACAAACTGTTCAGAGGTTGCAACTGTTCTTAAAAGGTGATTTAAAAAAAAGAAATGGTTGACTGGGTCAGCACGAGCTGTTAGGTGCTGAAACAGACTTGCAATTAGTGATTAGAAGCTGTCAGAATATCAACAAGGCCCTATTGGTCTATGATCAGACCGTGTTTGTTTTGGGGATTTCGTAATGTTATACCACACCAATACACTGTAGATTTCTCCGATCGCAAAGACTTGCCGTTACGCATTAACAGCTAGCTACAGTAGCAGCTGCCCATTGCTACATTGAGAAATATGCTTAAAATCCTTATGGAAACCTGCTTAGAAAAGCTAGCTCTTGAAATTCAGGGTTCCAGAGAGGTCTAAACAATTAAAGCATTTAATAGCCCAAATTGTAGGCATTAAAGAAGACTTAAATTCTAGTTCTAGGTCTTAAATAATTTTTTCAAAGGACATATATAATTTTTAAATGTCCATGTAAAGCTCATGTGATGTGTTTTTTGCTGTTGCTTGGGGTGGCCAAAGATTGAGAAAGGCTCCTAAATGCTAATTAAAAAAAGATAACTAGGGTATACAAGTCATGATTAGGGTTAAACAGTAAGAAATTCCATTAATCCTCAAAAACATAAACGTGACGTTTAGTAGTGTCATAGTTTGAGAAATAGCTGAAATACACTTAAAATTGAAAAAGTGATTGTTAGGGTGCCACTTATTAACATAAGATAAATAATATATATAAAAAATATATAAATGTTATTTTAAGGATTGCAAGAGTGATTGTTAGGGTTTCAAACAATGTGTTTGAAGCACACTTTTTATCATGAAAATAAGTTTTTGTATGCGTATTTAATGTTATGATATAGGTCTTAAAATATATTCTTAATTTTGACCTGATGAAACCTGCAGAAACCAAAATTGCATGAAAAGTTGAATTGATATTACTATTTCAATGTAAAAAAGATAAAAATTTTCTTTCAAACCATAAATTACAATTGAATGATGAAGGAAGTACTAAAAAACAAACAGATTTAGTCTTGAAACTCAAAATAATTGGTAATGAGTGACCTACTAACCAAGCATTTTAATTACTTCAAAAATAGATACATGATGGGGTCTGAAGGTTAGGTTTATGCTGTATAAAAACCTCATAGATTCGGTTCGGTGTATAGGATTCAAGTTCCCTACCATTAAAACTTCCTTAACTTGTTTTTAACCTCAACAAGGTTTAGATTTCACCTTTAAACGGGAGTTTATAAATGGCTGTACAAATGTAATTTCAAAGCTTTTGTTGTTAGTTGAATTATTTGGCACAAAGATGTCTGTTCTGTTACCATCCAAGCTGATCTACTAGCTAGCTTTCTGTAAAATGATCTCATCTGAGGGCTTCGTGTCTTTAAAATTTAATAAATAAATAGGTAAATAAACAAAAATCACGTTCTTTTTTTCTTTTTCAACTCAGAACTACAGCTACACTCACCTGTCTGCTGGAGATCTGCTGAGAGAGGAGCGCAGCCGCAGCGGCTCAGAGTTCGGACAGCTCATCGACACCTACATCAGAGAAGGAAGAATAGTTCCTGTGGAAATCACCATCAACCTTCTGAAGAAGGTGCTGACACTTGCTTCTCAATCCAGTGCATTCTGCCCTCAAGGTTATTAGAAAAGTACTTTGTTTAGTCATAGACAAGTTTTGGATATTATTTCTCAGAATCTGATAAAGGTGTAAGAGTTTCATTTCAATTTTCAAATCTTGTTGGGTCCACGCCTACCCTACATACCTGAGAATATAATCCAAAGAGCCAATCATCTCTGCATCACTTTAACACAGATTTTCTTACTTTTAAGAGAGATTTGAGACTCGTTGAATGATGATTTAAACATTACTGTTGAAGCATTCGGTTTGTTTGGCAGGCGATGGAGGAGACTATGAAGACCGATGAGAAGAAGTTCCGCTTTCTCATCGATGGTTTCCCCCGGAACCAAGACAACCTGCAGGGCTGGAGCACCGTCATGGATGGAAAGGCAGATGTCAAATTTGTTCTGTTCTTTGACTGCAGTAGTGAGGTAAGTTTTTTTTTGTATAGTATTTATTATATTACGCATACTTCGTTGTCTTTAGTAATGCCATCTTTTGTAGAGTTTGAGACTGTAATTGTCAAACTTTGGCTCAGAGTATTCTAAAATCAATGAGTTAAATGAGCTTTTTTTAAATGCTGATCAAAACACCTTATTTTTAAAATGAAATCAATTCAAGAAATTTACAAACGTCTATTTGTGGTTCTTGTAAACCACAAAGACATGTAAACATGGACTTTACAGATTAGTTCCCTGCTGTTGTAGAATGAAGTTCTGTTTATACAACAAATGAATGGAACTTTGTTTACATTTCCAATAAAAATGTGCTAAATGCTAATTTTAGTTTATTATTAGGTTTTGAGTAAAACATGTAATCATGATTAATCACAGGAATTCATGAGATTAATGAGCCCAGCTCCAATTAAAATCCAACTAACTTCTTGGACACATTGTGCACTGACCTTAACTTTAGTCTTGTTGACCAATCGGATGCCTCCTAAAGGTGATTGGCAGTTTTGAGATGAGTGTACCTCCAGTTTCACTTTCCACATAAATAGGGGGGAAAATAAATTTTGAGTCTCACTCTGAGCTGGAGGTGTGAAATCAGAAATCAACTGAGATTTAAATTGTCATGCATCATAGAAACAAACTGTATTGAACTGAACAATAAATGTTCAGCTGTGTTATGTGTAAAATTCATAGCTAAATTCCTCTGATTCCTCTGCCTGATGTCGGATTAGTGTATGCTGAAGTGATGAATATTGATCAGTACTGAAGAGGTAGCATTCCGTGTTTCAGGTGTGCATCGACAGATGTTTAGAGCGAGGGAAGAGCAGCGGGCGCACTGACGATAACAGGGAAAGTCTTGAGAAAAGGTAATTCCTCATGATGAAAAAAGCCTTTTCTTCTGCATGTGATGAGTGCAGTGACTTCTCTAACGTAACTCGGATTATAAGAGCAGACAGAAGGACTTCTGCTGGAGAAACTGTGTTTAATGTTTAGGCCATGTTTTTCTTGAAAAAGTGCTAATAGTCGTTAATTGGCAGGATTCAGACATACCTGCAGTCCACGAGGCCCATCATCGAACAGTATGAGCAGCAGGGGAAGGTGCACAAGATCGATGCCTCAAGATCGGTTGACGAGGTATGTGTCCTTTTATTACCGTTTTTTTTATTTCGTTGACTTTCTATTTTCAAAGTTTCATCTAGGACTGCTTTTTGCTCTTTTTAAGGGATTTATCCACATTTTTCTACTTTTTTCAATTTCGATAGGGCTCATTTTGATTGAACACGTTTGTGCTGGTCCTCTATGCTTATTAATGCTTTGGGCAAAGCTTTTGGCCAATTTAGTAATTTTTTTCCTCATTTTGTTTTTAGGAAGCCTACCCTTATAAAAGTGTGATTCGTCCTTCAACCTTGACATAGGATAAGTTAAAGAAAAGCTTTGACTGTAGAAGGTCATTGAAACAACTCAAATATATTTTATGTATCATGTGATTTTATGTATCACTTTTTTTGAGGGAGCATTTTAAAGAGGTAGTGCAATGCTATTTCATGCATTTAAAGTTTTAGCTTTGGGTGACCAGGGTTTACGCTGGAACTTAAATAGTGAAACATTTAAAACCCACATTTTAGGGCTTACAACTCTAAGGTCTTATTTTTCTAATGCCTTGTAAAGCTCATTTGATATGTATTTTTGTTGTTGCTAGAGTTTGAGAAAATGCTTCTAAATGCTAACGTGGTTAGGGTTAGGGTTGCTATTGTCTGAGAAAATGTGCATAAAAACCTAAATCATGATTAGGGTTGCCAGAGTTTGAGAAAACTTTCTCAAAAAACACAAAAGTGACATTTAGCAGTATCATAGTTTGACAAAAGGCACATATACGCTCAAAATCTTAAAAGTAGTTGTTAGGGTAGACATAAAAAAATGCATGTATTTCATGACTACCTGGAACTTTAAATTATAAGGCATTTTCAGAACTGAAAAATTTGTTCTGAGAAATTGAAATTGAACTGGTTTTGAAATTAGTTAATGTATAATGGTCACGAAACATCAATTTTTGTTTTTGTTTTTATCAGACTATAATCTTACAACCAAAATCTATAATCGTTGCATCCCTAAAAGCGACAGGCCTAAGCTGTGCGCTCCATGTCCTGCTCGCTAACAGGACCTAATAACTGATTCAGGAAATCTAAATTGGCTTTTTGAAAGAAGAAACACAATCTCCAAAATCAATTATTTGCTACCCTGTAGTACTTGGAAAGGAAACCCATCTTTGCAACATTTTGAGTATACTCACTCTTCCATTCAACCTCTCTTCCAGGTGTTTGCAGATGTCAAGAACATTCTGGAAAACCAAGGCTAAACCAAATCCCAAATCTTGAATTCTGTTCGTTGATGACGACAGCGCTATGCCTTTGTGTCGTTGTGTACATTTTCATTCAACAGTTAAATAGTTTTTTTTAGATGTGAGAGAGTGTGAGCTTATATCTGTGTTTGTAAGTGTGGAAGAAAACAGTCCATACTTCTCAACAGGACACCGAGGAGGAACCAGTTGAGAATCAGGCAAACATTAGCAATAACTATCAAGGCACTTGAACTGGAGCAACCGGCAACCTGAAGTTAATGTACTTTGTGATATAAGAAGCTTTAGAATTGGTGCAGTTTGATTGGCTTTCACAACCAATTGAGCGACTATAAATGACCAAGATGGAGAATGGGAAGTTGTACTGTATGTGCTGATCTTTTCTACAGTAATCCACAGCAGGTTCTGAGGACCTTTGGAGAGACGTGTTTTAGCTCTTTTATTTGGTGTGATAGAGGCTTCTGTTTTCTAAGCACATGCCATCGTTGCTCAGGCTGACAATTTTACCATTTAAGAACGATGTAGGGCTTTTTCTTTTATTTGATTGTGGATGAGTCTTCAGGGTTGTCGTATTGAAATAGCATCTCTGTCTATGTTTAGACTGTCTGGTAAAGATATGAAACATGAAGTCAAGACTGACAGAACCCTATGGAGAAAATAAACGTGCTGGTGTTGAAAGCCTTCCAGTCTTCGTCTCATAACTTGAAAACGGCTTCTACATTTAGTGTGATGTTAAACCCTTAATGGTTTTGAGTTTTAAAGGGTTGGGAACTTACCAGTTTCAGAGCTCATCTGAAAAACAAAATGCAACAGAATGGACATGTATAGCTGAACAGAGTAGAGAGGGGTGTAGCTTCAGTTTTGACCTTTTAGTATTGTTCAAAAAGGGTTCATCATCATATCTTTGTGTAATACATAGCGACTTGATGCTGTAGAGCAGGGGTCTGTGCTACAATTTTTAATTTTAATTTGTTTGTTTTAGATTTATTAAGATTTAAACTTTTAGCCAATCAGATGTCAGTGCCATGCCTGTGTCCTGCTCTTCTGGACCCATTGTTGCTTACGAGGACGTGACACACTTCCATGATGGTGATGACTGGCTACACCCATTCTGTGTCTCCTTTACCTTTCATACAAAAAGTTACGCATGCTAAGAACATGTTATATTCAATGTGCGCCCCTAGAAAGGACTCTTGCACTAATTTGTCTACAGACAATGACTTGTTAGACACTTGTTTTGTTTAATGGGATTTCTTGTTTTTAATGTCTAAACTGACTAATCTTACAGCTGCACTCATTGCCAGAGTGGCTGAAGCAACTAGGTGTAGCTAATTAAACCGATCACTGACTCTGCACAAAACAACCCACAACTTCTCTTCACAGCAGACTGAAAAAAGAAGTCTGAACATTTCTGAAAATTGATTTCAGAAACTTTGAAAATACAGCTGGTTCTTTACCTGCTTAATGTACTCCACACTTCAACTTCTGGTATTGAAATTCAATAAAATCTTGAAAGAAAAAGTTGGTTCAACAAGTTCTGAGAGCCTTTTCAAGTTGGGGATTTGCAAAACCAGGACAACTTGACAGCTATTGCAGAATCATGCTCTATTCAATCACTGGTTCAGCCTGTCCAACCTCTTACCTTTTTTCAAATTATACTCGTTAAGTCTTATATCTATTAACTTTCAGTCTCAATATTTTAGAAAGCTTTTAGTTAAGAGCCTAAAGCCTAATTTTAACTTCCTGGTATGTGTTTCAGCACAATCTGGCAACCAGATTTTTGCTTAAATGTTTCAACAAAACGCAAGCTCCAAGACTGAATTAATACTAATACTTTTGGTATCATTAGTACTCAAAATAAACATAACTCCTTAATTTCTCTCAACAAACCAGGGTCATTTTATGATCACATGTGGTTCATTTCTGACATACTGCAGTTTAATCTGCAAATAAGAATGTACACTGCATTTGTTTGGTATCAAATATTTATTTGCTAGGACCTTTGGCCCTCTGGTACCAAAACAACAATATAAAGATGGAAATTGCAACAGATTGAGTTTTTAGAATGTACCTTAACCAGCTTCCAAAGCACAGGTTTAATAAAACATTCATAATACAAATGCATTTTTGTATTATACATAGAATGCAATTACATTGAAAAGTGAGAGTAAAGCACTAATAACAAAAATATATACTTTAGATTATGTAATTAAAATGAAAAATATCCAATAATTTAATACAAAGTTTAGAGGTCAGAGGTTATATCTCTCGGGTTGAGCCTAAATGTGCTGCTCAAATAAACCTTTATATATTTTATATTCTCAATATACACATTGGCATCCCAGAGAGTTTTTCATAGCATTCTTATCCGGTCTCTTTTAGCATCAATTCTCTTTAAAACAGCATATAGTCTGTGAGGAGTCCGGAGGGTTCAGCCACTGGTGGGCAGCGCTGCTCGGGCTCTGCGGGATTGGAGCTTGGTGTTGGTGACGGCTCCGTGTTTCTGCCGCAGATGCAGACGCAGCTGACTCTTGTGACGGAAGTGTAAGTCACAGTTTTCACACTGAAATGAGAATTAAATACTCTTTCAATTACAATAATCAAATAAACAACAGGGTCCATGATTGCTACTGCTAAGTAATGAGGTGCCAAAAATAAACAGCTGGTATACTGGAATACTTTTTATTATTATGGTCTTTTACATACTCTTGGAAAGTTTGGGGCTAAATGTTTGATTAAAACAGATGTGAAAACTATTTTAGTTCCTATGAAGTTAATTTAAACAATGTGCCAAAAATATGTTCTTGTGTTTTATTAAATATGTTATGTTTATTTTAGTATTTTTAAATGATCCTTTCTGAACTTTGAAACAGGGTTTAGAACCATATATTTGTGAATGACCTACAAGTGGTTATTTTTTTATTTTTACAGAAATTACAGATTTTCTATGAAGTACATTTTAAGCACTTCATCTTTTCAATTATTATTTATCGTACAGTAATTTTATTCACTTTAGGTAGGTTGCAATACTTAATTTTTAAAGTTACACACAGTATTAAATATATACTACAGTTTTGTAAAATTGAATAAAAAGCTTCACACACATGACTAACATCATCACTTCATACGGTATTTTTGCAAAGTAGGTGATAACATCGAGCGACATCCAAAAGCTAAAAAAAAAAAAAAAAGAAGTTGGCAACACTGCACATCACTCACTAACATACTTTTTGTAAGATTTTGTTCTAAATGAGACTTTCAAAAAACGAAAAGAAATGAGTTTTTATGTTTTACATTTTCTCCTCACAAATGTGGAAGTACACATATATGGGCATCACCATAGCAACGAATCTGATCATTTGCTGCTCCTATAGACTTTGATTCAAACTAACACATTCTTGTGTAAAATGTCAGGTGCTGATTGAGATATTTTCATTAAAGGGCTATTAATGAAAACAAATTTATGACATTCCTAAACATTTTTTTTTTCAAACACTTTTTTTGTGGCAAAATTAACCTAAGGTTTCATGTCAGTAAAACTGAGCAAATGTGATTTTTTTGGGACATTTCAATTAATTGTGTAAAATATACATATTTACTTAAAATACAATTTTAAACAAATACAAAAACTATTTGCAGTGTAATGTATCGATATTCAAATTAATATATTAACTAGAGGCTCAATTTCAAACACAAAGTATTGCAAGTATTATAAAAATACCTATTTATTCTTGTAATAGTAGTGTTTCATTTCCCAATTAATTCCCTAATTTATAGAAAAGTTTAACAATGGTTAAAAGAGACAAGGAATATGAGTACTCACATGATAAGGTTTCTCTCCTGTGTGTATCCGCAAGTGACTTTTCAGTGTCTGAAGGTGGCGAAAGCGCGTGCCACAGGTGTCACATGGGTATGGCTTCTCTCCTGTGTGGATCAGGACGTGAGCCCTCAGATGAGCCACCTAAAATGATGCGAGTAGAAGTTGAGAGCCTCATTTACCAGTCTAAATGCAGCTTCAAGTGGTTCTAACTCACCTGAACGAAGCGAGAGCCGCAGGTTTCACACTTGTAAGGTTTTTCTCCAGAGTGGATGCGAGAGTGGGTCTTGAGATTGGCTGGCCGGTTGAACTGAGCTCCACACACGTTGCATTGGTATGGTTTCTCTCCTGTCAGTAAAGAGCATTACTATGACACAAAAGTGAAAAGTGGCCAAAAAAAAAAAAACTTTGTGATTGAGATAAATTACCTGTGTGGACAGACTTGTGGCTTGCAAGGTTTGCTTCATAGTGGGAGACAGCCTTGCAGCGCTCACATTGATGAGTTTTGCCCTCCTGCAGCCACTGTGACCTCTCAGCACCTGATTGGCTCTTGGGTTCACACTCGTTACAGTAGAGTCTCACATGCTCTGAAAAAGCAAGCAGGGTGTATTTGTTAATGTTGCATCATAAAAGTCTATTAATCCACCTCATGAGTGCCATAGTTAAGTTTGTCACACTTGTTTGGTCTCCTTGAGAGAGAATACCGTTTATGGGCTGGGAATATTTTGTGTTTAATTATTGTCAGGCGTGCCTTGTTATGTTCTTTTGTTGTCCCCACCTGGTTTATTATTTGTTCTCTCTGTCAATCAAAAACTCTTCTATATGTGGTGTGCCCTGTTTTGTTAGGAGTGATCTTTTTTTATATACTTCCCCACAGTTTTTAAAGTCATTCTAAAGAAATATTAGTCATAGAGTATTGTTAATAGCTTTTACAAACATGGGTGAAAATGTTTAAAGCATATTGGAGGGATAGAGAAGGGTCATATGGTTAAAATGTGGACACTTTGAATTTAGTTGGGTTTTTAAAACAATTTATTTGTATTTATTTTTTACCATCATCTCTCTTCAGGATCAAATGTTTCTCTATTTCAGTCCAGCAAAACAACGATTGGTGTAAAAAAATAGCCTTGTAACTTAAATAATATAGTCACTAAAAGAAAAAAGTTAAGTCAATACGTGAATGATTACTGAGGGCTCTCAGGATATAGGGATGAGGGATATCTAGGGCTCGCATTGAGTGAACCGTGAATGACTAACGTTTGTGACTAAAGCCACGCAAGGATACAAAGACTGAACAAACCGACCTGGGTCAACTCCTGCCAGCCAATCAGAATCCAGTATTCAAACAGACCATGGCATAAAAGGAATTAATAGAGGCTTCGAGGTGTAGGATTTTGCCTTGATTCATTTTTGTAATCTAGTTATTCGAGTAACTTGAAGATTCGTTTCAGCCCTAAAAAAATCCACGGAATTTCGTGCCTTGCCATTGACTTAAGAAGTGAATCACTTGCTAACCACCCACATTCAGGTTGTAGTGTGAACATGCACCAACATTGTTTCTCCTTTAAGTTCAACATTTCGACTAAGATAGCTAGCTTCCCCCACATCCCTGTATTCCCCGTCCTATTCATAACAATACTCTTGGATTTTAATCCAGAAATTAGATTATAACAACAACATATTATTTCACACTGACACACTTTAACCAGTTTCTAACGTAGAATTAAGTTATTTTTTACCTGCAGGCACCACGATGCTCTCCTCCGTCTCTGTGCTTGGCGAAGTCCTCAGCTCCTCTTTTTTGATGGACTCATCTGCAGATCTAAAGCATAAAAGACACTATGTTTACGAAATTCAGTTGCACTGAAAATCAAAAGTATCCCTCACTGACCTGTTCTCCACACTGAGCCCTCTTTTGCCCTCGGTGTTCAGATCGGGAGATTCAGTGCTGCTAATGTGTGATGCAGTCTCTGTTCCACCATCAATGGAGTTCAGCACAATGAACTTGTACTTCTTCCAGTTACGGGCTTTCGGGTGAGTGATGGAGCTCGGGGAAGACACCAGGCCTCTACTGCAACCGCTGGACTCCGCAGGAGAGTTGGGCTGGCACTCGGATCTCATGGGGCTCTCAGGACCACTGCTGGGACATGATTCAATACTCTCTACTTCTGAGTTTAGCACCAAAGCCTTCATGTTGGTCTCTACTCGAGCTGTATGAAAGAGCACAGGGGGGCGGCTACTCTCCTGCTCTCTCGCTTCAGCTACTCCATTAGTTTTCCTTCTGGTGATGCTGCTGTCTGACAGGGAGCACTGCTGATGGGCGACTGTAGGGGATTTGGGGATCTGCCAGAGTGGGTTATGGGTCTCCAGGGGCAGAGGAAGATGTCTGAGAAAGCGAGTGGGGCGTTCTGTGGAAGTGCTGACTGCGTAGTGTATGTTGGAAGGGCAGTAAGCGCTGGACTTGATGTAAGGAGCATCCGAAGATAAGCTGCCATGGTTGGACCCCATGGACTTCACACACAAGGCCCTTTAAGGAAATTTTAAGAATGATTAAGAGTTGTTAAAAACGATCACTTAATTAATTAATTTCATTGTAATAAACCTAGCAATTGTATCGGAGCATTCCCCAACATGCATAGCAATGATTGCAGAAATCTGATTAGATTTAAACTGAATAATTCTGGAACACAGGGTGGGGATGTACAGCTTTAAGCATCTGACACTTGTTTCCATAGAATCATGGCTTGTGGACTACGCATTACAATCATGATGTACCAGTTAAAAAAACACATTTTGCAGTGTGAATGCAGCTAAAGTTGCATTTACAAATGCCAAGTCAGCAAAATTTTCTGTGAATTCTCATCTTCCCATTTGCAATTTCTATCAAGTTGCATCATGGGATTGAAAAGTTTAGATCACATCAAACCTAATTCTCACCTGCAATAGACAACAATTCTAGTTCTTGAATTTTCACATACTTTGCCTTTGATTTGAATCAGAAAAATGTTTACTGCCAAGTGTGAAGCACACAACAGGAATTTGTGGTGGTTCAAAGGTACTCTCCAGTGTTCATAATAAGATAACGACACAATAACGTTGCACAGTAACACAGGTTATATAAGTAAATTGCTCAAGTTAAAAGTAAATAGAATATAGTAATATTCTAGAAATAGACTATAGAAATATAACTATAGAAGTCCCAGGTTCTTAAGAGATGCCCTTTGGAGGTAATGAGCAGACCAAAGTATAAAGTAAAAATAAATGTGCTGATTGGCTCTACAACCACAGGGCTAATACTGATCAAAATCCAAGTTTGTGCTTTAGAATCTAGAAAGCTTGTTTTACAGTAGTTCTGGACTAATTTTTAGCTAGATAGAAAAGTTAAGAGATGAAGGTGCTACAAAGAGTTCTTTTGACGAGACATTTAACACTCCTGCAAACCACATTGAACTCCCTTCCCCAGGCTATAAGCATGACACTTCAAGTTTAAGTTTTTCACCCATTTCAAAAAGTGTTCATGTTTACTAGTCCAACTTTACACATCGTACACTCACTCGCTTACAGCAAAGTTGAAACAGTGTTTATGCACTTTTGGAAACCACTCGTAATGTAGCAAGTCGTTCAGCGGTTCAGACACTAATGGAATAAGCAGCTTCACGTGCATCTTTCCTCAATAAATCTTCTTTTTTATATGGCACGTGTGATCAGTCTAACCATTTTGAGCTTTAGTGCCTGCTTTAAGGAATGTTCTCTGTAACTTTGGCAACTTCTTGTATGTGAACACCAAGGTCAAACAGGTTTTAGTATGGTTTTACAATCAAAACAAACAAAAAAAAGTACATTAATCATTTGCCATGGGGCACAAAAACCCCTGTATGAGCGCAGTATTTAAGAAAAAGTCTAGAATTCCAAGGTAAATGACTTGAATCCTCACCTGGACTCCATGAACCTCTGGCATGTGTCCCTCACATGGTCCATCTGTAGGTAGGTGGCTGTGCTGTGCGTGCCCAGAATGAAGTCATCATGAAGCGTCAGGCAAGATGTGTACATGAACTCCAGCAGTATGGCAAAGCCATCAGGGTCTACGTTTGGGTCCAAATTAATGAAGCTCAAGTTGCTTTTATGAGCTTCTGCAAACATAGAGTAGAAGAGCCCACTAGGAGAAGACCGAATAGAAAAGTTAGTTGGATTCCATCCATTTGAAAAAAGAAAGTATTGCTAACACATTCGCTGTACCTGCAAGCCATCAGAACAGTTTTGTGAGCGCGGAATTGCTTGTGTCCCACCACAATGGTGACATCGGTGAGGATGTTCCTGCTGCGCAGTCTGTTGAAATTAAAGAGCACGTCGCCAGCGTGCCGTGTGAATTTAATGCAGCCGTCTGCTGCACTCGTCATCATGCTCATCTATGGACAAATAGCACAATCTAAACCATTTTTTTTCACGATTAACAAATTTTGGCATCACACCATTCTATCATCCAGGGACCTGATTGACCAGTTATTGATTGGATCAAATTTGCTTCTTAATTATCATATGCAAAGGTTTACCAATAATACGTGTAAATGTCCGTTTTAAAAACACACTTGGACATTTATTGTGCAAAAATATAAAATAAATTTAAAGGCATCCACATAAAAACTACTCAGTTTGTGTGCACATGTGTTCTGTGACCCTGTTCCCTCAGTTCATCATTCCTCACTTGCATTTCCATTTCATGTGATTCTAGGTTCATGTAAATGCGCGCTGCCTCCATCATTACTATAGGTTAATCAGCTCAGATGGTTTTTTTCCTCTAGCCAATCCATTTAAGATGGGAAATGTACGGTCACTTTAGTTTGCTCAGGAAAGAGGGTCAAATATTTAAAGATTTGCTCAGTAATCTTTCTAAACACTCTTAATAAACAAAACAGACCTATTTTAATCTGTGTAACATAGTTACTCGGCTGTTTTAGTTTAAATATGCCTTTCTCAGTGGTCGCTGAAACACAATGCTCTCTGCGCTCAAGGACAGTGAAGAGAGTCAAGGGAGCGTCTATAAAGAGCTTGTATAATACCATTACTGCATAAAACTGCGCAATGTTTGAAATAAAAAGCTGCACAATGTAAGAAATAAATTACTGGCCCCCAATGCAGCTCTAACATCCAGAATTTCTGGCTTTTTACTAAAAATGTAACATTTTTTTAAATTGTGCAATGATAATGAAGAACATTTTATTTGATAGCTATTCTCATAACTTGCTGTTTTTTCAACTGCCAAAAAAAGTTCTTTAAACAACTAACACAAAAAACAAGATCTCTTGCTGACCATTAGAGCTCTTTATGTAAATGAGTTGAATTTCGTCAATACAGAGTAAATGGGAGCGCAATTAAGCTAAACCTCTTCAGCAGAAAAAAATACCAGTGTGATCATGTGCACACAATACTGTTTGAATTAATTAAATTAAGTGACAACCCACATAATCATACATACAAATCTTAATTGATGTAAATGATAATATCAATATAAATAGTTTTTAGTTTGTCAGTGAAAAAACAGAACTAGACTTCTATTTTTTATTTTCAAGTAACAATATAAAACTGAACATATTAACATAATTTTTTTCGAGAATAGTTGGTTTTTATTCAAATATAATGGTTCAATGGTTCCTTGAAAGAAAATCATATGAATCAGCGGGGCACATGTACCAAAACATTTAATCTGAATAAGTAATAAAATAAAGAGCCATAGTCAAATACACATTTGCTAACAATTTTACTGATTTCATTATAAATGGATTCATGCCAAATAAATGTTTTAATGAATTAATAAATAAAGAAAATAACGTGTCTCAAATAACAAAATATACTTCAAACAATATTGAAGGCCCACATTTAATGGTTTACACATCAGGCTTTATACTTTCACAGCAGAGGTCTGCAATATGATCTTCTTAACACTAGATGTCCACAAAGTTACAGGGAGGCAAATGAAAAACCTCCTTAAACAGTCGATACCTTAAACATTAACCACAAAAAGCATATCATTGACTAGTTTAGCTTCTTTAATCACCAATTGCTTCATATTAAATTCAATAAGTCTACTCTTATAACAAAGTCAAAGCATTTATATCTATACTGGTGCCAGCTTTTATGTCACACATATCCAATATTTTAACATATTATTTATGCTTACACCATGTCCTGTAGCATAGTAAGTAATTGAATTCCCTCTATAGTAATATATCATCAGTAAGAGGCTCATCATCAGAGGACAAATATAGAGGACCACACCACGTGACGTGACACCGGCTAATTCGTTCCCGTGTGACACTTGTTGATAAGCCAAAGGACATTTTGTTACATAAAAACTCAAGTTATATTAACCAGATAAACTAGCAATAACAAAAAAAAAAAAGGATAACGAACGGAAGTCGCGTGAGTAATAGAGAACAAAAGAGCTATTTAAGTTAATTTAACAACTGACTGTAGTGGACTTGAGACGTCACGCAATTTAACGGGTTTCCGACCCAATTGATTCAGAGCCCAAACATTTTTTATGTACACAAGTAAACGACACCTCAATTGCTCATGATATAAGATGTTTGACGGGATAAATATGATAGTTTTATAGCTTTAAGTTTTAAAACGCGTAAACGTTACGCGTATTAGAGCGTGACAGACTCCGATAAATCCAGTGATTTAGACACGATTCAAATTTTATGACCGCCCATGTCAGGCAATGAACTTGATCCTCCACCCACAAAGTTATATAAACATGTTTCTAAAACTTTACAACTAAATTAAATCCAACTAAAAGAGTTTGATGAACAACATTGCATCTGATGTAACTCGACGCAGTAAGGGATTAAGAGTTTACGCACTCGGGCCCACAAAAATCGAGTTGCGTAATTAATCTACACTTCCAAATATCACAGAATAAACGAGTTTAACGCTGTTAAATGTCACAATAAAAAGTAACTCGCGGCGGGAAAGAGCCCCGTCTCTCGTCTAGATTGTTACTAGATAGAATAAAGTCACCTGGTGTATTTTTCTTGGAAGTGTCCGCTGTAGACAGTTCTTGGAAGAACTCTTCTGAGAAGACGCAGGTCTTAATTCTCGGAATTTTACCAGAAGACTGTACCATCAGCTGCTTTGGGGGGAACCCGAAGCGTGCGTCAGCGCGTTTCCGTGGGTTTGCTCGTTTCTTTTCGAGAAAAGACAATTAATCTTATTTGAATGCTTAGCACAGTATGATACGCAAAAATTTCTTCCGTTGTAGTTTATTTGTAAAACGTTATGTCGGTTTTATCGAACACATCACTGACTGCAATGGACTCTTCTAGAGACGCAGTCCTAAACACGTCACTCACGCCGCCCCGCCCCTTCGCTGAGCTGCAGATTCCGTGGAAGTGATATGGGGTTATCGGAAAGCAATATTATTTGTATGCTTTAGACAGATTGTGTACTGAAAATATGTCTCTCGATAAAAAAAACTGCAAACTGTTGTGTTTGTGACCTGTATGCAGGCGAATAGGACGGAAGGAAAATATGGCGAGTTAGAAAATACTGTCAATTTAAGAATAAGTTCAGCTGCATCTTAAAGTGACACAAAATTGCTTAATTACAAAAAGCTCAATTACGACTTTTTAAGTCAGACTTAGGCCGCTTTCCTTTGTGGTCCTGAATCTGATAAGTAAAGAAACGGCCTCAGGTTGAACTCCCATGTCAAATCTATGTGGCTTTTACATGATCAAGTTTAGCTCAACCACACTTTCTTACAGGTATGAGTTGGCGGCGAAGACACAGGAAGATGCTCAAAAGTGTAACTGAAGGCTGTTATTCCATAATTTTGTCCTCTTCCATCGCAATTCTCTTCTCAATACTATTTTGGACGAAGACATACTGTAAATCCACATGAGCTCACAAGAAGGATTTGTGCCAATGTTTATTTCTTATGAACAGTGCTTTCTGAGTGACATTGTCTCCTCCTCTGTCACTATAATGTGAACAATCAGACAAAAAAAATGTAATGTACCTAAATAAATACATTCTAATAAAAAAATAAAATTGAGCTTACATAGCCCCCAGACGGCTTCATTGGTTTCACCACAAAACAGCTCAATCACTCCTGTGTCTGTGTTATGGTCATATCCTCTCCTGATACGACAACAATGTAGAGTAGACACAAAAAAACCTGCTGCTGAATAAACACAATTCCTTAATTTCTTTAAAAAGTATACAATAGCCCTTTAACCAAGTCCTTGCTGTGGATCAGTGGGATTTAAATAAAAAAAGTTTTAACTTTTTTCAAGATCAGGCAAGTTTTCGGAAAATTACCCTTTGGTCATTGAATTCCACATTTTTCTTTAATTTATAAAGCAATAAAACTGCAGATTGTTTTAGCATTTGTGGATATTTGTATGTTAAAAAATTTGTATAGAGATTGCTGTGTGTAACACATACAGAGCGAAACATATTTACAGATTTTACACACATTTAAGGACTTGCAGATTCTGTTACAGGTCTTAAAATCTGAAAAAAATATTTTGAATATCACTGCTACAACAACATCCTCATACATTTTTTACTCCAGATTTGACCCCTTAATTTCTTAGTGTGACAAAAAGGAAAATTCTTTGTGTATGTTATATATTTATTATATCCTTCTTGTATATTATATATATATATATATATATATATATATATATATATATATATATTTATCTACATATCTTAAAATAATGAGTTCTCAATACTATGTTGGACTAAGACATAAAGTAATATAATATGATATAATATGAACTAATTTATATACAAGTCATATTTTGCCAGTTTAAAAATTTATGATACAAAATTAACTTTTTTTGCCCTTTATAAACTGTCATAATTTGTTCCCAATAACACAATTCAATGAAACAAACTTACATGAAATCATGACCAAGTAAATGGGTCTTTCGAAATATCACAGAAAAACATAAATACTTTAGTGATTTGAAACAAATTAAAATATCAGCTATTGTTCCCAGAGCGAACCCCATGAACGACACTGTAACATGCTCTCTAAGGCCACATCACAAGATCTGCAGGGTCACAGATTGATTACAGCACAGAATTAAGATGCCATCTGAGGATATTCAGGTTTTTTGCACCTACACACACACTGATACAGCAGCAGTGTAACTCAACCCTCAACAAAGCAGCTATTCAAGACCACAACTCAGAGCACTCAGCTCTCAAAACTATTTATATAGCAGTCTCGGTGTTACAGGAAACATGAACATCAGCTTGAGCAGAGCAAAGTCTGTGCTGTACTCGCTCAAGCGCTGTATATCCCCATTAAACCTCCTCCGTTAATCTCTTCTGATGATACCTTTTCCCTTTAATTGTCCTAAAAGAGAGCAAAAACAGAATGATTTCATTCAGTAAGATGTTTGGGAGTTAAACATGTCACTTTAAATTTCCAATAATTACTTCTACCACCACTACTACTACTACGACCACCACCACTACTACCACTACTACTACCACCATCACTACTACGTCTACCACCACCACTACTACTACTACTACCACCACCACTACTACTACTACTACCACCATCACTACTACGTCTACCACCACCACTACTATTACTACGACCACCACCACTACTACCACTACTACTACCACCATCACTACTACTATTACTACCACCATCACTACTACCACTACTACTACCACCATCACTACTACTACTACTACCACCATCACTACTACTACTACTACCACCATCACTACTACGTCTACCACCACCACTACTATTACTACGACCACCACCACTACTACCACTACTACTACCACCATCACTACTACTATTACTACCACCACCACCACTACTACCACTACTACTACCACCATCACTACTACGTCTACCACTACTACTACCACCATCACTACTACTACTACTACCACCATCACTACTACGTCTACCACTACCACTACTACTACCACCACCACTACTATTACTACGACCACCACCACTACTACCACTACTACTACCACCATCACCACTACTATTACTACGACCACCACCACTACTACCACTACTACTACCACCATCACTACTACGTCTACCACTACTACTACCACCATCACTACTACTACTACCACCATCACTACTATCACTCACACCTACACTACTCACCACCCCACACA
This sequence comes from Danionella dracula, assembly GCA_900490495.1. Taxonomy (NCBI): domain Eukaryota; kingdom Metazoa; phylum Chordata; class Actinopteri; order Cypriniformes; family Danionidae; genus Danionella; species Danionella dracula. The sequence continues at coordinate 7,158,063 of UELW01000100.1, forward strand.
TTACTACGACCACCACCACTACTACCACTACTACTACCACCATCACCTACTATTACTACGACCACCACCACGACGACCACTACTACTACCACCATGCACGACGACTAATACGACCACCAGCACGCGACGACGACTACCAACCAACACGACTAGACTACCACCATCACTTCTACTACTACCACCACCATCACTACTACTACTACTACCACCATCATCACTACTTCTACTACCACCATCACTACTACGTCTACCACTACCACTACTACTACCACCATCACTACTATGTCTACTACCACCACCACTAATACCGCCACCACTACTACTACTACTACTACTACTACCACCACTACTAATAATACCACCACTACTACACTCAAAATCACTTAACAATTATCAGAGCATTATCCATTCACTCCACATTTACACTCTGATGGTGATAAGCTACCTTGGTAGCCCTCAGTTGCCTTGTGGCTTCCGTTTTACGCCGCTGCCTCCTGCCCACCACCAAACACCCCCCACCAGTCTCACACATTCATACAGAGCAATGTGGGTGAAGTGGCTTGCCCAGGGCCTCAACGGCAAAATAACTAGCGGGATCGAACCACCAACCTTCGAGTTACAGGACGACCAACTTCACCAGTGCACCACCTTTCCACCATTAGGAAGCTACATCAAGTGAAAATAAATTGATAGTATATTTGATCACACAAATTATAAACTTTAAACCATATTTTTTAAACAACAGGCATACTCTAGTGATTTTACAATACTTAATTAGTTAAGACAGCTGTGTTCCGAAAACATATGTATCAACATGCTCTGGAAATGTACAGTTATGTAAATTAGGAACTTTTCATATTGTAACATGTTTTTGTCAGTCATTCAGGGCACAAATGATCCACATAAAGTTAATTTATAATTAAAATAAACATTTACTAACAAGAACGTTTTGGAAATGTTGATTCTAATAAAAATGTTTACATTCTTTAAGAATGATACCGTTTGAAGGTTAGCACAACACTAACACAAAGGAAACACAGCAGACATAGCTGTTCTCATTCAAGGTCACCAAGGGATGTCCTCAGAAAAGAAATACGCAGCAATCCGGTTTGGGATTTTTATTTGAAAGCTTTCGTTGTGAAAAACTGAAAAAGAGTCTTCAATGTGAAACTGCCTAACACACATATTTAACAACATACTTCCCTATTCAATAGAAGATAATTGTTCAGATAAGGAAATGAAGATGGTTTGAGCATTTCTTCTTGTTTCAGATCAACAATTACATTATTCTAGGGAAACGTGATTCATCTATTTACAAAGCATAAATCCTGTTCATCCCAGATATAAATACTTTACAGCCTATTCACACAGGTAAATCCACAAATCCAAAATATTTTAAACATATATATGAGCACATAATAAAGCAACCCTGAAAGTTTCAGAGCAATATTTTATGTAAACTGGCTTTGATTAGAGCCAAGTACAAGGTACATTGATCTCAAAAAGAGAAGTTTGTTTTCCAAATGTCTTCGTGATTTTTTTCCTCAAAAAAATGCAAATAAGGGAAATAATTAAATCATGTTACCCACAAATTTGACTTATATAACACATCAATGATTACAATAAAAAATTTGTTTTCTTAACCTAACCCCCGTAACATGACGAAACAAGGACAAATATAATTTGTAAGTTCAAAATGAACTCTCTATGGTTCTTAAATGAACTACCTGCCAAAGTTCTATTCTCTTCATTTACGAACCGAAGAAAGGTTTTATAGTATATTTTACTGTATTTTAATAGTTTTAACACATTTGTAAGATTGATACTTTATTTTATTATAGGTGAATCTTGTGTGTGATCGCACTCATTAAGCCAATGTTTAATTTTACTATATTTTGTGTATTGCAACGATAATAAAGACACTCAGTTGAATTACACAGTGACATCACAGCAGGCTTTCACTTTCCCTGTAGCAACCAGGCCACAGAAAATATATAAACAAAAACATTTCTATTCAAAACTTTTTATTTTAATAGAACCATACATATAATTGGACATGGTTGAATATACCATGGTAAAGCAATCCAGTTCACTAGCTTTTAAATACGCAAAAATCTTTCCTTCACACAGAGGAATAGCTGCAGAATGAGTGTTAATCATCACTGTCACACATCAAACACGTCGTTCAGAAAGCTGAGAGGCTGTTCCAAGAAGAACATTCATATGCAGGTCACAGATCACTCAGTCACCTCAAACTGTGCTCAGGTCCTCCGAGCTTGATGAAGAGCAGTGATGGAAAACATTTTTTAATTTCATATTATAATACACTATTGGGTATAACATAAGTGTGCATGTTTAAAGAAGCTTCTATAGTATTAGAAGTTGGATATATTAATATTAAAAATGTTATTATGTGAATTATATATTTGTTTATAGACCAACTCAACATGGTTTCACAATAGTTAAAGATGACGTATCCATAGAATACAAATTTTAAATGATGGTTTTGCCAAGTTCTGTTAGTCCCAAAACACATTTACCAATCTGTAGGAGCACTCAGCTCAGGTTTATTTGGATCTTGCTTCTTGGTAAGCTGAAGACACTCCATTAGTTGTTTAGATTTATAAAAAGTTACTGTTTTCTATTAAATAAAAACATATTGAGTCTTGAAACTGCCTTTACTTCTGACTGAAACAAAATTCACAACCTTTTGGTTCCTTGATTAATATCTCATTTCTCATTTTTTTTTTAAAAGTTCCATTAGTCGATCAGTTACATTTAAAATAAATAGTGACACTCTGGCCACAAAGGTTGTCACAGTTACAGGTAACTATGATAAAATAAAAAACACTATTTTACAATACAGTACTATGAAAACATGATATTTTCTGTAATACTATGTAAAAAAAGTGTATGCCCAACTCCCAACATTAAATGTCAATATTTCAAATCCTTGATTGACCCATTTTTTTTCTGTGTGAAACGGACACGCTTGTTCGAACACGATGTTCTGATAGCCGAACCATGTGATCAACTTTTATTATCTCTAAGCAGACTTTTAAGTAACTGTGTCCTGCTAAACTGTGCATTGTATTTACTCGGATCACATAAAACTCTGTAAAGCTCTCATGAAATCAGTGTTATGACTGTCGTATGGTGTGGTTATTAGAGGTCGTCTGCATGCTACACTCAGACATGTTATCTGGTGCAGTATATGGATGGGAAAACAATATCAAATGAACTTTAGAAAGGAACTGAAACGCTGATATATCAGAAGCAAATCCTTTCAAGTATAGTTTCAAACAATTTCAACAAGAGCGGGTTTCAGCTTTGTTCAGCTGTGCTAGTGATGTTATGAATCATTCTTGTAAGCTATAAATCCCCAAAAGGTGCTTCAAAAATCATGGTGAACTTTGTTCATGTGTTAGCTTTTATGACACGTGCTGCTCGGGTCAGAATCCAGTCAGGTCACATGACCTCATAGTGGATAGCGGACAGTCTCTCTTGCAATCTAAAAAGATCTGTATTGTCCCAGAATTGCATGTTCCACAGGTAAAGTTCTGCACCAATTTTTTCTTTTTATTTTCAGTGAAACTAAAAATAAAGTCTGAGATGCCTTCCTCAAAGAACACTAGTTAGCTTTGGTGATTATGACATCTCTTTTACTAACTAACTAAAAAGCTAGAGCATAGCTTTGTGATCCTGTCAGGGCACAGAGTTGCATTTTACTTGTCAATTACTTGCATTTTTGACAAAACAGTATTTGTCCTCATGCATTCTGCCTTCTCAGTCCGGCCTTCTGAACAAATAAGCAAATCTGTGTTTGTTAAAGCTAAGGTGTCACTTTGGCCCGCTCTAGACAGTTTTTGATAAAACAAGTCTTTTAAGAGCATATGTGAGGTCATTAGAAACAACACTCATGACATCATAAGTTATCACAGTTTATTGATCTCATCTGTTGCCCAGTTCAATCATGTTTTGATTCTTTTTTTTCTGTTCTTGTTCAGTCAACATTTATCCTTGTTTTTTAATCATTCTCAATCACTTACAGTAAATTGTTCACTTTAATATTTTACTATATAGTCCAGAAAGATCGTTTTAACTCAAACTTTAACTTTATTAACACCATCCTGGGAGAAGTAGAAATGCTATTATACTAATGATACTACATGATGGCTCTTGCTCGAAAGATGTCTTTGTGTAGGACATTCTTCTGATGATTTAGCAGCTGGCTGAACCAAAATAAAGATATTCTAATAAGGATAAATAATAATATATTCTGATTCTGTGTTTTGTTCAGGGACAATTCTCACAGAATAATGTTCAGTTCTTATCTTTGGTTTAGTTGCCTCTATTTATTTTTTAAGAGTAGTAAACATGGAATTTATGTGTTTATCTTCCATCTATTTGTAATGAATGTATGTATAGCATTTAAATAAATTGCAATTAACCTCGAGTCATTTTTGAGTACCATGTGATTAATTTGTAAAGTTTGAATCGAGCGACAGCACTAAGCACTTTCGTAAAACAACAACGATTTTGGAATCAGCTGTGAAACAACTGAGTGCACTGTAAAATACAATCCTTAAAAATACAGGATAAAGGTAAGTGGAGAAAGTGAAGTTTACAGCTGAAAGTTTTTTTCACTTAAAATACATGGGTAAATTATTTTATATTTACATTTTTTACAGTATACTATCCGATGTGATAAATGTAATCAAATTTTGGTTATAAAACCAAATACTGAAAATCTGATTCCGAAGGTACTTGGAGGAAACAGAACCATTTCTGCCTGACCAGTAAGGCAGAGCCAATACTGTTACGGCATAGTTTTGCCAATATTCAGGGACTGGTTGTAAGAGGTGGTGCAAGAACATCATACAACCATGTGGAAATGGGAATAGTGTGAAGCTAACTAGGAGTTCAGTTATTTTGTTTCAACAGTTGTTGTTTAAAATGTGTTTTTTAAATGTACATAATTTTTATAGTCTGTTAAATATATATGGATGGTAGAGTTTGTGTGCACTGTCTCTATACAGTCTACCTCTAAATGAGATGAAGGGTTAAAAAAAAACAAATCAAGTTTGTTATATCACAAAGAAGGGCATGTCCATGTGGACAGTATTTACATAAATATATATAGGTCTCCCTATGGCAGTAGCAAAATCCAATTTTAATGCAATACAATAAAAGCAACTGTTGCTATGATGTCCGTGTGTGCTGATTTTGATTTAAACCTGAGTTAGGAGAATCTGTTTACAGTTTCCCAAAAAGCACCAAACCAGTGGTGAACAGTCCAAGGTGACAAGTTTGAAAAGTATGTCATAAAATTTGAGGCCATGCCAACAAAACACCACATTATCAACTGCCAGTGTTCGTAAAAATGCTCCTGTTCAAACAATAAATTGATTCTTGTTTGACACTTTTATTAGATTTAAAAACGATAAGGCTCTTGTAATGCCAGACCCTGCTGTTACACTATTAAAACCTAAACATTATTCTTTGTTTGAAATATAAATGTCTACTATTTTAATCATTCATTCATTCATCTTCATGTCGGCTTTATTCCCTTTCGGGGGCGCCAAAGCGGAATGAACCGCCAACTCTCTGGCATATGTTTTACGCAGCGGATGCCCTTCCCTGCCGCAACCCATCACTGGGAAACATTCACACACACATTTACACTTTAACACTATGGGCAATCGTTCTTACTCAATTCACTTATACCGCATGTCTTTGGACTTGTGGGGAAACCGCAGCACCCGGAGAAAACCCACGCGATCACGAGGAGAACATGAGAACTCCACACAGAAATGCCAACCGACCCAGCCGAGCCTAGAACCAGCAACCTTCTTGCTGTGAGACGACCGTGCTACCCACTGCGCCACCGTGACGCCTCTATTTTTATATTAAGTCAACAAATTGTTGCTACTGCGATTGGGTTGAGGGACACAATTTATTTTTCTGATTCATGAGCAGTTTTTAATAGAATTTAGATATTTTAGTTGACAAAATGATAATTTAGAGAGACTTTATACTCAAAATTTGAATAGGTAATAGTTTTAGCATGAAGGTAGTCTGGTGAAAGTGATTAAGGAAACTAAACCTTGACCTTCAGGATTCCTGAATGCTTGGCCACTGTTGTTAGCATTATTGTCTCACTCACAGTATGTCTGACACTAAAATTGAACACAATAATTTGTCAAAACTAACATAGCTTCCTTTTTAGAAAACCTTTTATTTAATTGTAACTTGAAATAACTAACATCGTAACTGTTACTGCTCACGTGTAAAGGGATTTCCCCTAAATCCTTTCAGCTTTGCTATTTAGATCATTGAACAAAGTTTTCACAAGTCATTAGGTAAATGCTAGAGTGTGGATTATTGAGAGCTCTGTGCTTCCCAAGTGTGCAGGGAAATGGATTAAAGTGATTTGTAGTTTGTGTTATACACTTGTTCCAGCATCTGATCTGATTACTAAATGCTCTTCTCTACCTAGTGCTGCCATGTTCAATCAGCTCAGCTCACCTCACAGTGCTTGCACCTGCGCCTAGAGCAAAGCCCAAGCATTGAATGGGAGCCATATAAAAAAATAAATCTAAAAATAAAGGCACCACTCTTTAACATACTGACCAGAGTTCTTTGCAGCAGTAAAACAATCAGATATGTATAATACACAAAAGAGTAATACATATAATCCATATCACTACTCTGCCTTGAAGATTGAAACACAACTTATTAAAAACAACATCCTTTTATAGGAGCTGAAAACACATACAAAAGTGTGGTGGTGAATTTAAGTAAGAATAGACCCTCAGTATGCTGCTAGATTATTCTAGACTGTTCATTATTCTGAACTCATACAAAAGACAGCAAATGACGATAACATGACCTTGAGGAGGACAAAAACTGGGCGGCAACATTCTGTAAAGCTTGACTTGAAGTCTACTGAGATATAATAGAGGGAAGTGCAATAGTCCTCCGCAAGCTTATCATATGTCACACATACCAGACCAAAGTTACCTAAGAAAGACTGTACCTCCTGAATTCCCAAAGAATCTCTCTAATTGGGAACAATTAAAGTGGACCTAAAATAGATCTTTGAGCAACACCACAGCTCAATGGGACAGAGACAAACAAGCAACCATTCTGCTGAACTGATTATGATCAAATAAGATATAAACCCTTCCAGAAAGAGACAGTCTAGATGACAAACTATTTCCTACTGGAATTTTGATCCACAGTGGGAAATACTGCCATGAGGTACCACTGGTCTGCGCTTATCGAGCGCCATCAAGATGCAATTTTGGACCCGCAAACATGTAAGATTTTTTCTGTGTATTGATGCAGTTTGTATCTGTAACATCTTTTGCAAAATATACTTGAAGGTAATAATAGTATTAGGACAAATTGGTTCCTAAAGAATCTCTCCAATTGGCAACATAAAATCAAAATAATAGTGTAACTATACAATAGATCCTTTTGGGACACCTCAGCTCACAGGGATCAAAGTAAAAGAGCAGACATTCCACTGATCTGAATATAGTCTATCCTTAATACAAGACAGAAACTATTCAGGACAAAGCTGCCTAAATAACCCACTCTCCAAACTTTTGATTGACAGTATGAATTACTGGCATGAGGCCTACCAGCAGTAGAACCACAAATCTACGCTCATCAAGAGCTCTCAAGATTTTGTTTCAGACTCTGATTTTTGTTACTGTTTTGGTCAAGTCACTGTCAAAAAGCTTGTTTCTTTCAAGATGTGTTAGGATCTGATCGTAAACCCATTTTTCAATCACTTTTGTCAGGAAAAGGAATTTTGAAATATACTGATAGGTAGGTTTTTTCAGGGTCACAGTTGATATTTTAAAAGCTCGGACAATCCCATGTGTCAAACACATTTTTTATTGACATTAAAAGATTAATGAGACATGTTGAGCTACAGTAAAAACAATACCCACAACCAGTTGTTACAGCCTTAAAACAATGTTTATGTTAACATTTTGTGTTTTGCCCTGATCTGCTACTGCTATCTCTCAGCTTTCAGTCCTCTTCCAGTTTTCACACATAGTTTGGAAAGCCAAGAGCTGGAAACATTTCATCTGAAAACAAGGGAAGTGAATCCATGCTGTAAAGTATTTTTTGTGTTCTAGCAGTTTACACTGCAGTTATGTCGATATGTCAAATTCAAGAACATTTCTCACAACGATAATTTATAAAAGTAGAAAAAAGATTATTTTTTGCTGCTCTTTGCTGACTGTGCCAAGACCTACAACAAAAACAGAGAATTGAAAACCTTCCACAACACTCAAAAATGTAATTTATGTCTGCAGTTAATGAATCGTATTATTTAATGTACAATTTATCCCTTTATTTGTACATTTAGCCAATGCAAGCTGCATGATACATTTCTTTAATTATACATTTTTTTATGTTACAATTTTGTTTTCGTTTCTTGATATTCTTTTGGGTTTTAAACTTTGGCCCCAACAAAGCCTTTCACAAAACAAACAACTGTCAGCAACACACCAACAGCATAAATGACACAAAAATGAAACCCACACGGAATTTTAGCACATTCTGAATGTTCCTGAATAAGTGAGCAGCTGTTCCATAAAACACTTTCTGCTCAGAGAAGAGAGTCAGATGTCATATCTGTGACTCCCCCAAAACTGAAATTACATAAAGGGCCCTAGTTCAATCTGTGAACCAATTACCCCCAGCGCTGTCAGGTCAAGTAACAATGTGTTTGTGTCTGAGCCGTCCAAAGATAGACCTTGACCTCTGTGTGGCTGATTAAAAGATGATATGAACATCTGCAATAAACAGATGGAGAAACTGCTCTTCTGCCTCAAACACATGAGCACATCATAAGCAGAGCATACACAGACAATCATTTGGCTTGCATGGATGCTTAACAATCTTATAAAACACAATGGTATTTTAATGTCAGACACTGGGACTATTTTTTGTCTCTTAGAAAACCAAGACTGCAAAGACAGGGGAAATAATCAGTTCTTATAGGTTTGATTACAAAACCCCATACAGGATACTGTGCTTTAAAGATATATGAACATATTTTAAAACGGTTAATAGCACTTATTAATGCATTCAATCTTCAATTCTTACTGGCTGGGGTCATCATAAATCCACTCAGAACTTTCGTTGTTCTCTGAAGTGAAATCTAAGGGATCCACTTCCAGGATCTACAACTCTCAACCTTCTTCCCATTTACTGCCTGCGGAAAAACATTCCATGAGAACATCTAAACTCTACTCTGTAGCTCCCCTACTCTCATAACCTATAACCTTCAGACTAAACCCCAATGATTACTAAATATTAGCACTTTTAATAATACAAAATTAAGCATTTTTTGTAATATATTCTTTAAGGAAATAAATGTCTGTTCTGTGGAACACGTTAAAATGTTGAAATCAAGCATAAGGTCACAAAGGTGGGATGCTGTGAACCTTTTTTTTTAACTCTGTAAAGAAGAAATATTTATAGGAGTGCAGAATGTCTAAATAATATCTGACTCCCAAATCAACATGTTATTAAGATTTTAAACCAAACAACATAGCTTTGTTGCAACAATAATGACTTTGTTTAAAAGAAAGAAGAAAAACACCCACTCTTTTTCTAACATGTTTCCATTTTTAAAGAGGTTATGAAAGTACATCGGTTTAATGTTTGCGATATGACTTTTTGGGAAAGTCCCGTATTGTTCATTCTGCAATCACTTCACACAAACAAAAAAGGATTATTAACAAAATGTTCCCATAAGGTCCTTTGTTGGTAAAATAACACTCAATAAATAACTCAATATGGTAACTTTACCAGAACGTCCCGATAATTTTCTAGAAAATCATTCTAACACCAGTGGGGACACTCTGGGAACGTAGTATTTCTAACAGGGAAGATGGTCTTTACTTGAATCCTTCGATGCCATTAGGCGTGAGTTATTTTGCAGTTTTCACAAATATGCGCTACAGAAAAATCTGAAAAGTAACTCCAAATGCGCCAGTTAATGTGAAAAAGACTACTGAAAATCCTGCTTTCTTCTCCACTTGATGTGATGTGCTGCCATGCTTCTATTTAGAGCAATGACATTTCTTCAGATTGCATCATACAACTTTCAACAGTTACAGTTTTTCACAATTGCTATGACAGTTTTTTCAATACATTTAACAACTTTCCAAAACTCTTAAAACAATTAGCAGAACATCCGTCTGGGTAGGCTCTACAATTAGCACATTTTTTGTTGCTTTGATACAAAATGCATTCAGTTAACACAGATTTCAAATACTTGAACTTCTTTTATACTCCAGCTCCACCAAACACCAAAACTATGTCATTTTAAAACAAAGTTTATTCTCAATGTGTTATGATTGACTAAATGTTGCTGTTGGAAGAAAACATCAGTTAGTGTTTTGAAAACTGTGTTATTGTATTTAGAAAATGAGTTTTGGAGTTTTGTTTACAATGAGGGGTTTTGAGAATGAAATTAACTGTTTTGCTAATAGTTTGTTTTAACTGATTCGGTGCGTTAAGAGTTAATCAAATTTGTTAAATGCATTGAAAAACTGTCTTAGAAATTGGAGTTAAATTCCCTAGAAGCTAAAAATCCTGCCTGACATGTAACATAAATAGACGAAGGATTAAAAATGGCCAAACCAATGTAAAAAGTTGGTTTAGAGCACACTTGCAAAGTATTGAAGTTGACACACCCGCTTGATTCTCTAGTTTCTGGTGCCTTTTACAGTCTATAGTTTTGTTTTTCTGAAGCTGGCACAACAGTTTTTTAGGAGCCTCTTGTAACCTGCCTTGTAACAGTGCGACTCGACCCTTAGGTGCATCCTGTAATCTGTGGACCAATACTTTTTGTAATCATTTTGGTAAGTTTCTAAAAGTGAGCAAGACAAGCTAACACTCTCATGTGCTTTTCAGTTCTTTATCTAGATTCCACTTTAAAAGTGGTAAAAGTCCCGACACACACAGCATAAAGAATACTTCTCCTTGGCATTCTACGTTTTTTGTGTTGTGTGCAATCAGCTTTTTGCTTTTACTAAGCGGGAATTCACAGACGTACCCCACTCAGAACTGAAACTGGACTTTGGTGGGAAAACAAAGGCGAACTGAGACGAGTGGAGTTAAGCAATCAAGTGGAAAATGACTTGAGCACAACTTTGAATAGTCTTGAACTAAACTTGTAACGCTTCGATAATGAAATAAACATTAGATCCAATTTCACTTTCCATAAACTCTGAACGCATACCTTCATAAAAAAATTGACATATTGGAACCATTAAAAAGTGTAAAATACACTTTTTTTTTGTATTTTTTTCAGATTCAGATTCAGATTCCGATTTTATTTGTCACATACATATACATACAGAGTACGACGTGCAGTGAAATGTATTGTACGACTGTCCAACCTGTAACCATTTAGGAAATAGATAAAAAGAATGAAAACAAAGTAGATATGAATTTAAATAAGTACTAAATACAATATAATACAAATGAAATAAAGTACAAATGGAATACAATATAATGAAAATGAAATAAAGTACAAAATGAAATAAAGTACAAATGGAATAGAGTACAAAAAAGATGTGACGTGCAAGAATGGCAAGTGATTTGTGTGTGACAGATGGTCACTAAAGTGCAGTGTGGATGTCTTTAAAGTGACTTGCGCTGTTTCAAGGACACGATTGTGCAAACTGTGCGGAGTGTGAGGTGAATGTGTGGAGTGAGAGATTAGTGATGAGTGAAGGTTAGAAAGTCTGTCTTTATGTGCCCGGTGTGTCCCCGTTTAGAGTCCGAATGGCATGCGGGAAGAAGCTCCTCCTCATTCTCTCTGTGTTTGCCTTCAAGGAGCGGAAACGCTTTCCTGAACGCAACAGTGAGAAGAGTCCAATGTTAGGATGGCTGGGGTCCTTCACAATCTTCCTGGCTCTGGCTCTGCACCGCTTGTTATAGATGTTTTGCAGGTCTGGGAGCTCGGTGTGGATGGTACACTCAGCTGAACGTACCACCCTCTGTAGGGCTCGCCGGTCCTGCATGGTGCTGTTCCCGAACCAGGAAGTGATGCTGCCCGTCAAGACGCTCTCAATGATGCTGTTGTAAAAAGTCTTTAGCACCTGAGAGGGTAGTTTAAAGTCCCTTAAGCGTCTCAGGTGGTATAGACGCTGCCGGGCCTTCTTCACCAGGGAGTTGGCATGGCAGGACCAAGACAAGTCCTGCGTGATGTGTACGCCGAGGTACTGGAAGCTGTCCACTCTCTCCACTGGAGTCCCGTTGATGGAAGCAGGGCCGTATGTTCGCTCCTGCTTTGTACTGAAGTCCACTATTAGCTCCTTAGTCTTGCTGACGTTCAGGAGGAGATTGTTCTCCTGGCACCATCTCTCCAGGTTTATGATCTCCTGTAGGTAGGCCGTCTCATCGTTGTTGGAGATCAGGCCCACCACGACAGTGTCGTCAGCAAACTCACAAATATACAAAAAAGACCCTTTAAAATTCCAGTCTTTCATTTCAAATATGATAAAGCTCACAGCTTGGATCTCTTTAGTTAAATGTAGGTATCTCCACCTCTGGTGCTTTCAGTCAGCTTTACAAGCCTCCAGCCTTGAACATGAGTCTCTGGAGTGTTTCAATCAGCACTTCTGTAAGAGCCACTTTGGCTATCTTTAGCTGACGCTCTCATGTTTAGCGTAAACAGCTTATCATTAGCAAGTGTTTGGCCAGAGACCTGTTACACCATTTACCACTACTTCCCCATACAGAAAGAGCATGAACACAATCAGATCCACTTTTTGAGGTTATCCAAAGTTAACTTGAAGCACTTCACTTTTATTTGAACCAGAAACACTGAATAGGTCCAGGAGGCCTATTGATATATCCTGAAAGAAACCAGTATAGTTCCTCCCCTTTTTAAATTGTTTCTTTTTTGCACTAAAGGTTACGCTGATGTTGTCTGACTGGAAACCAGGTAGAGATGAGGAACTGGATCCTTCACCTGAGGCAGTGGGTGAGGCGAGTCACAACAGGATGAACAGGGAATTTCTGAAGGTGAACGTTACAGTAAACCCCACCTTTTGTTGAAAGATATCAGCCAAGTCAGCTGAGAGAGGACAGCATGGCTTTCTAGGAATGCAGTTTGTCTGTCAAAAATGAGGCCAAAATGCTTCAAAGCGCCCCCTGGTGGCCTATAACATTTTCACCCGTTTAACTCATTAAGCTCACTTTTTGACCTTAAGTTCAAACAGATTTGCTTGATAAATAACACTTTTTGATGGCTTAAATATTTTGTGTTTGAGTCATTACTTTGAAAAGTTTTATTTAAACAACCACATTTAGGCTTTACATTTATGCATTTGGCAGATGCTTTTGTCCAAAGCCACTAACACTAGACCACACCTCTCCCAGGTCTATAGCTGTTATCGTTAATAAAGAGAACAGAATTTGTGTGCCTAGTGTGTGTGATTACAAAGTGCTACACAATCTTGGGTACTGTCATTTAAAAATATTGGCAATTTATTTTTTATGTGGTCACTATAATAATTCCTTTTACGAAAAAAAATATTGACTCAGCATTTGTAAGCGTTGCTTCTGTTTGTGGGAAGAGAATATGTGTATGAACAAAAAAAGATTTGAGATCGAGTGAACAATTTAATGTAAGTTAGCTATCTAACAGCGAATCTAAACATTTTGCCAAAGCATCTGCAAATTGTACCTCTCCAGATTTTCAACGAAAAATGTCATGTGAACAAAGTTATATAAATGTTTACCATCTAAGAACTGGGTTTAGATGTCACCCTGACCAAAATTGACATGGGAAGCCTGCACTATGAAACTGTTTAATGATGACACAGTCGAATCCAGGTAGATACTGCCCTCTGGTGGTGGTTAAGGAGAGCAGCCTTTGAGTGACTAGAGACTTCATTTGCATATCAATGGAAACATTGATACTTTAGTTGAAAACTTGAACTTGATGGATTGATTGATGGCTTTCACTTGAGTTTATTTCATGAGTTTATTGGCAATACTGCTAGCACGAATTTACAGTATAAACTGTAGTTGTTTTTGGCCAGAAAGGCAATATAATCCAAAAAATATTACAGCCTCAGAAATTACTTTTTTTAATATGTAAAACAAATCACTTCTGTGTACTCAATTTCTTCAGTTGCAATTTCATTTGTTCAATTATACGTCAAATAACATTTTATTCAAGCACATTTTTAATGGGACACTTCTTTACAATTTTTTGGGACAAAAGTTCAAAAATGTATCTGAGCTCCTAATTTTTTGGTATGTGCATAAGATCCTAATAGCTTAAATCTTGCGTATTTAAATCGAACTTTTGGTAGTAATCAATATCTTTTCGAAACAAAACGTATTTACCCGTTAGGATCTGGACTGCTATACAGTATCAAGCTGTATCTTAACAAGCCGTTCGCATTGACTCCTGAGAGTTTTTGTGTCTATAAACATGAAAAGATAAGATTGGCCAATTCTCTATTTTTTTCATTTCATCTCTGGGTCAGCACATGGACTCAAGAGGAGATAATAGTGAACTTTAAACAGTGTAAAATAAGGCTGTTACATACTTTGGATGCTCTCCTATTTGAGAACCTTTTTTTAACTCTGTAAAGAAGCAATATTTACAAGAGTGCAGAATGCCTAAATACTGTCTGACTCAGAGTTTATACTAATGAAGGCTATTTCCTGTAGTTAACGTGCAACACCAAAAGGTTTTTTACTGTCACGTAGTCTCTTAGTAGCAAATGTTAACCAGGCAAAGGTAAGTTGCAAAAGGCAATGCAACACTCCTGGTGTTCAAATACACTCACTGGCCATTTTATTAGGTACACCTGTCCAACGGCTAGTTAAAGCAAATTTCTAATTAGCCAATCACATGTCAGAGATTAAATGAATTTAGGCAGGTAGACATAGTCAAGATGAACATTAAATGATTATGAGAGATTCATGGCCAGTGAATGTATAACTTTGTGTTTAGTGACTGTTGAGCCTTAACAACACAGAGAATTGAATCAGGAAATAATTGCATCTTGTTTTACATTTGGGAATTTAGTGGACATTTTCATCCAAGGCTATTTACAACAGCCGGAGAGACGATAACCAATTTGTTAGAAAGGCAAAGCTTAACTCAAGTAATCCACAAAGCGTGGTCACTGAAACAAAGAAGTTCTCTGAGGAAAGGAATAATCAGATAGATTTTTTTTTTCAGCTATTTTCTTAAATGACTCAAGTGGAAGAAGTGAAGAGTGTTAGTTGCTTTTTGAAAGTTGTTAGTGTTGCCGCCTGGCTAACTGGAGACTGTGAAAGAGAAGGTTCTGTTGGCATAAGCTGGAGGACACAGACGAGAGCAGAGGGACACATCTAGAGATGGTTTTGTAAGCGAACATAAATTGACTGAACTCAACACGAGCTGCAATGCGAAGCCAGTGAAGAGAGATGAAGAGCGGAGTAACGTGGACTCACTTCAGCTCATTAAATGCAGATGAGTTACAAAGATCAAGAAAATCTGCAGAGATCAGAGTACATTTGAAGTACTGAGTACATTTCTGCACAAAGCAAACCTCCATACTCAAGTTTCCTAGGTGATGTGATAGGATCCAAACTGAACTAAGAGGTCATGCAGCACTGAGGATGACCAGCAGCAAGATTTTTTGTGATATTGATCTGGGTTGATAGGTCTTTGAGGATAGAGGATCCACTCTATTAGTGTAGGACAGGAGTGTGAGTGTCACAGAGGCTAACCTCGTCACTCCCTCCCTCTGACCAACAGAGGGCACCCTCGTTGCACTAACTCCTGCTCCTCCACCTACACCACACTACATTCCCCATACACCCCAGGGGCATCTTGATTACACACCCAGCTGAAGAACATTACCTGCACTATTTCACTATTTAAACAGACTGTTTCCCTGGGCTCATCGCGAAGTCTTGTTTGTACCTCTACTGCAGCTCTGAGCGCTTATCCTGTTAGTCTGCCTGCCTGTTGTGACCCTGCCTGTTCTCCGTTTACGATCCTAGCCGCCTGCCTGTTTTACTACTCTCGCTGATCTCTGATACTGCCTGTTTGCTGCCTGCCCTGACTAACCGCCTGTTATTGGATTACGCTGATAATAAAAGCCTGCATATGGATCCCAACCCAAGTGACGTTTCATTACAGTGAGACAGCTCTATGGTTTTCTACCAGTGACGAGATGAGTGTAGTTTTTTTTAGAAGTGGGGTCACTCTAGCTTCCTTCAATAAGTTTGGTAAGGTGCCAGTGGTGATGGTTGGAGGTGCATTTCAGTTCAAGGTGCCAGTAGTGAAAAAAAACTTAATTGTACATTTTTTGTACTTTTTTGTACACTTGGCTGTTATCCGGATTTAAAATATTGTGTATGTTCTGTGTTTGTTCAGTTAAATAGTCTTGCCAATTAATTTTAGTTTATTACATAAAACTGATCTCAACAAAATGGCACAAGTTATTTTCTAATGATTCATAGTTGTAGAAATGCTATTAAATCTAAAATGCAAACGCCTTCTACAGGATGGCATTCAATACCATAAAAAAGGGCGATGAAAGGAAACACTTAACAACAAAGTGTTTGCCAGCCAAAAATAAATCTCTTCATTATAGCACTCAGGTCAATTTAACAAGGAATGAGAGGAAGTGAGTGTTGTCATTAGCCTGGAGTCGAACATAATGCTGCTACGAAACAGCTCCGATTTGCCACATTCACTTTTATTGATGGGGATATCCACAACATAATTTAAGGGCACTTTGCAGCAGCAAATAAAACAAAGACTTCACTGCACTTTGTTAAATTAGCTGTATTTTGATACACCATTTGTTCGTTATCTATTTATTTACAATTAACGAACCAATCTTCTCTGCTTTGAGGGTTATTGAAAAGGTCATGGAACAAAAAATGTCAATAAGTGATACATAAGTGTTTGAATGTGGTATAAATGAGGATATTCTGAGTGGAAGAAACTCTAACTGACAGCCAACTTGAGCAGATAACTCCGTGATGAAGCTGGTGCTGCTGGCGGTGCTGCTGGTGTATGCAGCCTGGGCGGATTTCGCTCAGGCCCAGAAAGCTCTGAGACTCTGTGGACGCGAGTTTTTTCGGGCGGTTGTTTACACTTGTGGGGGATCGAGATGGAGGCGGCTTCAGGTGCAAACTAAAGACGCCATAAATGGTCAGTATCTTTTTTGTCTTTTGATTGTTTTATAAAATGGCAAACGTGATGCAAAATGAAATAGATTTACTGACATATATAATGCTATATAATTTAATGCAATATCAAACAAAAACTGAAGGGTTAAGTTTCAGAACATACAGTACAATGTAATAATAACGCACACAAGAACAGCAATTAAATCAAGCAATATTTGATATTTGTAGAATAAAGAGAAATATAAGTTCAATGTTAATCCATTATGTGATCAGATAATTTAGTTCATATTTTATATTTGTAAAAAAAAATCGAAATAAATGATAAACTCAATTCTTAGCATTACAATTTGCTTCGTGAACGACTAAATAACATTGGTCAATACATATCTGTTGGGTTAAATAAATATATTTATAAAAAGGGTAAAAAAACACCACAATACATGTTAAAGTGTTACATCTAATGTTTTTGTACTAATAGTTTTAATGAACAGATCTAGACTGCCACCTGCTGGACATCTATATTAGCAAGTCTTCTGAAAACGCATAATTTTTAAACATTATTAAAAAGGAATCACCGTGTAACTTTCGTCTTTGGTTTTACGCAGAGTCTGAAAAGCATGCAGATTTGGAACCCCTTGCCCCTGCAGAAGCGGAACGAGTAAGAAGAGAGCTTTTTGAAACGCTCCCCTCCACCTGCTGTAAAGTGGGCTGTCGAAAGAGCGACCTATTGCGCATGTGCACAAGAAGCAGCGCCGGCTTTTAAATTATTCATTTTTTCCCCACAGCGGACTTGACCTAAACAGACAGTTTCAATGGTTTAAAATGAAAATTGTCAAAATGTTCTGCTTTCATACAAGTAGAAATGGACATTTATAGAAACATTTAAAAATTGAAATGTCCAAAACCACATTTTGCCCAGTGTGGATGATTGAACAGTGTATTTAACACGTGTTCAAATAGATTTGTGATGAATAAAATTGTTCACTTGTGCTGGTCATTTTATCACAGCAATGTTCCAAATTTACCTTAAAACATTGCTCACTAATAAATGATTTGGAAACAATAATTGTGGTTAAACAACATGTGCCTATGTGAAAAGAATGTGGATTCAAATTGGAGAACAAATGTGTTAAAGTTTGACAATGACATAGTTTTCCCACTATTGGTCACAATTTCCAAGCAAAGACTTTAGAACAAAAATGCAATATGCCATAAGCAAATCAATGACTTGCAATGTATTACATGACCAGGGTGGTAGTGAGTGATCAGAAAGCAGCGCGACACTATTGTTGATTCAATTTATTGTAAACGTTTTGCTACAGAGTGACAAATAAATTGCAAGGGTTTTATATGGTAAAACAATTTTTAATTGTATATGTGGTAATATATGGTAAAACATTTTTTTTCAAAGTTATAAGAGATGTTGTTTAAAAATAAACTACATAGTTAACAGTAATCTCTTAAATGTTATTAAAAGATACTTAAACTAGTCAGAGTATTTTTATCATACAATATCTCTTAATGACTAATGCATAATCCACACGGTTGCTTTCACAGCTCTTTGTTTAAGCAGTTCTACGTGATCTTGTATGTATTTATTGTATTACTCAATAGCATTGTGAAGGTTTACATTTATCTTCAAATTCCAAGTTTATTAAACAATGTAAAACATTTACAATACAATCTCACAAACCAACAAAGATGGGGTAACTATGAAAAAGGTTGGGCCATGAAACTATTGCTTTTCATCTATAATTTTAAATGGGAATTTCCTTAATTTTAGATATTGTTTAATAGATATTTTTTCAGAACATTTATTTACCTATTCAGGCACAGCTGCAACGACAAGTCCTGCTCTCTGACCACTCTGACAACTATAGCTGGCAGGTTTTATTAATAGGAAATAATGACACATAATGACAAACAGAAGACTAAGCAGGGCTATTCAAAAATGCAACACAAGTTTCAAAGTACAGATAAAACTCTTTAATAATCAAAGCTGACTACTCCGTAAATATAACAGGACATTTGGCCTGTATTTCTATTTATTGGAAAGGATGTCTTGGACTGTCTGGAACCCTTCCCATCCTTCTTGCACCTTTTTGCTGATGAAGGTCATTCAAGCATGATCCTAACCTTCTCCCACGCAGATCAGGTATTTCTTCAGTTCACTCCCTTCGGTGAAATACATCGAAGCTGTCAAAATGAGCTATGAATACTCAAGCTTTATTTAGTTTGTACTTTTATTTACTTTGTTTACATCTGGCATCGGGTTACACAAGAAATTATCCAGATTTATATCCACCAAACTTAAATAGAAAAGAAAATGCAGATGTTACATTTTTGTAATGTAACAGTGTAACACAGATATATCGGTGTAATTGTAAATTCAGTTCATGACTTAAAATCCCTAGCCACTAACTTCTATCTGCCTATCATGCACACTCATTCAAAATAAACACCAAAGACAGTGGCGGTAGCAAAAAGCGAATTATTTTTTAAAGTATGTGATGAGAAATTATCGTGCGTCTCATCCCACAGACATCGACTCCCCATCCGGATATTCTGGTCCCTGATCTGACCGATGCTGATGAACACTACGATCTTATAGCGAGGTATCATCAAATCCTTAACTCTGGCCTTGACAACCTGAAATTACAGAAACAGCAGAAACTTTAGCTCCTCTCATCAGTCTGCGATTCGACGGACTTAGCTGTTTGAGAAGGGTCTATTGAGAAGGCCATTGGAGGAAAGACTACTTGTTTGGGTGTCAAGGGAGGAATATTTAAGCTGGACATTGGGAAAAGGGTCTATTGAGTTGACTGTTAGAGGAAGGTCGAATGGCTTGGGTGCCAGAGGAAGGTCAATTAAATCGGGCATTAGAGGAAGGGTCTGTTGAGTTAGGAGTTAGAGGTAGGTCGAATGGCTTAGTGTTAAAGGAAGGGTCTATAGAGTTGGGCGCTAGAAGAATTATGACTTGATAGGATGCCAGTGGGGGGTCTATGGAGTTAGGCATTAGAGGAGGGTCAACTGGCTCGGGTGTCAGGGACGAAATTATTGAGTTGGGCGTTAGAAGAAAGGTCTGTTAAGTGACCCACTTGGGTGAAAGGGGAGGGTCTACTGAGTTGGGAGCTAGAGGAAGATTAACTGGCTTCAACAATTGAGTTTCGCACAAACATACGGAAGGCTTCTCTGCGTGGTGCATTTCGGAAGATGGTGTTCAAAGTGGATGCAGTGATTCTCCTTGCCCTTGGATGGCGCTCATCATGTGTCATTTGTGAAAATAACTCGCTAGTAATAACTCTTTTTGGGTTCATTTCAGAATCTTTTATTTTGCTCTAATTTGGTTCTTTGTCATAGTGGTTTGCAAGTTTTGCAAACTTCCTGTCGTGACATCGAAGTATTAGTGTGTATTGAGTGCCATTCCGGGGCTTTTTAATGTACTAAACACATCTTCAAATGAACCAGCTTTTATTGCCAGTTCTCTTATGAAAAATAATCTGATATCGCAGTGCTGAATTCTGTTTTGTTTGCACCCATCGTTCGGACAGATGTGTGAGCTCCAGTTGGCAACTGTGGTTTTCGATTGATGCAAGTTCACGCATGAAACGCACCAAATATTCGGATAGATGTATAGAGGCCTTAGGTTTTACTTACTTGGGTTTCTGGGGAGGGTCTACTAAGTTGGGCATTAGGGCAAGGGTTAATTGAGTTAGGCATTAGATGAAGGGTGACTGGCTTGGGTGTCTGGGGAGGGTTAAATTAGTTGAGGCTAGGATAATCAGAGTTTCTAGCGACAATTTCAAAAAACAACTAGTACGCTGTTCAGTCTGCAGCCCATAGTGACCCATTTTTTTGTCCATATGTGACCTGTATCTGACATGGTCATGACACAGCTCCATTTCAATTTTTTTCAAATTTGACTCAGGTCACATTAATATGTTGTCCTGCATCTGTTACATATCAGATTTTTTTGCATGTCAATCTGAACAGCCAGGTTGCATATATCCGAATTTTAGGAAAAAACTAACTAACCTCGGATATAGTTTTGGTCATCTGTCTGCAAAGCTCAGGTTCATATTTCTCCTCCAGCAGATAGCCGCTCAACGCATCCTTCAAAATGTCCTTCACTGTTAACACAGGGAAGCGTCTTGTAGGTCCTGTGGTAAAATGTACATTGATCTATTAATTGTCATAATTTGTGCTCAATCAATGCAAAAGTCTCAAAATAAGTAAAATAAACCATGTCCATGCAGTAGCTACACACTGGGTGCAGATTACACACACACACACACACACACACACACACACACATATATATATATATATATATATATGAGTTTTCATGAATATTTTTAGTGTTCTTATTTTAAGACTAGCCTTATAATAAAAAATTGATACTTACTGAGGCGAAATGTATTCTCCATTTGGATAGAATACCGAGGAATATCATCATGATGCCCTGGTTCCTCCATGTAGGACACAGTGCTGATAGAACTTCACAGTGATAACAAAGATATTTAATATGCATTCATTTTATTTCAGGGATCTTTCACCTCAAAAGGTAAATTCAGCAAATCTGAAAACACAACTGAAGTAATGAACCTCACCCTCTTAAATATTGTTAAAAAATTTAGTTCTGATTAAATCATCTTTTCATACTATGTTTTTCACTTCCCTTGGGAGCTTTCAAACGGCATGGATGTTAACATAGTAACGTTAACCAAGATGCCCTGATGAAGTTAGCCTAAATAAAAATGATAACAAAATTAAGATTTGATTCAAGCTCGGAATGGGACCAAAAAAAAGGCCCCATGGTAGCCCACCATGATCATTTACAAGATGTGCGATGGCACGTACGGCGATTACTGAGGCACAGGTTTACATTCATTTATTTAGTCCAATTTTTCCCCCATTTTATAGGGTGTTGGTGCATTAACAAAACATATTGTAGCTAATTGTTTAACATCAGCAATAAAATGTAGTTTCTGATTGAAGTTACTATTTAACACTATACATTTTCAAATTATCTGATATAAAATTAAAAGACAAGGGATTGAATTTTTTTAACAATGATTAGTTGTAATTTTTAAATAATTGCATTTACTTAAATTAATTAATTGTACAAATAATGTTCTCTTTGTGTAAATTATGGATTAGCTCTATTTTCAGGTGATCTCTCAATAAGCATAAGAACTTTCAAGAGTTTTCTTGGCCGATAATGTGTTTATTTTTATTATTATTAATATTATTAGCGACCAAGAATTTGCGTCGGCCGATGCCTGATTTGATTCCGAACACGTGTATTTAACATACGTGTATTTACCAAACAATATTTGCTGAAGTTACATATTTTGTAAAGAGGGCAATGTTTGTAAGTGAGCTTACAGTTAACTCACTCTTTGGCTTTGGCAAAGGTGTCACGTGCTCTGACTTCATGGCTGCCCAGAGAAGATAAACTTCCTCGCTTCTTCAGCAGACGCGCTGCTTTCTCTTTCGCCAAATCCGACATCTTCTTCGACGCAATCTGCGGTTCTACAACAGGCCGAAGCCAGTAGGAATAACGTGCTATATAATAATTGGTTGCTAATGTATTAATTTGAACCCCAAGACGAGCCTCCTCGGTGAACCGGAAAAGCCGTCAAGCATCACAAACTTGTTGTTCGGTGTTGCCTTGACAACAGTCCATTTTCTTCTTCTGCGCTGATCTCCCGCAAACTACCGAGGACAAAAAATCTAAATGTCAATTCATGCTGTCGTCGTAATACTTTAAGTAAACAACAAAATCATAGAATAAATGTGAAAAAAATATATATATTAAGATTTATTTAATAAAAAAAGGAAATTAGCCTAAATTCATTTAATTGAAATAGAAAATAAATTCAATTGATTTTTTTTCTACATCATACCTGTGTTTATTTAATTAATCTAGCCACGGGGGTTTCAAGCCAGTGACTTCTGTGCCGGTCCCAAGCCCGGATAAATAGAGAGGGTTGCGTCAGGAAGGGCATCCGGCGTAAAACATACCAAAACCAAATATGCAAGTCATCAATTCTATTCCCATACCGGATCGGTCGAGGCCCGGGTTAACAACGACCGCCACCGGTGCTGTTGACCTACAGGGTGCCGGTGGAAATTGGACTACTGTTGGTCAAAGAAGGAGAGGAGGGAGAAGGATTCGTAGGCAGAGAGAGAAGAGGAAAGGCAAGAGTATAGGTCTGAGAATAGGGACTCTCAACGTTGGTACAATGACCGGGAAAGGTAGCGAGCTGGCGGACATGATGGAGAGAAGGAAGGTAGATATTCTGTGTGTGCAGGAGACCAGGTGGAAGGGTAGCAAAGCGCGCAGTATTGGAGGGGGATACAAACTGTTTTACTATGGTGAGGATAGGAAGAGAAATGGGGTAGGAGTGATCCTGAAGGAGGAGTTTGTGAGGAATGTTTTGAGGTGAAAAGAGTGTCTGACAGGGTGATCAGTTTGAAGTTAGAGATTGAAGGGGTGATGTTGAATGTAGTGAGTGGTTATGCTCCACAAATAGGCTGTAAGCTGGAAGAAAAGGAGAGATTCTGGAGTGAGTTAGATGAGGTGATGGAGAGTATGCCCAGAGGGGAGAGAGTAGTGGTGGGAGCAGACTTCAACGGTCATGTGGGCGAGGGCAACAGAGGTGATGAGGAAGTGATGGTCAGGTTTGGTGTTAAGGAAAGGAACCCAGAAGGACAGATGGTGGTGGACTTTGCCAAGAGGATGGAAATGGCTGTAGTTAACACATATTTCCAGAAGAGGGAGGAACATAGAGTTACCTACAAGAGTGGTGGTAGGAGTACGCAGGTGGACTACATCCTAAGTAGACAAGCCAATCTGAGAGAGATCACTGACTGCAAAGTAGTGGTAGGAGAGAGTGTAGCCAGACAGCATCGGATGGTGATGTGTAGGATGTTTCTGGTGGTCAGGAAGAAGAGGGGAGGAAAGATGGAAAAGAAGACCAAGTGGGGGAAGATGAAAAAGGAAGACGGTTGTGAGGAATTCAGACAGAAGCTGAGACAGGCTTTGAATGGTCAGGAAGAGCTTCCAGAGGACTGGGAAACTACAGCAGAAGTGATCAGGGAGACAGGTAGGAAGGTGCTAGGTGTGTCAGCAGGAAGAAGGAAAGAAGATAAGGAAACATGGTGGTGGAATGAGGAAGTACAGGACATCATCCAGAGGAAGAGGCTAGCTAAAAAGAAGTGGGACATCGAAAGGACTGAAGAAAGTAAACAGAACTACAAGGAATCACAGCGCAGGGTGAAGAGGGAGGTGGCAAGAGCCAAACAGAAGGCATATGATGAGTTGTATGCCAGGTTAGACACGAGGGAAGGTGAGAAGGAATTGTACAGATTAGCGAGACAGAGAGACAGAGATGGGAAGGATGTGCAACAGATAAGGGTGATTAAAGATAGAGATGGAAGGGTTCTAACAAGTGAGGAGAGTGTGCAGAGAAGATGGAAGGAGTATTTTGGGGAGTTGATGAATGAGGAGAATGAGAGGGAAAAGAGAGTGAGAAGATGCCTGAGGAATGGAGGAGAAGTGTCCTAGTGCCAATCTTTAAGAACAAGGGTGATGTGCAGAGTTGTAACAACTACAGAGGTATAAAGTTGATGAGCCACACAATGAAACTCTGGGAAAGAGTAGTGGAAGCTAGGCTAAGAAGGGAAGTGGATATTTGCGAGCAGCAGTATATGGCTTCATGCCCAGGAAGAGCATAACTTAAGCAATTTTTGCTCTGAGAATGCTAATGGAGAAGTACAGAGATGGTCAGAAGGAGCTGCACTGCGTCTTTGTGGACTTAGAGAAAGCGTATGACAGGGTGCCGAGAGAGGAGCTATGGTCCTGTATGAGGATGTCAGGAGTGGCAGAGAAGTACGTCAGAGTAGTTCAGGATATGTATGAGAGGAGTATGACAACAGTGAGATGTGCTGTAGGTCAGACGGAGGAGTTCAAGGTGGAGGTGGGGCTACATCAAGGATCGGCTTTGAGTCCCTTCTTGTTTGCTATGGTGATGGACAGGTTGACAGATGAGGTCAGACAGGAATCTCCATGGACAATGATGTTTGCAGATGACATTGTAATCTGTAGTGAGAGTAGAGAGCAGGTGGAGGGACACCTGGAAAGTTGGAGGTCTGCTCTAGAAAGAAGAGGAATGAAAGTCAGTCGTAGTAAGACAGAATACATGTGTTTGAACGAGAGGGAGGGAAGTAGAACAGTGAGGTTACAGGGGGCTGAGGTCAAGAAGGTGGAGGAGTTTAGGTATTTGGGGTCAATAGTCCAGTGCGACGGGGAGTGTGGAAAAGAGGTGAAGAGGCGAATGCAGGCAGGTTGGAGTGGGTGGAGAAAAGTGTCAGGGGTGTTGTGTGACAGAAGAGTGTCAGCAAGAATCAAAGGAAAGGTGTACAGAACAGTAGTGAGACCAGCTATGATGTATGGGTTAGAGACTGTAGCAGTGAGGAAGAGACACGAGGCAGAGATGGAAGTAGCAGAGATGAGGATGTTGAGGTTCAGTTTAGGAGTGACAAGGATGGACAAGATTAGGAACGAGCACATCAGAGGAACAGCTCAGGTTGGTTGTTTTGAAGACAAAGTCAGAGAAGCCAGATTGAGATGGTTTGGACATGTGCAGAGAAGGGATAGTAGTTATATTGGTAGAAGGATGTTGGAGATGGAGCTGCCAGGCAAGAGGGCAAGAGGAAGGCCAAAGACAAGTTATATGGGTGTGCTGAAGGAGGACATGAAGGTAATTGGTGCAAGACTAGAGGATACTGAAACCAGAGGTAGGTGGATTTGCTGTGGCGACCCCTAAACTGGGAACAGCCGAAAGAAGAAGAAGAAGTCCTGTGTTTATTTAATTACCATATTATCACTTTTATTTTGTTATGAGTGTAAAACAGTGTCGGTTACATCCGAAACAAGCCTGAACAAAAAAAGAAATTATTTTAATGAATGAATAAAAGTGAGC
The DNA here is from genome assembly GCA_900490495.1 of Danionella dracula. Taxonomy (NCBI): domain Eukaryota; kingdom Metazoa; phylum Chordata; class Actinopteri; order Cypriniformes; family Danionidae; genus Danionella; species Danionella dracula. Next base: position 7,184,252 of record UELW01000100.1, read on the forward strand.
TGGAATGTATAAAATGATTAATTTGTAATTCTTTCAATAATTATTAATTATTAAAGTAATTTTTCATTCTAATGGGGAGCTCTCATTCATTATCCAACCATAAAGGTCAAAAATACACCCCTATCTGCGCTTTTAAACAAAGATAGATAGCAGAGACTCCCCAACACATTAATTATTCATTCATTCATCTTCATGTCAGCTTTCTTCCCTTTCGGGGTCTCCACAGCGGAATGAACCGCCAACTCTCTGGCATATGTTTTACGCGGCGGATGCCCTTCCCTGCCGCAACCCATCGCTGGGAAAACACATTAATTAATAAACAATAATTGGACATAAAATAAATAAAATCATATCAATGTATTTTAAAAGCACATTCAAAAGAGAAGGGCTGCCTAAAGTGCTAATATAGTGCAATTTGAAGAGTAAAATTACAGGGGAAAAAAACTAAAAACTTCAGATTTAAACCTTTAAAAATACATCGTATTTCCTTATTTCATTCATTCCACACTGTTATCATTCTAGTTCACAGGAACACAAGCAGCTCCAAACCCAAGGAATGGAGAACCATTGAGGAATTCGAGAAATTAGTTGAATAATGTTTGACTATTTGAAAACAAATACAATTTTACATTTAATTTTAGAACCCACTGGTAGTTGATGTAGGGATGGAAGATAAACCCAACTAAAATGGACATTTAAACATCTAGCATTTTCAATCTTACACATGTTCATATAACAAGGGGTCAACCATGTTAAGAATTCTTTATTTTATTCTTGAACACAATACATTATCTCCATATTTAATATAACTAGCTTTCAATCACTATATCCTCTTAAAATCTGCTGAGATTTGAATCTATGCATGAAATGCTTGCATAATCCATTGTCTGAATGGCAGATGAACAAGATGCAGATTAGCTGACACACAACACCACAACAGTCAAGAAAGAAGGAAACAATAAATACAAAGAAGCAGCCTGCAACCATCTTCTCCATCCCTGTGTGTGTGAGGTCAGGTAAGGCCTCCGAACCCCAGAAATAAACACTCGCCGTATGTGGAAGACAAAAAAATATCCGAGTACTAAAACATACATGAATAAATGTAGAAAGAAATGCATGAATAAATACCCATATTAAATAATTAAACAATAAATGCAGTAATATATGCTAACATTAATACATGCATTAATACATACATTATAAATGAATAAAAGCTTAAAAAATTTAACATATTTATACTTTTCAACACATCTGTAAATGTTCTATTTTATCAATCTTTTTTATTGTGGTGTTGAATTAAAACCTTTGTGGTGGTTGCGGGATTATATCTGAGTGTTTTGTTTATTGATGTGCATTAAAGTGCATTGGATATTTTTCCAGCGAGGCACTAGAAAATGAGTTTATTTTATTTCTGTATTTCATTGTCTGTGTCCTAGCTACCAAAGATGTCAAAATCCGGCCTAGACCCAGTCTTACACATTTTAGTTTATACACACATATAGTTAAAGAATGTATGCATACTAATCTTTTTTTTAATTAGTGTGATCAGGTGTGTTACATGTTGGTTGAAGCTATTCCCATATCAGATGTATATTCCCATATTCTCTATTCCCAATCAGACGTGAAGTTGGATGTGAAGACCAATTCAGGTTAAGGTTAAAGTTAAGACCACCCACATATTTAGCATATGGACATAAAAAAAATTTATTAATAAAAATAGGTACATTATAATTGAACAAATACAGACATGTTGAAATGTAAAAATACATATATATATATATATATATATATATATATATTATATCATATACATATATATATATATATATATATATATATATATATATATAGCTATACATATATATATATATATATAATATATATATATATATATATATATATTTATTTATTTCTTGCATTTCGTTATTAATATAATAATTAAAGGATTGGTTTATTTTAGCATCAATTATTTATTTGTATTAATATATTTATTACTATTTAGTCATTTTTTTCTCCTCCACAGAAATACACTTAATAAAACAGCAGAAAACTCGACTAAAACCAGATAATCCAGACCAAATGACCCCCAAAACCTACAGGAACATGCGCTTAAAGCCAAGTTTAACTTCAAACCCATCGATAGTTCAGCCTCTTTAGTTAATTAATTTGAAATTGTGATTTTTGAAAGCAATGATCCTTGTGTTTAAGTCTGCAGCTCTGCAAATAAATCAGATGAAGAAAGAGCTGTCGACTCCGAACACGAGAACGAGTCATGAACGTGTTATTGAAAGTGTTAAAGCTGTTCTTTCATACTCATCATTAAAATTCATTTTTCTACATTATCCAACAATTCAAACAGTTTGGAGTCAATTACAAAGCACATAACTAGTTATAAAATAAACCACACACTTTTAGAACAAACCATTAAATAAAAATAAAGTGCATGATGACGTGTACATAATACAATAACTTGACATGATCTCTGTTCTATGGCAGGACATAGAACTCCATATCTGAACGGATACATGTATAACAATTCTTATTTTACATTTTTACACTATTTGTAAATATTGCTACAGTTCAATGTTCGAGAAAATTAAATCCACATTGTGGAAAAAAAGAACAGTTTATTTTCAATCCTACTCGAATCCTTAACAAACCCTGACAAAAACTTTTTCAAATGAACTCCTAACTTGAAGGAAATATGCACCTAGAACCTCATTAATGTAGCACGGATTAAAAAACATTTTTGAAACAACAATGAACATATTATTCAGTGGAAGCATTTCTGCCTTTTACGCCTTCCTCTGAGTGCCAATGAAACGTCGACTTAAGCCTTTGTTAAAAAAAGAAAGAAGAAAAGAACAAAACTTGTTACAAGCCCAGAAAACTGTCTGTAAATATTTGAGGGCTATTTACATGTTCAGGGTAACAGAAACTTTTTGCTGAAAAACTGACAAATACAAATTAACATTGTACTTGCAGTCTATTACATGAACAAAAAAAATAACCATATAAACATTTTAATTGTAGCGTAAATATTTTAAAGATAATTATTATTTTTTTAAATATGACCCACCATACCATGATAAAACAATGAATAAAAAATTAACAAATGTTCCACAGAAAGCTTCCAGCTCTTTAAAAAAAAACGTGTTTCTCATCATATACAGTCAGATACTTTTTAAAAGTTCTTAAATTGCTTTAAATGACGGATTATTACCTGTAGCTATCAATGCAACATATTTTACAGGTGCAGCACAAGAACAGCCAGCACTACTTCTCCCTTTTCAGGTCCTTCTCTTTGGTGAGGAAGAAGTGATTGAAATAAAGAGGTATTGAGTGCACTTCTAATGACAAAAGTTCTACTTATTTTCTCTGCAGTGACTTTGTTTTCAGGCCACACCACCAGCTTTGACACAACAACAGCAACAACAACAAGCAAGTGCGTGTCTGTGCTTTCGCTAATGGCAGCTACGATAGATGTTTTGAAGCTACATCACTAGTAAAATGGCCATGACTCATATAAACTTAAAATGTGATCAGTTGTTTCTGTTTTACAAATATTTCATTAAAACAATGTAGGTTTAAGTGATGAGAACTTGCTTGTGCTTTACTGTGCATAAATCCTTGTACGTTATGATGTCATGAAGTATTCAGTCAGTATCTTGATGATTTAAGAGTGTTCTGGTCTGGCACCCAGCCAGCTAATACTAGGGACCTTAGGCTGACAGCTTCAGTAGACAAAGGTGATAAAAGCTGTAACAACAACAACAAAATTACAGGAAATGTTTGTTTTATCAACTGAAACAAACGATCATAGAACAGCTAAAGAATGGTTGTTGTTTTTTTATAAAATAAATAAATAAAACCTCATAAATCGTAGATACAATATAACTCACCGGTGCCCGGTCAGCCATTGCTGTTTGAAATTCCTATGTTTGGATCTGATAAAAGAGTGCCAGTGAAATATCATATAGCTTTCTTTTACACTCTCATTCACAAACAAACTAAACCTGGTCAACAATGATGAAAAATCAGATGTGTCCTCTAATTTAATGTCTAGAACTCTCTTTGTAAGCCATCTTTTGGTAACTATATATAGTTTTGTCGTTAAATCTAGAGAGCACAACTTATTTATTCAGAGAAGTACCAATTGCACTCAATAAATAACTTAAGCTGAGTTATAACTGAATGTCTGTCATTTTGTTATCGTCTAAAAAGTCGGTTCTACACAGAAACCACCTATCATAAGGTAAAAGATATAAAACTCCAAATTTTAGATGTTCATGAAGTTTTCTGTATTATTTCTGTATAGAGAATTGTGAAGCCTTCAAGGTATTTCGTGCTGCAGTTCCCGGAAGCAAGCGTGATGTGTTGTCGTGTGAGCAGCCGGTCGCATCCGACCATTAGCTCGTAGAATGGGAGAACATATATCTTGTGCTTTGAACTTTTAACCCCTGCTCTTTACTTGTTCAGTTTAAGCAGGAGCTGAATCACACAACTGAAAAACTGCACAGTGTCTGCACAACATAAGGAAGGCAAAAAAAAAAAAAAAAAAAGACATTTTGAAATTGTTTTTTGAAACTTTGATTATATCTATAATAGCAGCGCTTGATGAGTAGAAAAAAGGTAAGGATTTCTTTAAAGCTATGTATCTTTTTATAAGTTGTTGGCCCCAACAATCAGAAAAGTTGTATACTTCACATATGAAAAAAAAAAACATTGGGCTAGATTAAAGATGTTTGTTTTTAAAAAAAGTTACAAAACATTAATAACATTAATTAAACTGTAGAGTTGTTTGGGCTTTGGGATCATTACCCTAAAAATATAAGTCCTTTTTAGTCATTACATTTCGTACTTAACAGAAAAACACAAAAGTTAATTGGTCTTTCCTAACGAATCAGGATGTACAGAATATGACATGTGTGGTTATGAAGTTGTGATATGCCAGCCATGAGATATGTAGCATCACTAGGTCTGTTTGGTTCGGTGCAGAGAATGTGCAACAGAGAAAGAGGAAACTCTTCCTTCTGCTAGAACTCAGTGAAAAACACACATATATTGCATTTGTCCTGAAGTTTTGTCATAAACACACAAAATAGATGCTATTATTCACATACACACACCCACAGAACGTACTGATGATATTCTACACCAGACATTGTAAGTGAGATAAGGAGTGCGGTACTTCTGGGGTTTCATTAAACACATCACTTTCAAAGTCTTTGCGAGGCCAAAAGAGCATTTCCCAAGCTCAGTTGTCTGCCAGATATTTTCCTGAGAAAACAGAGAAAACCTTCGAAATCACAAGCTACTATTCAGTTTCTGAAGTTGTACCTTGAAAGACATACCTGCAGAAAACCTTTTTTTGACCAGCGACAGTCTGTAGCCCGAACCTACAAGCTTGAAATCACAGCCAGACAGAGTGCTGCCCTCACTGGTGAACTGTACTGCCAGCTGGGACGGTCGGCTTGGACCTTCAGCTAACTGGAAGCGTGCTAGAAGAGCACCCACCCCTAGCAGATGTAAAAGTATGTTTAGTCACATTGGAGATTCATGGAAAAAGGTATGTTACGTTAACATTGGTGAAAAGAAAGACCAGCAGGGCTTTCACTGGAGGCCTTCATTTGTTCAGAAACACTTGCCATTTTTTCAAATTCTAGAATGTATGATTGTTTTTTAAGCAAAACTTCCTCTGTTTTGTTCTGATGTTCCCCTCCCCCACCCATCTTCAGATTACTATATGTATCTTACTGGGCTTTTCCTTACATGGTAAAGTGAAACAGCAAGAAGAACTGTGAGTCAATGGTGCTGTGTTTTGCTCTGTGTACCTTCTTTGATTCAATATTGCATATTTTGCAAATAAATTAACATCTGATTGTGTCTTGCAACAAATTGCTGCAAAATAGTGTCAGATAATGAGGCTTTGGCAAAAATTGATGGATAGATATTTCTTAGCTAGAAAAACACAAGCATTAGGTGACGCACAAAAAAACAAAAGCCTCGATAATAAACTTTACTTGCAACATTTGGACCTTATATGAGTACAATGGGCTGATGAAACAACACACAGAATTCCTACAGCTTCACTCAACACAACTGGTCAAAATGTAAACAGAGGAAGAAAGACCTGTCGACTCTGAACACGAGAACGAGTCATGAACGTGTTATCGATGTTTTTTCATACTCATCAGTTAAAATTCATTTTTCTACATTATTGAACAAATAAAACAGTTTGGAGTCAATCAAGTTCAATTAGGTTTTTCCCCAAATTTCATTTCTATAACTTTTTGTCAGCCAGTTTTAAGAATCAACATTTATTTTTTGTGTATTTTACTGCACAGTAAAATTTAGAGAGCATATCTTGATTTATTCAGAGAAAGACCAAATGTACTCTGAATATAGTTAGACTAAGCGGAATTAAAATAACACAAATAAAATAATAATAATAAAGTAGTAAACGTAATTGTGTCAACTAAACAGCCAGTTCTATAGAGAAACATCCTAATTTGTGTCAAAATAAAAATGGAATTTTTTAGAGGCCACTCCAGAAATATATTTCACCCTATTGCCCTAGATAGTTTGCCCTACCTCTTATGTTCCTTTCACACTTACTGTACAAAAAAGAAAGATAAAATTCAGGAATCTGCTTTTCAATATGGTTTGAGCTTCAAACACCAGTAGCTTCAAACAAGTCCATATCAAGCCCAAACAAGCTCAAACAAGCTTAATCAGTAGAATAAGAAGAGTTTAAAACCACTGCTCTAAAACAAACATGTTTTTTTAATTTTAACTTTAATTACTAAGTAAACTAATAAACTAAAATTTTGTTTTCCAGAGCCATTAGGAGTAGACTGTAGCACAAATACAAATACAAGTACTTCAGACATTTAACATTTGTTTTTTGATTAATATATTTTTTTGTAATACAAGTTGACTTTGTTTTCCAAAGCACACCTTGTTTACAGCTTTTAAAATAAAGTGTTCTATCAAATATTTTTTAAACATTCAGTTAAAAATAAAACATAATTTACCTCCATTTTCCGACTTCTCTGAAAGCTCGGCAATCTTCCAAGCTATTTTCTGAGTTTCTGGATTCCTTAAAAATGCAAAAGGTAATATCACTTAATTTGAAACGCAGCTTCTTTTGAGATTGCTGATGTTTACAGTATGGATCCTCACCAGGTGGCAGGTGGAAACATGGCCTGAAGTTTGGTGACACCACCATCCACAGCTGCCATGAAGACAATGTTAGTGAGTGAGATGGGTGTGAACATCGCCTCTTTGTTGTATTTGTAGTCTACTCTGAGGTCTGTGCAGGTGGCATCACCACGCCAACTAACTGCAAGGTTCAGTGGCGTGGACTGGATTCCTTGAGTAGACACCTGTAAGGCAACATCTTAAATGTCACTTTAAACTCAGAGAAGACAATGAGAGTCAAAGTGGTATTGATGCGCACCTGGTACTTCAGCATGTCTACATTGTAATACGTGGCCTGTGGTCTCTGCTCAGCCACTTTCTTTAAGTGGCTCAACAAGCTTGGCATGTTCACCCAGAATTCCTTTGAGTCACTTGAGGGCGCTGAAGTGTCGCTAAAGGATAAAAACATTTGCAGTTGAAGTTTTTTCAGGTGCATTATGTCCACTATTTTCAAGCAAACAAAAAACATCCATATGACTGGTTGGGCAGGACCAATGCAGCAATCAATTCTACAGTTAATGGTCTTTATTGTAAATATTGCCTAATTAAATAATCATGAAGGAAAAAATACTAAGCTAGCGTGATTTTATTCATCTAAAAATCTTCCTCTTTTTCACACAAAAATCAGCTACAGTGCAGTCAAATATATCGTGTTACTGCACTTGTTTTTAAAGCAACCACTAAATTTCCTTTTACATAATTAATGCAGATTTATTTAATGTTTTACCAGCAGTTGGAAGGGAAGATATGGACAATTTTGGAGTGTGGAGTTGGGTGTTTTACCTGGTGCAAATGTAAGACTTCTTTTAAAGTAAGATTTTACCAGTGAGGAGGATGTTACGCCAGCGAGGCCAAGAGACCGTTTTACAGGCAGGCAGTTTTAACCAGTAATGGAAAGGGAAAATGTTTTAACATAGGTATTGAGGCCATACCCAGACATGTTTAGGAGCGATGGGAAGACTAGATGTGGTCGTTTTTAACAGTGGATCGGAGATAAAACACTAGCAGTTTTAGCAACGATGCTGAGGAAAGACCCAGACAGATTTACTGGAGATGGGAAGGTAAGAACTGGCCTTTTTACTAGGGGTGGGAAGGCAAGTCACATGCAGTTTTAGCAACGGTGCTGAGGAAAGACCCAGGCAGATTTACTGGAGATGGGAAGGCAAGACAATCATCTTTACCAGTGGTGGGAAGGCAAGACACAGGCTGTTTTAGCTGCAGTGTTGAGGCAAGACACAAACAGATTTACCAATGATGGGAAGGCAAAATATGGACCTATTAAAAAGTAGTGGGAAGGCAAGACATTGTCAGTTTTAGCAGCAATGTTGATGCAAGACCCAGGCAGGTTTGCCAGCTATGAGAAGGCATTTTTTTTTACCAGTGGTAGGGAGGCAAGATATTTGCCGTTTTAGCAATAGGAAGGGAAGTTGTGGGTGTTTTTAGTAGTGAAATGTAAGTAAGCAGTTCTACTCACAGTGTTCAGGCAAAACACATGCGGTTCATTGTTTTCTTCTCTATTGAGATGATAATTAACGAAAGAAGTTTAATTTTACCATCTTGCTTATTGTCGGGTTTCTTTTAATTAATACATTTCTTTGTGATTTTTTAAAGAATGTAGCCTTTGTAAAAAATCATAACACCCAACTACCTTCATTATTTATATTATGATTACTTTTTGTAAACAATTTGTAAAACATTATGAACATTTAACCAGAAACATTATGAACTTCACCAGAACTTGATGCACTGATGTGCTACAGTGGTATAATTTTACCTGCAAACAACAATCAAATCTATGGTTATATTTTCAGATTCCCCTACTCTGGGACAAAAGGAAAATTCTCCAATTAGTCTTTACTCCATTTTGGGTTTACTATACCTGAAAAGAGACTTAACATTTACTATGTGATAGATTATTAAGCTCAGCTGATCAGAATCATTCATTCTCTAGTGCTATTAAGTTTGTATAGTTATTACCAGCACAGGAGTTGCGGGTTGGGAAGAACCTGCTCCAGCCGACTGTAGTGGCTAACGGTAAAGGTCAACACCGGGGGACTGGGGTGGCTGGAGAAGTGTCTAGTGATTCCTGCTGGGAAAGATAGCACCATCTCTCCAGTGATCTTCACCAAACACCTAAAATATAAATGGAGAGTGAGGCCAAATACATTAGCTACTGACAAACGTCTGACTTTTGCTGCTTTTGCCCTTACTTTGTGGGATCTGCTCCTTTGAAGTAAGCACTGACGGTTTCTGTGAAGGCGACTGCTACAGGTAGAGTGTCCTGAGGTCCCATTGTGAGAGGACTTGGACCTCTGGAACATACTGAGGACAGGAGATAAAGCTCTATTTATAAATTCTGTAAATTTACAGTGCTGTGATTCAAGATTCAGTGCAAGATGTGAAGGTATCTGTTATTTAGTAAAAATAAATATCAACATTTTTAACTCATTGTCAGTGAGTGGTCCACGTTTTCACATTTATGTGACCTACCAGTGAAGGAATTTAATATTTTGCTCAAAACATGTTCTAGTGCAAATGACAATCTGTTTTCTCTTACAACAAAGAAATCTGTTTTAAAATATAATAACACATTGGCAGAGACTGTTTGCAATTATCATTGGGACAAGTCACTTCTGTTAATTATTCATGAATTACTATTAACAGATTCAAATAAAAAATTTAAATAGATTAATTTTAAACCCATTTAAAAGATACATTTAAAGATATTTAAAAGCATAACTTAAACAAATCATGTATAACATAGAAAGGCAAATTTACAGGAAAAGAACCACCAACTAAATGATGAACACATATAGCATATAAACTAAAAAGTTATTGTCAGAATTTATTTATATATAATGTATTTATTTTTCATTTGTAATGTAGATAGGGAGCAAATTTTGTTACAGTGTTTTACATTAGTTTATAAATCAGATTTCATCTCATCTCGGCTGGGCTAATACTATCATTTCAAACTTGATTTTGTACTCGTGCTTTTTGACTCTCCCCTGTAAAACAAGTTTTCTTCAATGGTGACTCTCCCCTGTTCTCCATATTCTTTGCATTTGTTTGAGTAATAATTGGTAGTTTTCTACAATAAATGATCATTTGATTGGATTTGTGTTGTCAGTGTCCTTTATTTTATCATTATGCTTTTTCAACAATTAGTAAACATATTTAAGACATTTCTTCCATCCACATGAGTGTAATTGAAAATACATAACGTAATCAGTAAGCTAAACATGCTGGCCAATGAGATAACTGCAAAAGATGATTGGCAGGTCCCACATGAGCCAAAATGTGTTTTTTCTGTTTTTATATCATACAATTTTTTTTTCAATTTCATTACATTAAACTACTACTGTGTTTGCATCTAAAAAACGCCAACATGTCTAAAAACTGTTAATTTTCAATGAACAGGGTCTAAACTGCTATTGTGATGACCAACTAAATCCATTCACAAGATTTGACTTTATCGTCATCAGAAGTTATTGCTTTCAGTCTACTCATTCAGGCCCCACCTGACACAGAGAGGTTGTGTTCCCGACAAATTGTTGGAGTGGAGGCTGCACTCAAAGAGTTTAGTGAAGAAATGGAGGATGTACTCTCCGCTCTGGCCAGAGGAGCGAATGGTGGTGGACTCCAAGAGTGAATGGGTGGACTGAAGGGACGTGACTAAAAGAAAGAAGGATGTCAGTTTGTGACAGTGGTGGGGTTTCTGCGGCAGTCTGCTAAGCTTAAACTGTTAAACACACACTTACAATGTTTTTCAAACACATTAATTGTTCATATGAAGACCTTCAGAGCACCATAACATTATAATAATTCAAATTCATCCCAAAGTGGACGACGAACCTCCTTGCTAGTTATTTGTTACAGTAAAAGAATAGCCTAAGATTCCCCTGACTATCTTTATTTTCCCCTGCCTAAATGGACTGGTACTTATTCTTAGTTTTAGGTTCTCAGGTACCAATTCTGCAATCATTACTTTTATTCATAAATTTATAACTGCTTTTCTTAAGGTTTTTTTTCACCTTTTTTTCTTTGAATACATGCCTTTATCACTTTGCACCTGTATTACGGGCCCTGTCCACACATACATGTTTTTTTTTATAACTGCACTTTTAACTGGACTGTAACTGGAGCAGCGTTTTCACTGTAACTTTGTAAATTTGTTTCCGTTTGGACACAATAACCGAGCAAATTCTAGTTCAGGTGGAATTTTAAGGAGTTATATGAGCTTTTTTACTGATGTAACAGCATTTGCTCAGAACTCCATATGGTTAATGGAGACCGATAACGAGTTTGCACTTACAGGACTACACAAGCACACAACATATTCAATAACATGTTTAGTTACAGAACAGATCTGTCAAATCACAATGTGCTTGTTATTTCTACAGATGCACTCACCTCGTGCAAACGCAAAAGTGGCAGTTTTGAAAAAGAACTGCTTGAGCCTCAGATAAACGAAAATTTTGAGAGTGAAACAGTTTGAGTAAAACAGGGAATTTTCATTTGTAAAAAAACATTATTCTTATCTTTGTGTGATTTGTGTTTTTCCCAGCTAATAAAAGGAAAAGTCGGCTTTCGAGGGAGTCGACTGTGAGCATTGTCAGCACATGCCAATGCGCTCACTCCGCTAGCAGACAGCATTTTTCGAGAAAAGTGCTCTCTCCCGCGTCTCAGGTGGCCAGAACACCCGCTTCGGTCATACGGTTCGCAGATAGAGCTAGCAGAGGACGCGGGGATGGGCCTAGCCTCATCACTGGCCTTACCCGCTAGCTTCAATTCATTGTCGTCGGGTGCGGAAGCATAGCTTCCGGTGATTTCTTCCCCCCCACGTGATGGATGAGGGCCTACTCTCATCTCCCTCCGAGGAGGTTGATATGGAGTCAGTCCCTCCGGTAGTAGGTGCAGCCACTCCAGCTCGAGGAGCTTTTGGAGGCTGTGACACGTGTGGTCCAGAGGTTGGCTATCTCCTGGCCACCAGCGGCACATTCCCCGCGTTTGGAGAGGAAGCTCGATGAACGCTAACCGCGCCAGGGCAGGTTGCCAGGTTGTTGGCAGGTTTCAGAAGGCCCAGATCCAGTCTGCAACCTTCCAGAGGTTCCTCCCCTGCCACCGACGCTCTGGAGTTCTGCTGGGTGGGAGCAGACTCCAAAGGCTGCCGATTCTGGGTACAGGGGGTCCCAAAAGCAGAGTGTCGCTGCCCATGCCCCTCCCGAGGGGTGGCAACACAAGCCCCAGCCCAGGGAAGTGGTGGACTGTCAACAGGCTGTTGCTAAGGGCTGCGGCTAAGAGCTCCTGACGGGATGGGTGGGGGGGGGGGTCTCCTGCTTCATCAAGCGAAGCACTTCATGGAAGGCTGTCGTCTCTCGGCGACTCCCTCGCCACATATTCCACTAACTCTGCCACCCTTGGTGCTTCAGGGAGCGTGTGCTTCGCCCCCTGTGCCTTGCCCAGGCTCTCGTTGGCTGGGGCTTCGGGTCTTCCATTGAATCCCGTGCCTTACATTTATTTACATTTACATTTATGCATTTGGCAGACGCTTTTGTCCAAAGCGACTTACATTAGGGGAGAGACAATATGCAATTTGTTACACCGTCAAAGTCTATCTCTTTTCTAGAAGCCGGTCTCTTAATCAGGAGCCGGTCATGGTTTGCAGACCTCTTGGCCCTCCTGGATGGCGAGCCATGGGAGATCCCTGTCAGGTGGGATTTGCTCTCTCAACACAGGGGATGGTGGCAGCTCCTAGCTTCCAACCTCTCGGCCGAGGTCGCTGAGACCATTCTCCACTCCAGGGCTCCTTCTACGATGAGGTCTTACACCGTGAGATGGCAACTGTTTACTGCCTGGTGTGTTTCCCACACCCTGGATCCAGCTCGCTGCCCTCTGGGGTCGGTGCTGGAGTTTCTACAGGCTCACCGTCCACCATTAAGGTGTATGTATCGGCCATTTCGGCCTGCCATGCCCAAATTGTTGGGCTTCCCTTGGGTAGGTCCCCCACTTATATCTCGTTTTCTTGACGATACCAGGTAGCTGAGGCCCCGGTTCGTCCGAGAGTGCCTGTATGGGACCTGGCCATCGTCTTGGAGGCCCTGAAGAGGCCCCCCTTCGAGCCCCTGGGCGACGTGTCCTTACGCTTCCTGTCTATTAAGACACCGTTTTTACTCGCCATTACTTCCATTAAACGAGTTGGAGACTTTCACGCACTTTCTGTTGCTCCCTTGTGTCCTAGACCGGGCTAGTCCCGTAGGTGCCTTACGTCGCCCGTGTTCCATTAGGTTTCAGGCATTCTTCATCCTCCATTTGAGTCCTCTGTGCAGAAGCTCCTCTATAATATCTGCCCGGTGCAGGCAATGGGCTTTTATGTCTGTCGTGCGGCTAAGTTCGGAGCTTGGATCAGCATTTGTGTGGCACAGTCCACACAGGAAGGGCTTTCCTGCTAACACGCATATGGATTGTGGACGCTATTGCCTCTGCTTATGCGTCCTCTGGTCTCCTGGCCCCCTTTGGGGTCAGGCCACATTCCACGAGAGGTGTGGCGGCTTCTAACGCGTTGTCATCTTGTATTCTATCCAGGACTTTTAACGCTACAGGATGGTCCACGCCTTTGACTGTAGTCCGGTCCTACCGTTGGATCTGGATGATTCTCCGGGCTCGGCGGTTCTTCAGGCTACTGTCACTGAAGACACTGTACGTCCGGGGCTGCTTGGCGTGTTTTGACTCTCGTTCCCCATAGCGTTTGGACACAGCTCGCGTTCCTGAAGGGGAATGTCTCAGTTGACCTTTACCATTAGCCACTACAGTATTTTGTGCGTTACAGATCTCCAGCTGGTGCAAACCGCAGGTGCTCGTCTTTTAGCTGGAGCATCTAACACCCATTTTATATTAAAACTATTTTATTCATCTTTAAATCTTTAACTGGTCTCGCCCGACCTTACATCACTCAACTTCTCTTCCATCATGTTCCCTGCTAGGTGCCTCAAGTCAGCTGACCAGAAGAAGAGAGGGGATAGAGCCTTTTCAGTGGCCGCACCAAAACTTTTAGATATTAGACAGCCCTCCTCTCTACCCACTTTTAAAAAAACGCCTTAAAGCCCATGCACTTACATCCATTGGCTTTTAATCCTGCGAAAATCCCTATCACGTTTTATCATGCTGCAATTTTAAAATTAATTTTACTGTTTTATAGGTTTTTCTCTTTTTTAGCTATATTGATACTTTATTGTTATGTTATTTAAAATTTTTCTGAATGTATTGTTTTTATTTGTCTCTGTAGAGCATTTTTGTTTCAGCTATGGCTGTGTAAAAGCGCTCTAAAAATAAAGCTCAGTTGAGTTGAGTTAAAAACTTACTTTGCTGTGCACACAAACAGTGCACTTTGTGCTCAATGTACTGCATAATACAGAAGTCAAACAATGGCGACCAATACATTAAATAACAGCTACTACACACTTTTTAACAGACTATAGAAGCAAAGTTTTCTGTATTTATTATTGTTTCTTTTGTAGGAGTTTCCAGATCCTTTTCAAAATGAAGGCTTGAATTCTGTTCCATGGACATTATTCATGTTACTTTATTAATTCAATGTTATACTTCTGAATTTATTTTGATACTCACAAGTAATCTAACATATTTTTTTGAGGGATAAATATTGTAATGTAAGAGATTATTTTAAATGACACTAAAGAGAAATGACCACTGCATTACAGTTGAAACACGGCTCCTCGCTGAAAGATAGCAGTCGGAACCAGTATACCACTGTGCTTCTATCAATGACACCTGGCTTCTGCAATTCTATGTCTAAAAATTTGAGACAAATAACTCAACAGGAAAAAGTGTCTTGAAAATTGTGGAAAAAAAACTTGCTAAAATGCAAGTTCATCCAATTAACATACATTTTTACATTTGCTTTCAGAAAAATACAAATCATAAATTAAATAGTATTTCTGAAAAAGTCTTACCATATCTGCTATGCTTGGTTTTCCAGGCGGTAGTTTAGGTCGTGATGATGGTCTTGGTGGAAGAGGTGGTATGGGGCTGCCAGCAGAGAGAGGAGTCCCAGAGCGTGCAGGAGACGAGGGCCCTAAAATTATTGCGCGTTACATGTGTTTTACTTTTGAATGCGACTTTTGTCTGTAAGTGAGACTCTTTGATAAGATAAACACTCAATTTCATTAAGTTTTCTACTATTGCATATTCACAATTGTCACCAATAGGATAATGGTGGCTCAAATCTCCAGCTAACATTCGCCGCTTTCAGACAGTTAGGTAAAATTCTTGGGCTTAATTAAGTTTAAATTGTTATTTCATGACATCATTTTGCTACACCAAATTATATATTTTTTAACAATTATGACATAGGAAACACCGGATGTGTAATCATAATATAATCAAATAATATTATAATCAAATATGCTTGTTCAGTCAAGGGGGCACTTACACCAACCAGAAAGTATTATATAAGCCTAGTTTAGTCAAATTGTTGGTGAAATACATTTTCAATGTTGTTGAAAATAAAAACAGAACGCGGAGTTAAATCTGTAAATAATAAAGCAAAAGTAGCTTTACAATTAAGATTTATAATATAAGTAGTAAGTGATCACTGTTTAATGTACACTCTTGTTTTCAGTCTTCTGTGGGTCTTAGAGACTCCGATTAGTGTCTAACTCTCAAATAAGCTTTCTTAAAAATCTAAGAAAAACCTCTAGCTCACCGCTGCATGGTCCCGGGGAGCCCATCACATTTCTGAAAGTAGGAGGGGGCAGAGGCGGCGGGGTTCCTCTGAAGCTTCCTGCTGCAAGATCTTTGGGTGATGTGCCGAACACACATAGCTCATCTCTTATCCCTGGTGGGTCTGGAGTTCTTCTCCATCCTTCTCTCAGCGCAAGAGGTGAGGGGATGGATGCAAGTGGATGGTGGTGGTCCACTGGAGGAAAGGGCATCTCTGGACTGACAGGAGATGCAGGCGAGTCCATGTGGAACTCTGAGGCGGGAATGTCTAGAGGACTCAGAGGAGACTCTGTAGGCGGTGGTGGTGGAGGTGAATCTGGTGGTGGGATTGAAAGAAGTGGTGGAGGGGGTGAGGCAGGAGGTGGCAGATTGATGGGAGATGATGGCGATGAGGATGTGGGTGAATCCTCAGAGGATGAGGAGGACACGGGTGGGGAGGGGGCCGGTTCATCTGGTGGTGGAGGTCTGGAAGGAGAGCCCTCACTGAAGCTCACCCAACTGCAGTGCACTATATCTGATCCGGTTTTGGGGGTCTCAACAGGTCCAAAAACACTGTCCAAGTCGGGCATTGATAGCCCTGCAGCGGGGTCAGATAATGGGGTACCGTGATAGACTGAAGAGGATCCATCTCTGACACTAGGAACCACGCTGTAATAGCCTGCATGGACAGTAGGAGAAAAACATTTCTTTACACACCAGACCCTAGAGAAGAGAGATTGCATGTTTTGTGGGTGTGCATGTTTTGATAAACAGAAGGAAAGGAGACTGAAGGAGAACTTTGTAGGTTTCAATGAAACCTATTTTATATATATATATATATATATATATATATATATATATTTATTTATTTATGTTTTTTTTAATTACTTCAAAGACATTTTGTTTTAAAAACTTACAAATTACATATTATTTGAAATACATTTATTTTATTAAGCCTAGTGTAATTTTCTCAAATCCAATCAATATGAACTTTTATTAGTCACAACCAAACTAAAATTATCCTTACTTAGCACTTTTGGAGGTCATTACCATATACACTTTCATGAGATAATCATGGTATTTTTTCTAACATTTTTTATATTTGTATTTGTATTTTTTATAACTAAAATAGTCATAAAATTGACTTTAAATTATAGTTCACACTAATACATTCTCATAAAATCTGTAAATGTTTACTTTAATGGTATTATATTTTACATAATTTATGAATATTGCATCATTTATGAATATTATTCTACATGCATATGAACTTGCATATTTTTCCCTCATTTGATCTCTTTCACATTATTTTAAAAACTTTTTAAGTAGGTTTACAATCGATTTGAAAAATATCTGTGAAACATCCAGCCAATTCTGAACGTTTCAGCATCTCTAATATTCACAAGCCTGAGTTCTATTATCCAAAGACAATGCTTTTTGAAAAAAAGTATTCTGCATGCGAAAGAGAGTTCTTTTCAAAATTAAGTTTGCTTGTCAAACTAGCTTCTCTCCATCCTTCACTCTGCTGTCCACATCCATATAGGTGCCGTTTTAAATGAACCTTGAGCTGATTTGTCCTTTAAATAAATACATTTAAATAAAATAGATCCCACATCACATGCACTATATAAAGTAAACAGAATATGTAAAAGACATCTCAATCCAAGAGTGCAGTACATACCGGAAGACTCTATTGAGCTAGAACTGCGTCCGGGTGGAGTAACAGCAATGTACTTTGGAGGAAGAGGAGGAGGAGCTAAAAGAACAGATGACAGGACATGTTGAAAAGCCAACGAACCCTGCTGCTAATTAAAGAACAAAAAACTCCAGACTTGTGGACTATAATGACCTGTGAAGGCCAGATCTTAGAGACCCTTGGCTCAAGTACATGAGGGTACACTGAAGGCTCTACTGGTGTTTAAACTACACTTACACCTGAAAAAGGATTTTATCTTTTGTTAATTTACTATGGTTTATGCAAAATTGTTTTATATTTAGAGAGATCACCATCATCTGCTGCAAAAGATCATTTTGTTGTTATGAGATAATGATTGTTATACATTGTTATACATATACATATAGCCCACAACCACCCCTTAACCTCTTTACCAAAATGCTTACGACTGGGCAATTTTATTTAAGCAAACTCGTGAATTACTGTCAGTAGGTCAAATATTGTGTTACATTTTCACTTCACGTCAAAGTTTTCTTGACTGTTATATCTTTAATTTGTGTAAGCTCCTCCCATCAATCATCTAACTGGCCATTCTCAAAGAATTTTGGCTTGTAGGGACATAAAGCCCACATTAAGGGTGCAGGGGGTCCCGATGAGCATACTTGAGCACACAGTAAAATTGGCAGTAGAAATACCCTACAGACATGACCACTTCTTTAGCGCACGCAAATCAAGACACGAGTCTGAATCAAATACGAGAATTGTGAGTCTTAGTGTTGGGTCACTCTGATCAATCAATGTATTAAGGAAATGTCTGAACACTACTCTAGACAAACCAGGCAGTTTTTTTTGTTTGGAAAACAAAACATGTACCAGGCCGGAACCCCCATTTTTAAATTAACAAACATTTTACAAGCATTTTAAATTTTTTTTGTTTTAAAATGGATACATTTTGTACACTTGCAATATGACCTCCTATAGACCAGTTATGAAAACTTAGTAATTCTGTCAAGAAAATGCAGTAGATCATAGCTGATCTTAGTTACCTGTTCATGACATCTTTAAGATTGTGTGTGGCCTGTTGTGTAGCAATTAATCTTTGTTCTCGCATTCTTATATGCGAGGCGAGAGAGGAAAGTAGTGCAATAGCATACCTCCAGTGGGAAGAGATCGACTAAGCACGCAGGTCGAGATGGAGGTGGACTGACACCAGAACTCAGTCTCTACCATGTAGACTGCAATTTAAAACAAAGAAATTACAACAAAACAAATAACTTCAGGAGGAGGAAGCAAAGATTCAGTTTGATAATTAAACCTAGTCTCTCCAACTAATGTCAATTAAACTTTTAAAACAAGATCCCTTCACCTTCAGAGTTGTTGGTTTCAAAATTGTTCTCAAATGGTGGGCTGAAGAATGCTGTTGTGTTATCCCTGAGACACACAATTCATGAATTCAGGGTGTGAGTACCTCTGGTGACTTGGTACATTTGGAAAAAATAATATATTTGGTAAAAGCTACCTTAAGGGATCTGAATAAGGTCCTGGGGTTGTCGTGGGTGTTGGAGTAGATCGCCTTGGTCTGGCTATTTCTTCACCTGGATTGTTTTAAAAAGAAGTTTTATTACTCAACTAATAAGTTTAATACAAATATAAAGACGGAGAAAACGTGTTTGAGCATACTGGATTTTTGGATTTTCAGCAATAGAGAGGTCAGGGTCCTCTAATGCCCTCTGTTCACATCAAACTCTGATGTTTGCTCCAAACCTTATTATATCCTTCCCTTTGTTTAAGTTAGGTGTAAACTATATTTGTCTTTTTAGGGATATCGCAGTGCATAAATGGAGTAATTTTTACAGATATAGAGATCTACACAATATGAGACTTAATGAAATACTCACTTGACAGTGTTCTTGTCATCGGGCACTGTAACACAGTTAAGAAAGAAAATAAACACTGTGATGAGCATAAACTATTCATAAAAAATGGAGGATGGTAGATAATGCATTTAAACAATGAAGGTAAAATTATCTTTTTAAATAACATTTTTTGAAAGACTTCAGTAACAGTTTTTTTTTCAAACACAGAAAACATCCCTGAATTTCTTCAGGTAAAATCCACTATGGTTAATGTTGTGTAGCTATTTCCCCATACATCTATACATTTTAGTTTTTCAGCTTAGTCCCTTTTATCTGGGGTCACCGCAGCAGAATCAACTGCCAACTTATCCAGCATAAGTTCTATGCAGCAGATGGCCTTCCAGCTGCACTGGGAAACATCCATACACACTCATTCACTTCATTCTTAGTCAAAAGAACTTTACTGCATGTCTTTAGAATCATAGGGGAAACCGGAGCACCCAGAGGAAACCCACGCAAACACAGTGATAACATGCAAACTCCACACAGAAATGCCACCTGACCCAGCCAAGTTTTAACCAGGGAACTTCTTACTGTTAGGGGATCGTGCTACCTATTGCGCCACTGTGACGCCCTTTCCCCATCAAACCACACTTTTTCCACTATACATGTATCCGGTATATAGGTCCTTATAGGTCAGGAAAGAGCAAATTTCACTTCTGTGGGCATCGGACAGCCCGAGAAAACCTGGGAGCAGTTGATGATTATTGGATACCTCACCTCTCCACCCTACCCTCAAAGATCTACCAGTAAGATATCTGTGAAAATAAGCATGTCGGTTTGGTTTGAAGGGTGTTTGGAGAAATCAAATGTCAACCAATCCACCCCCAAAAGATCCCATTGTTGACTTTATATAACATGCACGTAGTGAACGTGGCATCACCCATAGCTTGTAGAAGAAAGCAAATGAGGCTCTGCATTTTGCTATCCTCCACTTCCTTCTTCAAAAGTATCATTATCAGAGTCAAAAATTGGCAAAATGAAATTATTTAGGGGATTGGGAATGGTGAGAACAATGCTTGAAAAGGCACACCTGAAAATATGTAAAAACTTAAAATCCTTAAATATCTTAAACAAACAGAAGGTTAATTCAACCAATGTGCATAAAAAACCTAATGGAGCTAAGGGTGTGAACATGTTAACATTGTTGTCAAAGCGAATCTTCTCACTTCAGGTTCAAGAGAGTGAAAGAAGTTACCCTTTGGATCACCCGTCATTTCTCCTACCCTTCAATAGCTGGGGTGGTACATCCCACCAACACCACCACCTGCCCTGCCAAGACCATTACTCTGCCAAAAGTTTCAAAATATATATATTTACGTCTTATTTTACCTTGAATACGTAGGTCTATGTGCTCTATAATTGGATTGTGACGAGCTGAAAGGCGATTCAAAAGCACCTCTCTTTCCCTTTTTCCAGAAAAGTTTCAGTTGTTTGTATGGATAACGTATATTTCCAAAGCTTGTCATTGAGGTTACTTAAACAAGAGCGATGTTAGTCCTTCATTGTACATATTACTGGAAATAATATTGATCCCCTGCCCATGACTAACATACATAGCTTTTAACGCTTCACAATCTCTGCTGATTTACTGAAAAAAGTTCTGAAATGAACTGAAACTAAACTTTTAATCAATTCATTTTAGTTGATAAGAGCTTCGAAGCCATAAACAACCACTGAATGCAATACAACTGAGTCAAGAACGCTGGTATAAATTGGGTGTCAATTTGACGCTGAATTCTCCTGTCTCCCCCTTTCTGCTCTGTTTATGCAATGTATAAAGGGTACACTGCTAATATTCTGGCAACAAAACTGCAACATTTTTAACCTTAATTCATGGTAAAATGGTATTTTAATAGTAAGATTCTGTAAAACCAAAAACTGACTTTCATCTGTAACTTCATTATTATAATTATATTATTATAATATAATTACTCTATTTAGTGATTTGTTTATAATCAGTCAAACATATATTTTACAGTGTAGACTGTGCTGTGCCATATGATTTCTATCATTCAAACACACATAATGTCATAGTGCCACGTCACAGGTCTCATTTTGGCATCTTAACATTGTTTTCAATTATCATTAGAGGGTTTTCATCTTTGCGAAGTGAAATTTTCAGCTAATGAAAAGCAGTATCCAGATGCCAACACTGAAGCTGCAGATGATATCACCAATCACATTGATCCATGAGGAAATGCAATTAGGGTGCCAGCATAAAACATCACCACAGCGAAATGTGCAGAGTGACAGATTTCAACAGTGACAGGCATCAGGAATCAGTCTCACAAAACAGTATTCTATACTATTCAGCATGCAAGATCCATACTTACTGGACTTCGCCTCTGAGATCAGCAAAAAAGGAGAGAGAAGAGACCTAGTCAAAAAGTGGAGGACTATTAACAAACTAAAACACAGAGAATATAAAAAAACATAAACATCATGTAGATGAAGATTAAATAAAACCGACAAACTTCCAATTTAAACAACACAATTTTATAGAAAGAGTATTATAGAAGAGAGATTGGCGCAAAAATGGCAAACATACTAAAGCCTCACTGTTAGAACATTTTTAGCTTAAATTTTTTTTGTATTAACTCTGAGTGGAATCTGAGAGGAGGGAAAGCTAGTAGTGACAAGCCTAGACACTGCTCTCTGTGGAGGCTCAGCCTGCACTTATTTGTCAATGTCGCAAGCTGCCTATGCACTGCTCAATATTTGCCTAGATAAAAATGATAACAACTAGTAAATCAAAACAGCATAGATAACAAAGGAAGGTTAATTACTTTTTCACCAAAGTTTGACTCCATCATCTATTGTTTAGCCAAGCTTTAACGAGTGTGAAATTCTCAGGCTCTGCGGTCATGTGAAGCACTTAGATTGCATCGAGAGACACGAAAATGGACGCTGAGGATGTGAAACAGGTGAGGTTCGGCTTCATTTTCGGGCATAAATTCCTTTGGGCTCAGACAAGTTCAAATTGTTTTGGCCCGATTACTGCTCTAAACTCAAATCAGCACTGAAACAATGTGTTTTCCCAGTATGCTGACAGATTTGAGAAGTTCTTTTAGTTTTTTTTACATAGTTAGGAGTTTTCAAATGTATGAATTTTTGGGGAGTAGTTATTAGAGTAACTAAAAGCTCTGCTTTGTCATTTAATTATGTCAGCCAATTGTTAATAGTTAACTGTTGTTAATCATATAGCTCAGTATTAGCATCTTAAGAGTATTCATTTTCTTATCCTATATTTTTGACTATATATCTGAATAGAAGCGAGTGTTCCCAATTTGTCACATTTTGTATGCATTCACTTTTGAGCAGATATGGTCTCCATCCACCTTTTGTTCTGGGACAAGCAGAGAGCTTCGTGCACAATGTGTTGCTCTATTATAACATATAACATGAGTGATTTAAATTGTACTACCATGGAACACGTGAATGTAATTAGACAAAGAATCAACATTAACACTTGAAATTAATGCAAAAGTCTTGAGTGGCGGCTATTGAATCAATCAAAAATTAGTTTGATTTAAAGAATGATCTTATTAGCTCTACTGAACATAGATATGAGAACATAGATATCAGTTCATTGCAAGTAACAAAGCTTATTGTCAGTGTAATCACAGATTTGAATATTAACTGTAAACATTTGTCTTTTTAAATAAAAAAGATGAAGTGTAAAAGCACATGCTTACCGGACTCTTTCTCTGAGTGACGAAGAAGAAAGGAAAACATGTCAGGGTTTGACTGAGAACATCACTCTGTACATCTTCAGTGTTTAATTCAAGCATGAGACTAACCAGAGGTGAAGGAGAGATGGCCAGCGTCCCCACTGAGGCTTTGAGCTCATTCATAGTAGACACTGTACTGTTTCCACTGTTTGCTGCCAGAGGCTTAATCTTGATCTTAAACTTTTTCCCATGTTCCTCTTCTCCCTCCGACTCACTCGAGGAGAAGCAGGTCCGGACTTTTGGAACTGGTGGGTCTTGTTAAGGATCATTTCAAAAATTGGTCTCTCTAGGCCAGTCATAACTGGCAGCTTGATATCGCCAAAAATAATTCATCATCATTCAGGAGCTCAACATTTTAGGCTTGATCAGTACTAAATGCATAGAGGAGAAACAGTGATTTGTTAGTACAAAGCAGAATTTTAACTTTTTAGGATAGAGAGACATTGGTTACAGCTACAGAAGGCCTCGTATGGTTCTAACTCTGATAAAAGCTTGAGTTATGAAAGCACAGAAAACATGAAAGATCTAATTTTTATAGCCGTTTTGTCATGTCAGTATCTCATAACTACTCATGGATAATTTTATTCTTTATGAAGATGCCGTCTCTTGAACATTCTTAAACTGCTGATTTGTGGATTAAGTCACAAGCATACAAATTTCACTCTAAAGGGCAAAAATAGTTTGCTATTGGAATAACCCAATAATCTTACTTGCTACAGTCACTCTTCTCTCATTTCCCATCCACTTCAGGTGTATTTTGAAAAAGAATGATGGGGTTTCATGACCCTTTATTTGAGGTAATATTTAAAAACAGCTAAATATATTTAAAATATAACAAAAGAAATGTTTTCATATGTTCTATAGTCATCAATTTTTTTCTTAGGAATCTATGAGGGCAAATAGGTGACAATACAGTCGGAGATCTAAATCTAATATGGAGTAACACATTCCTGGAATTTGTGCTCTGCATTTAAATCATCCCAGTGTACACACACTGCAGTGAACACACACAGCAGTGAACACACACAGCAGTGAACACACACAGCAGGGGGTCTGGTGTCCAGGGAGCAGTCGGGAACTGATGCCTTGCCCAAAGACACAACAGTTGTTAGAGTTGGGATAACAAGTGTTTTATCACTTATACCACTTACGAACCAAAAACCAAAATGTCCAGACAATTTCCGTATCCACCAGGCCACAACTGCCACAAAGTAGCAGCTTATACTCAGTACTGTGGAACAGACAGCTATTGTCAGATGTTTAGTTGAAGTTTGGACATCACCAAATAGTTTAAAACATTTTTTTAAACCATGATCTGTTGGACCATGACAATGCCTCGAGTCCAAACCATGAAATGTTTCAATATGATGCAGATTGGTCCTCTCTTTCTTTTAGACCGTAACTTTCATCTTAAAAGTTAGTGTTTATAACAGGTAATTATACCTACAAAAAAAAAAGAAAAAGACTAACAGTCAACCCTCCTTGAACCGCCACCTTAACATGGTGGAGGGGTTAGCGTGCTCGAAGGATCCTAGGAGCTATGTTGTCGGGGGCTTGCTGCCCCTGGTAGGGTCTCCCAAGGCAAACAGGTCCTAGGTGACGGGTCAGACTAAGAGCGGTTCAGAAGACCCCATACGATGATAAGAGCAGATTTCGCGACGTCGCCTGGATTGGCGTCACCGGGGCCCCACCCTGGAGACAGGCCTGGGGTTGGGGCTCGCAGGCGAGCGTCTGGTGGCCGGGTCTTTTCCCATGGGACCCAGCCGGGCCCAGCCCGAAAAGGCCACGTGGGATCGCCCTCCAGTGGGCCCACCACCCGCAGGAGGGACTGTAACGGGCCGGTGCTTTGCGATCTGGGCGGCAGCCGAAGGTGGGGACCTTGGCGGCCCAATCCATAGACACAGAAGCTAGCTCTGGGGACATGGAATGTCACCTCGCTAGGGGGGAAGGAGCCTGAGCTTGTGCGGGAGGTGGAGCGTTACCGGCTAGAGATTGTCGGGCTCACCTCCACGCACAGCCTGGGCTCTGGAACCCAGCTCCTCGAGAGGGGCTGGTCTCTTCACTACTCTGGCGTCCCCCGTGGTGAGAGGTGGCATGCTGGTGTGGGCCTGCTCATAGCCCCCCAGCTCAGCCGCCATGTGTTGGAGTTCTCCCCTGTGAGCGAGAGGGTCGCTTCACTCCGCCTCCGGGCTGGGGGCAGGTCTCTCACTGTGGTTACGGTCTACGGGCCGAACAGCAGTGCAGAGTACCCGGCCTTATTGGAGTACCTGGGAGGGGTGCTGGAAAGTGCTCCAACCGGGGACCCCATCGTTCTCCTGGGGGACTTCAATGCGCACGTGGGGGATGACAGCGTCACCTGGAGGGGCGTGATTGGGAGGAATGGCCTCCCCGACCTGAACCCGAGTGGTGTTCTGTTATTGGACTTCTGTGCCCATCACGGTTTGTCCATAACGAACACTATGTTCAAGCACAAGGGTGTCCACCGGTGCACGTGGCACCAGGACACCTTAGGCCAAAGGTCAATGATTGACTTCGTTGTCGTATCAGCTGACCTTCGACCATGTGTTTTGGACACTCGGGTGAAGAGAGGGGCTGAGCTATCAACCGATCACTACCTGGTGGTGAGTTGGATCCGCTGGCTGGGGAGGAGGCCGGAAAGACCTGGCAGACCCAAACGTACGTTGAGGGTCTGTTGGGAACGTCTGCCCGAGCCCCCTGTAAGAGTGAGCTTTAACTCCCACCTCCGGGAGAGCTTCAACCAGATACCGGGGGAGGCTGGAGACATGGAGTCCGAGTGGACCATGTTTTCCACCTCTATTGTCACTGCCGCGGTGCGAAGCTGTGGCCGTAAGGTCTCTGGTGCCTGTCATGGTGGCAATCCCAGAACCCGGTGGTGGACACCGGAAATAAGGGATGTCGTTAAGCTGAAAAAGGAGTCCTATCAGGCCTGGTTGGCTTGTGGGACTTCGGACACAGCCGACCGGTACCGGAAGGCCAAGCGCGCAGCAGCCAATGCTGTGTTAGAGGCAAAAACTCAGACCTGGGAGGAGTTCGGGGAGGCCATGGAGGAAGACTATCGGTCGTCCTCAAAGAAATTCTGGCAAACTGTCCGGCGCCTCAGGAGGGGGAAGCAGTGCCCCACCAACACTGTTTACAGTGGAGGTGGAGAGCTGTTGACCTCGACCAGGGAGGTGGTCAGGCGGTGGAAGGAATACTTTGAGGGTCTCCTCAATCCCACTGTCACGTCCTCTGTTGAGGAGGCAGAGCCTGGGGTACTTGGGGTGGACTCGTCTATCACCCAAGCCGAAGTTACTGAGGTGGTTGGTAAGCTCCTTAGTGGCAAGGCACCGGGGGTGGATGAGATCCGCCCTGAATACCTCAGGTGCCTAGATGCTGTGGGACTGTCCTGGCTGACACGTCTCTGCAGCATCGCGTGGCAGTCAGGGACAGTACCTCTGGAATGGCAGACCGGAGTGGTGGTCCCTCTTTTCAAGAAGGGGGACCGGAGGATGTGTTCCAACTACCGGGGGATCACACTCCTCAGCCTCCCGGGAAAGTCTATGCCAGGGTACTGGAGAGGAGAGTTCGGCCAGTAGTCGAACCTCGGATGCAGGAGGAACAATGCGGGTTTCGACCTGGTCGTGGAACACTGGACCAGCTCTATACCCTCTGCAGGGTCCTCGAGGGGTCATGGGAGTTCGCCCAACCGGTCCACATGTGTTTTGTGGATTTGGAGAAGGCGTTCGACCGTGTCCCTCGTGGGGTCCTGTGGGAGGTGCTCTGGGAGTATGGGGTCCGGGGCTCCCTGCTAAGGGCTGTCCGGTCCCTGTACAACCAGAGCAGGAGCTTGGTCCGCATTGCCGGCACAAAGTCAGACCTGTTCCCAGTGCGCGTTGGCCTCCGACAGGGCTGCCCTTTATCACCGGTTCTGTTCATAGTTTTTATGGACAGAATCTCCAGGCGCAGCCGGGGGCCTGAGGGGGTCCGGTTCGGGGACCTCAGGAGTTCATCTCTGCTGTTTGCGGATGATGTTTTCCTGTTGGCTTCTTCGGGCCTGGACCTGCAGCGTGCGTTGGGGCGGTTTGCAGCCGAGTGTGAAGCGGCTGGGATGAGGATCAGCATCTCCAAGTCTGAGGCCATGGTTCTCGACCGGAAAAAGGTGGCCTGCCCTCTACAGGTCAGTGGAGTGCTCCTGCCTCAGGTGGAGGAGTTCAAGTATCTCGGGGTCCTGTTCACGAGTGAGGGGAGGATGGAGCGCGAGATCGACAGGCGGATCGGTGCAGCATCTGCAGTGATGCGGTCGCTGTATCGGTCTGTCATGGTAAAAAGGGAGCTGAGCCGAGAGGCGAAGCTCTCGATTTACCGGTCGATCTATGTCCCTACTCTCACCTATGGTCATGAGCTCTGGGTCATGACCGAAAGAACAAGATCCCGGATACAAGCGGCCGAAATTAGCTTCCTCCGCCGGGTGGCTGGGCGCTCCCTTAGAGATAGGGTGAGAAGCTCCGTCACCCGGGGATAGCTCAGAGTAGAGCCTCTGCTCCTCCACATCGAGAGGAGTCAGCTGAGGTGGCTTGGGCATCTATTCCGGATGCCTCCTGGACGCCTCCCTGGGGAGGTGTTCCGGGCATGTCCCACTGGGAGAAGGCCCCGGGGAAGACCCAGGACGCGCTGGAGGGACTATGTCTCCCAGCTGACCTGGGAACGCCTCGGGATCCCTCCCGGGGAGTTGGAGGAAGTGTCTGTGGAGAGGGAAGTCTGGGCATCCCTGCTTAGACTGCTGCCCCCGCGACCCGGCCCCGGATAAGCGGAAGAAGATGAGATGACACTAACAGTCAAGTGAAAGGATATCGTCCCCCTGTTCTCCAGGTTTAACACTGAACCCCTCATCATCCACATCAGGAGCGTTCTATAATGAAGCACACAAAAAGATGAGAGATGAAAAACACTGGAAATATTCTGTTACAGAAATAAACAATCACTTACATATCGATCCCAGTCTATCTCCCCGTAGAAACCATTAGGTGCACCATTGGATTTCTTCTGCAAACAAAAAACATCCTAGTTTAAAAAAAAAATGTTCAAACCACCACATACAAGAACATGTTAAGACTCACAGATTTTTCTTTGTCTGGTGATCCGCTGAAAAAAACAAATAGAGTACTTTTACTTTAACTCCTTAAAATAAGGTTAATATAAAAAATTCTGAAATTAATGTCAGTTTCAACTTTTAATGTTTTAACCAGACGCTGTGGGAATGGCTGAAGTGTAGGGTACAGAAAATTTTGTGATGGAGGCTCCAGGAACTTTGAAATTGATGAAATTCCATAAGATTAGGAAATAGAAAGTGTCATAGCAACTTTTGTTTCCTGTAGGACCCCTTTTAGTGTGACACAATCAGCAATTCAGCAAAACACACACGCACGCACACAATACAACTGATTATTTTAAAGTTCAAAAAGGTCTACTATTACATTCTGAAGCCCTGATTTAGAGATTTTGATGTTTATATTTTAGCAATAGTGAGCAATACAAATATGATAATTACAAATATGACTAAGTCAAATGACTTCACTAATATATTAGCTGCAGATCCAGGAATCCAGGACTGATTAGGCTCAGGAGAAGTGTCTAAAAAGTGTTTAGGGCATACAGTGGAATGATACATCCAGAATTGGTTTTCATTCTAATTTCACTCTACTCTATGACCTGGTCACTTGCATGGAGAACTCTTGTCTTCTTCTATGCAGCTCCTCGAGGGACTAAATGGAGATTTCTCCATATCAGAGCTATTTATAGGTCAATGTGATTCGCTGCATGTGCCAGTGATTTCCATTCAAATGCAACACTGATTGCCAAGAAGTGTTTCTAGACAGATGCTGAATATTGCTTGGCTCACCTTCCACAACAGTTAGAATGACTAAGATTGTATATAATGCAATAGCAGGTTTTGTTTAATTTTTTTTTATTTCATTTATTTAAGTTTAAAGAACACATTTTACATTAAACTCATTCATAACTCATATTGTTTAGCTACATTTACAATTTAGATTAGCACAAAATGCTTTGTCTTGGAGAAAGATAACAAAACTTTTAACCGCATCTAATTGGCTCTGCTACCGCTGCACCTTGTGATTTGAAATTCCACAGAACCTCAACTTCTGCTCATCAGAAAGCATGCATTGCTAAACACGTACTGACGGCTGAGATCTAAAGCCATGCTATGGGGATGTTTAGTCAGGACATGCCTGTGGCAGTTCAGATAACTTTTTGGGGTCCCCAAACATTCATTTTGTTCCTTGAAATTAAAAGCGGGGAAGTTGTAACTTGTATTATTATTAGCTTAAAGGTTTATATGAGCTCCAGAATCATGCGAGGTAACATTTTCAGAGATTAAATCGCAATACTCGCAAAAAGTTTTTTTTCCTGCAAACAAAATATATATTTTCTCTGTTTGCTATGGCCCCTCTTCAAACACTTCCTATTGACATACTTACATGACACGTTCGACTGGAAGACCAATCAGAAGCCAAACTTTGCAATAAAGCTAAATTAACAATATCGACTGATATGAAAAAAACTATACTGATATATTTTTGTCCATAATGCTATTCATGCAATAAAGCTGTGTTGCTTTTACTTGGAAAAATTATAAAACTTCAGATTTTTCACAAAGTGTAGAATATCAATATTGAGTTCGAGCAATCATGGGTCTGGCCCTCCAACACTTTTCAGACTGGCCCCAGATAGAAATGATTACCCAGCCGTGTTATAGATCCTACTCACGTGGAGTCACTGTCCTTTTCTTTTCTGCGTATCCCGAAAGCTTTCCGGGTACGCTTTTTCAGTCCTGCAAATAAAAAAAGCAGTGTTAAAAGTTTATCTTGAGACTGTAAATCAAACACTGTTTAATCTGTCTTGGGGTAGCATCTCTATCTAGGTTTAAAGTCGCATCAGTTAAAAAGGTGGAGAAACTGATAGGATAGGTCACCATTTTACTGCAAATGTATTATTTCTGCTAGTAAAGAGGAAATCAGTGAGAAATCACCAAATATAAACTCCAGTGCCAACAACTGCGCTCGCTATTTAGAAGTACAGTACAGGTTATTAGGGATGCAGATATAGTTTATCTAACATCTAACAAAGGGTTAAAACAAATGATTTTGAAAGGAGAGACATGTATAAAATGACATTAGTTATCCTTTTAGCTGCAGGAAGATTCTGCAACAGTAACCGAGCAAATGCCTTTTTTTTCATTCATTTTGCTTGTTTGCACCCTGAGAAAGTGTAGTTTATATGACGACGTCAAAACAAAAATCACACAATCTGCACAAATCAGTGGCTAGAAAAATGTAATTTCACTTCAATAATGTTAGGGATTCATAGCACATATTTGACCAGCAAATATAATTTAAGACGCATAATGCAAGCCAAATCTTTCATTCTGCCAGTTTAACTTACGGCAAAAACAAATGCCCAGAGGGAATGGAATTGCATGAGATATGAGGAAAACACAAGGCAATGTGAAGCTTGAAGATCTAGGAATGAAGGCATATGGGCACGCTTGAGGGTCTTAGAGCAAGTGTAAAAGCCTCTAGTTGTTTGTACAGCTGCCTTGCCAAAAACTGATATTTGTCAAGTTACAGTACTTAAAAACTGTACAGTACTATAAAAACAGAGATTTTATGATGAAAACTGTGAAGTAAAAGATGAGCATGTTTTTTGGAAGATGATCTCATAATATCGTCAGAAACAGCGAACAGCAGAATTTTTTTTAATTCAGTCTCTGATTTGAGTGTTAAGTCTGCAAACAGATTATGTAACATCAGATATGAAACCACATATGAAAGTGGGTCAATTCACAGCCTTATCAAACTATTTGACCTGAATTGTACAAAAGAAAAAATAATAATTTTTTTTTCATTATTTACCTGCGTGTGGTGCAATCTTAGCTATTCTCTTTTGGCCTGAGGACTGAGTGTGAAGGTGAACAGTAAGTGAGTGTGCCCCTAGGATGGACCGATAACCTTTCCAAACAGTTTCCTGGTCTTTCGCCCAGTGTGAGATAGGATAGGCACAAGCACGCCTCAACTTCCACAGAATTCAGAAGCAACTTAGACTATTAATGAAGTAACAAAAACATTTGGTAAACATCTTCAAGAGGATGAGAGAGTAACTAGATAGACAGGTCTACTATTTTATAAAAATCAGTATAAAAGAGGTTAATTAGGTTTTTCATTTAGAATACTTAAGCCAAAAGAGAAGAATTGATCACCGAATACAAGATCCTGCTGTTACTAATGAATGAATGAATGAATGAATGAATGAATGAACTACATATTATTATTTTTCCACAAATGTAAGTATTGTTAAAAACCAATCACTTCATAATCCCACATGATAATCACAATCTTTTCCACTGAATCCATTCACTTCCATGCACAGAATGTTGCAATTACTTAAACACACGCACACCTACATACAAAAAAAAAGATCACAATTTGCCCTTAAAGGTGTTTGTTAGGGTTTTTTTTTAACTAACGGGCTGTGCCTATATAAATGTGTTGCAAATCAGCAGGGACAATTAAAAGATAAGAAGTCTAGGGGAATGTTTGTTTTGGGGGATTGCAATACTCAACACAAGTTTCCCAAAAGATAATGAACAGCTCCTTAACAAAAGTGCAGTCTGTTTGTACTCTAGCCTTAAAAGTGATCAGGTTGATCAGTTGTAAGGAACTGAACGATACCATTGAGTGATCCTGCTTGAGACGGCCTGGCCATTTGCTTTGAATGCCAGGAACCAACAGAGACGGCCACCCTTTTCAGATGTATATTATGCAGAGGGCACAGATTGAGCTGAGATGCCGCTCACATGATTATGTAAACTAAGAAGACGAGCTGTTCTTTAGTAACAGAACCGAGAGTAATCACAGAGCCTGACTCGAACATTAATGACAATACGTCTAGCCAAGAGACTGGGTCGGGGTGCCGAGTGATCAACGCCTCACTGTGTATTGAATCTACATATGAGTTGGTTTAATTGCTTTGCACCATTTAGTCTCTCACCATTCTCTCAGTGAACCAATCACACACAAGCAACTTTTAAATTAAAGGGTTTTCACAGAAGGACAGCCTTCCAAAGTCAAAGAACCAATCAGTGTAAATGATGTAATTTGATATCGATATCTCGGGTATTTGAAGGGACTTTTCCCGAAGCTCGAGGAGTCTCTGCAATCAGAGCTCCCGCAGCAGGTCATGTGGTGCGCAGCCTCTCTCTCGATGATCAGGTAAATAATGATTAAGTTTTCTCCTTGTTATTTGGTCTGTCAGAATGCATTTGGTTGGAACTTTAAACTGTACTGAACTGAATGTATTTGATTATTGCATTTTAACTGGAGTTGGATTTGTTTATGATTTACCTGATTAATAAATTGACATAATCATTTGTTTTGAAGTTTGAAGTCACCTGGAGTGACATCGCACAGATAGTTGTATTGTTCATTGTTTGCATCCGGATGCAGCTAAGCGACTGCATATTTGTGAATCCCTTGAACGATTATAATACACTTCTGAGACGGCTCTTGATCGTCGAAGGCTTATGAAAAATTGAGACCTTTGGAAAGCGACAGAATTCAGAACCTTAAAATATGAACAAATAACGATAAGAGGCAAACTTTAAGGATCATTATGTCCTCCTAAAGTAATATAATTTACAGAAGAAACTAATATAACAAGAGAAGGAGAAAATAATATGACCATAATTTAATCATTTTAATGGAGTCAGATTTAAAGGTTTTATTGGTTTTATCCAAATTTTAAACATCATTACGCAGTTAGAGCGTTCGTTTTGTGTATTTCTTTGTTCTCGTCCTGTTTATCCAGCAGAGAGCAGCTGCACGCAAAACCACCTTCCCGCCACCTTTGATTCCGTCTTTGGGCAAAGGAATGGCGCCTTACACAGTCATTAAATGTACACTTGGCAAAGATTTTTCTGCCAATTGTAAAATCTTTGTCATGAAAAACATGTACAATATTTTGAACGTGTTTAAGTAAAGAAAACAAGTCATGTTAACAAGTTAAATTGGATATGAGTTTCATCTGGAGTCACTCAAGGCTCAATTCTCGCACAGCTTTCTTTCAGCCTGTACATGCTACCACTGTGTCAAATAATAAAATATTAAATTCCCTATGACATCACAGTAATGACACTCAGATTGATATAGTCCTTTCTCCAAATAACTAAAGCTCTATAGATACTGTCTGTAAATACATTGATGAGATTTAGAGCTGGATGGGCCAGAGCTTTTCTTCGCTTAAGTTGAAGTTAAGTTTCTCAAGATGAACGGATACCTTAGCTCTGAGGGTAAGAAAAAAATTTGAACACTAGGTGATTCTGCATTCTGATCTGAGCTTCAGTTATGTCAGAGCAATAACTTCATCTTATCATCTCAAAAACATTACCAGAATCAGACGCCTTGTTCACAGTCAGGATCTGGAGAAACAGTCCATGCTTTTATCACCAGCTTGTTAAGAATGTTTATGCACAGATCCGACCAGAACTACATAACGTCAATATTCAGATCTCTATACTGGCTGCCAGTGACATACACAATAGATTTAACATGCTGTTGCTCATCTATAAATCACAAAACAGCTCAGCACCAAGAAACAGAACAGATTTGCTTACTGTACACTACTGTACTGTACTGTACAACAAACCCAACAGAGCTCTCAAATCAAAGGGTTGGTTCAGTTGGAACTACCTCAGGGTTGCTCCAAACAGGAAGAGTCTGCTTTCAGTTACTGGAACCAGCTTCTTAAAGAGATTAGAGGGGCTAAACCTTCAGCCACATTTCAAATGTAAACTAAAAACTGATATTTTTTTATTTTAATGGGTTATCATCACTGCACTTACGAATTTTTAGTCTTCGAATGTTAACACTTCATACTAATTAATTTCTGATTTGTTTTCATTCTGCGCAGAGCACTTTGAATTGCCAGTGTTTGAAATTGTGCTATACAAATACAACCTGCCTTGTCTTTCCTTGCCTAAGCATCCCATCAGCAGCCTAAAATGGTCACCTACCACAAAGTAACTTTCAGAGTGTGTCAGAAGGTGGATAGGCATGACAGAAATCATAGGTTATGGTTGTGACACATATTGACCGACCTAAACATATGCTCAAATCAAGACAATAATTAACAGGTAGAGAGATTGATTGTAATTACACAAAAAGTACACCGATAATTTTGCTTTATCGTAACTCAATATTACACAAACGTGAACTGGGCAGAAATGGTTTGTCATTATGTGAACATGTGGTCTCTTAAAGGCTCTTCAAATGAGCCACCATGATGGTTGCTGTCACGGTGGGAATTTCTTCACTGACCAAACGTGACACACAATCCTCTCCTCGTTCCTTCAAGGAGACAGGCGAGGAACCCACCAAGCGTTAGAACAGTACGTGCTGAGGACATCAGCTAAAATGTAATTAAACCCCAAAAAACAACAGAAAGCTGTTCATTTTAAGGCCCATTGAGCCTTTTTTTACCTTGCATCATGGTTGCAGCATTTCATTCCTCGGTTTCACGCTAGCAAAAAACCGACACGAGATACAGCAGTTATCCGGTAACCGGTTGTTAAAGGTGAGGCTCATTATGACGGGCCGAGCACGTCCTCTGCTCGTACGGTCTCGCACGTTAACCGGTGGTTTAGGCCCCGGGCGCCGCCGCATCAGCAGCATCCACACGCGCCATCATCACAGAGGGGATGCTGAGGACAGCTGATAAACGGGGAATGAGCTGTGGGAGGGTCGCGTGATTACTAATCCTACTATAGCAGAGGGGAAGTAATGAATTATTATGGTCACGCTTGTCGTGTCACAGCAACTTCCTGAGACGTCAGGCAAGTGTATTTTAATATTCATGAGCCAAGCCCTTCAAATCAGTAGGATTTGTTGGTTCACTGGTGATCTGCAAATAAGATTATCTTACGTCATGGTTACTATTTAATACTAATGAGGAGGCCGCGCTGCCGTGTCATAGTAGGATTCGTGTGTTCCGCCGAGGGATAAGGGCAAAGACACGGTCCTTGGTCAAAGCTCAAAAGTTACAGTTTATAGACAGAGCGCCATCTGGTGGAGGATAAAGACTGAAGCTTTCTACACAAGACTGCTGCATACGTTAATCTCCAGAAAACCCTGTAGCAGTTTGTAGACTCCTTTATGATAACTACTTTACACAAACTGCCTATCAATTAAAGGTAAATGTCTATGTTTTTGTCACGTTTGGAAAATAGAGATTCTTAAAGGTGCCATATTTTGCTCCTTTTAAATCATTTATAATAAACACTTGACCCTTCTAGACTATCATTGCATCATTAAAAAAATGTCTTTGAATCACCTAAATCGGTTTTTGCTCTGCAAAGCGATTCGTGTACCCCTGTTACTCCCACTCCCAAGACTCCCACCATGGACAATTAAATGAAACTTTTGGTAAACAAAAAAAAAACTTTTGAGCCTGGACATCCAAAACAAGCTGCCTTTTAACTGTTTATCTAACGCCGTTCTGCTACTGTTACTCTTCCAAGTCAGCCAGCATACGCTCTTCATTGAGATCCAATCTCGGTTCATCTGATTGGTTAGTGGGTGGTGCTATGGCTAATGGGCGTCCCTAAAGCCATCAAGTATATTTTTGATGAGAGAAAAAAAATAAACTCTCAAAAGTCGTGTTGATACAGTACCTTTAAATAGGGTACCCTCATTTGTCTCTATATTAAGAATGTTATAGGTGTTGTAACAATCTAATTCTCTCTGTCATGATCACTATCATGTACCACCCGCCATGCCTGCTAATGCCACTTTATGATCATTTATAAAAAAAATGTAATCATTCATTTATTGAAAACTTTTTTCAAAATCCGCAATTTTTTTTCATGCCTGTTATATCAATTATATCAAGATTTCTAAGTGAGTTTGTACACAAAAAATGTCCAATCTGTTTTTTTCTAACAACGTTTCAAACATGTTTCCAGTGAAGCCACAAGGGGTCAGTAAGCTTAGCTACTTCTAAATGGAATGAAGGCTACCAAAACTGACCTTAATTAACTATCTGAGATTTATTGCTGAAATCTAAGACTGATTTAATAGAAAGAACACCATCAATACTCAAGGTTCAGTGTTATGTCTCTGTCAATGAAAACGCAGAAAACTATTTTGTGGTTGGAATGCTTGATATCACTTTTTTTTGTAAATTGTATATTTATTGTCAAGAAATGATCTTTGTCTTTTGTGATTTTTTATTTCAATTAATACAAAATCACAAATATTTAAAACCTTTTTAAAAGTGGTAACGAGTAAGAAAGCAACAAGACACCAAAATAGCAGATTTACCATTTATAAGTGTAAGACTAAAACATCACTACTGCTTTCAGAATGTGAGCATACGTACTTCACTAACAGCCTGGTGGGAATTTTTGAAAATGACTGGTTCACCGCTTGCTCCTTGCCAACGCACACCAATTTGGAACAATCCAGACTTTCAACTAAACAAAAAGGCAATAAATTTTCCAAGCTGGCAAAATAATGGAATAACACATCTCAGACATATCATCTCAGACAATAAAATCATTTCATTCGAAGAATTGGTTTCTACTTTCGGTTTTAGCTACAAGTAGATTCCTGGAATATCAACAGCTCAAGTCTTTACTCACTGAAACACACAAAATAAATCACCCAGATCTACAGTTAACCTCAGTACTAGAAAATTTATTGGATTGACAACACCTAAGCTAATCTCTAAAATATGTATTTTATTATTGAGAACAGACAATTTAATATGTCTACCCACTTCCAAATGGGAAAAAGATTTATCTACAACTACAAATGCCGGCCAGTTCAGGGTGACGGGGTGGTTGTCAAGGGGCGGTGAGGGGGGGACACGGGGGGGGGGGGGGGGGGGGCGGAAACTCACGGCTGCTGCTATCGCCACATTCTCCGGGCGGGAGGCTAGCCAGCACCCGTGGTGCTTCCGGGGCTTGGGGGTTAGGGGGGGTATCGGTTCGGGGATCGGTTGGACGCGGGAGCAATTCCGGTCTGGGCGGGGTGAGGCTTCCTACCGGGCTGGGGCCGGCCCTGTGCATGCTCAAGCAGTGGCTCCAGTGTGTGTGTGTGTGTGTGTTGTGTGGGGGGGGGGGTGATTGAACATATGTGTGTGTGTGTGTGTGTGTGGATGGGGTGGAGGGTGTGTATGCGAGTATGTGCATTTGAGAGACGGGTGGGTACGTAAGTGCGTGTGAATGAGTAGGACTGGTCCCGAGGGGGGGGCAGCTGTCTCCCGGCTGCCCGCATTATCCTTCACAGGTCTCCCGTGGCCCCTGCGGGTGGGGGGCAGTGCTGTCCCGGGGGGATTGGACGGTGTGGCCAGTCGGCTGCTCCCACTCACCACACCAGATCCCAGTACACACACTCTCTTCACTCACACAAATAGAATCATGAGGGTCCTTGTTCCCATGGGGGATCAGGCAGGCGGGGTGACCTATCGGCGATCCCGCCCTGCCTCCTTTAGACGGGGACTCTCAGTTTTAATCACATAGGGACACAGAACATCTCCAGGGCACCAGGTGGGCCTTCCTCCCGGAGCGGACAGTAAGCCAATCTCACCTGCCACTGCCTCGCTTACGGGGTTGGGCAACCCCTGGGCCCCTTACAACACTTGCAAGGACACACTACATTTAGGCCTGGAGGGCTAGTCTCTCTGTCTAAATCTTGGTGGGAGGGAGGCTACAGATCTGTGGCACCTCCCACAATTACGACGGAGAAGGCTACCCTCATTTTAAATACACATTAGATATGTAGGGCGGGGGGTGGTGCCTGGGACATCATCCGCCAAACGACGGTGACACTCCAGGACACCATTCCCTCTTTTATTGCATTTTATCTCTCCAACACACCCACATATACCTGCATTACATGACAACTGGGAGCAGATGTTGGGGAATGGGTGGACGGACTGCCCCCGTCTTCCCTCTGGGAGGTAAGGGCCCACCATCGCGGGGGTGTGGTGTGGGTAGCTGCGGGGGCGGGTGCGGGCTGCAGGTGAGTGACTGGCTACTTCCCGGGACAGGCAGACTGAATGAGTGGGTAGATGGATGGATGGATGGATGATTGGATGACTGGATGGGTTGATTTAGTGGGTGGGGGGGGGTTGCTGGTAGGGGTGTGCGTGGGGTTAGGTTTGGGGGGCTGCTGGTAGGGGTGAGTGTGTGTTGGGGGACTGCTGGTTGATGTGTGCATGGGGTCGGGATGTGGCCAGGGGGGGGTCCTGCCGCGTCTGGAGTGGTGTCCCTACTCGCGCCCATCTGGTCCCTTGGCCGTCCTCCCTTTTTTCTTGCGGGTCCACAGAGGTGCCCGGGACTGGGGGCCTACCGCGGGGGGATATGGGCATGGCGGTGCTTGTGGGTGGGCCTCCCAGTCTCTGCCCGCACTGTCAGGGGCTGCATTCCGCCTAGCTTTGGGCTGGTCGACCTCCTGCTGCAGCGGGCCCACTGGGGCCCCGGGCATTGCTCTCTGGGGTTGCCGACTTTACCAGGGGAGGTGGGGCGGGTCCGGCTCCGGGTCCCAGGTCCCAAAACTTGTCGTTCTGTGGTGGGTGGGCTGGATATCTGGGTAGTTCCTGACCATATATGGGACTTGGCTTGAGGCAGATCCCACATTTTATTTGGGACATAGAAGGTTAGTCACGACACCTGGGTTGTTTGGTCGCTGCTAGATGCTTGAGGTTTAGGTCACCTGTTCTGTAACACTCAATTACTTATGTGTATGTGTATATATATATATGTGTGTGTGTATGTATGTATGTATGTATGTATGTATGTATGTGTATATATGTATGTATATATATATATATGTATATATATGTATGTGTGATATAATATATATATATATATATAATATATATTAAATAATAATAATATATATATATATAGATATATATATATATAATAATATATATATATCTATATATATTATATGATTACTAATTCTATTATATTATTATTATTATTATTATTATTCTGCGTGTTTATCTGCATGTATGTATGTATGTATGTATATTTATATTTGTATGCATATCTGTAGAAAGATGCGAACTACTTGGATGTACTAAGGTAGGTCCCCTCAATTACTTCTCTCCTCTTTCCCCTTTTTTTATTAACACCGTCCTGTCCTGATGTATGTTTATATGATTGATTAATGTAATTATTGTGATGAATGCGAATGAAATAAATTGAAAGCTTCTATCCAGAGGAATAATCAATATATAATATCTTCAATTCTCTGGAAAGAGCAAAACAGACCAACTCATACGAAGCACCTCCCTTCTCATGGGGCTGCTTTGAAGTAGGACAGGACAGGTAAAAAAAAAAAAAAAAAAAGAAAGCAACAAGTTCCCAATTTAAAACGACTGATAAATAAACACATTATATAATACAAAATAAATAGTAATTTTTTGTAAATTCTTAATTATGTGTATTCCATTTAAAAACCATAAAACAAACCTTTTGAAAGCCTCTAACATATTACACAAAGTAGTTTAAAATAATACTTTAGGTTATGTGAAATAATGCTGTTTTAAATTTTAAACAGGTTAACAACAATCTCTTAAGACATTTTTATGTGGCAGAGATAAACATAAAACGTAAACATAAAAGGGTTGAAATGTGCAGATCCAGTGTTTTACCCTATAGAACATAGAAAAACTGGACTGCATGCATGGGTTCTGAATGCTCTTCTGCTGTGTGAGGTGCTCACATGTATAGCTCAAGATGCTCCACAAACCTTGGTGTGAGATTTCAGTATGTTTCTTTCTAAATTACGAGCTTGAAATGTGGACAACCTGGAATTACTGCTAAATTATGTAAAACACATGTATAGTTTCTGTTTATACAGTGTCTTTATTTGCTGACACAGTGCTTTTTATTTGTGATCCCATAGTGAACCAAAACTTTTGTCTGATGTTGCATGCATGAAGTGACATGTGCTTCTCTTTCTTTCTCTTTGGACCCACTGGAGTGAATTCGTTGAAGCTGTGAACAGATATGCTGCTCGGTCGGAATCTTAAGTTCCTGGGGACAGGTCATGGAATCAGGAGAGACTGTTTTCAGACAAGGGAAAGTGTTCTGACTTGTTTTGGTCATTCAGAAAGTTGATGACTTCCTCCTCTGGAGCAGAGGGCCCTAAGAAAAGAATCCAGTGGCCCACATAGATTGAAACTCCATGTGCAGCTCTCTAGAACAACAAGCAGATTGACGTCAAACGCTTCAGCATTTTTGAGGCCAATCCAAAATAATTCCCAAGCTTCCAGTTCTCGTGAAAACATGGCGATGGAAAAAGTTAACCCAAGTGTCAATGGGCATTTTGGTTCAAAGTATTTCAACCCTAAATAGCCTGTTTCTAAGTTTTCTGTACCTTGGTAACTCTAAAATATTTCAGTCAATAACACATCAGACAATAGATTCTATTAAGTCTTATAGTCGATCCTGTAGTGTGAATAAAAGCTTATCTAAAGTTGAAATCACAACTTTTCCACAAAATATGGAAGTCATTCCATAAATTATAGAGGCAAATATTAGAATGAATGCTGAGTCTTAAACATTTGCCCAGCAGGTTTTTCATTTGTTTGGCAAAATAGAAAGGATCATGGAAAGAAGGGTACAGTTTTTTTCACATGAAAGCACGATATGAAGTAGCTTGCTAACAGCTACTGAACTGTTCTCTAAAATAGCTAGTCATCAGCGTAGTCTCTGAGTACCAGACATCAACAGAATAATTCTTTTTTTTTTATCAGAAAACCTCTGATTTGATCAACCTTTGTCCAACTTAAATATTTCTAAATCAAGTGTTCAGTTAACCATGCATGGCAGTAGTGGTAAAAGTAAACAGAAATACATAATGAATGTTAAGTTATGAGTGAAAACTTAAAACGGTTTAAAACCATTCAAACAAGCAGCTCGGTACTTTGCAGCGAATGGAGCCTTTAGGGCAGGATCCCCAAAACAGGAAGTGTGAAAAAAGTCTCTAATATCAGTAACAAACCAGTTGTTTGATTTCTGAAAGCAGTTAACTTCTACCTAAATCAGCCCTCACTGCCCTGATTTTTTAATTCAATTGACATGGTAAGAAAAAAAACAGGAAGAAAATAAATTTTTCTAAATATTCACTCTCAATAGATTCATGTTCCTTCAAAAATGTGAATTAGGAAAAATATTTTTCCGGACCACCACGCTCTTTTAGGGGCTCTTTTGTAGTATGCAGATGGTTCAGTGAGTCAAGAGATAATATTGTTTGATTAATTAATTCATTAAACATAATGTTTAGTTTTGCTTAAAAACGATATATTTACGTAACATTAAAGGTAATAATTTAAAATGTATTTTAACCAAAAAAAAATCTAAGCCAAACAACATATTGGGACTTAAACCTCCCTGGACTCCTCCGTGTCTCTTTATAAGATCAGCGGGGGATTCAGATTCTGGCAGGCAAATGAAAACCATCAGGCCACATGTTGGAAAGCAAATGTATTTAACTTGCTTTAAAAATGTGATGCGCTGTCACTGATAAGCAAATGTAGACGCAGATAGGCACAACATCTTCTATGGTGGTTGCAGTCAAGAAGGTTAGTTTAAATCACCATAAAAGAAACAAAAACACACTTTCTTCACACAAAAGCATACACATTCAAAAAACGTTTGTGCTTACTTAAAAGACACAAATGAGGGACAATTTTAAATTTATATTTATAAATTAAATAAATAAAAAAGTCAAAACTCTTTGACTGTTGATAGGTTTGAATTTTCAGATTTTTCATTATGTGGAATTTTTTATTGTTGTGCTCACTTGAAGTTCCATAGCTTAATCCATTAATACATTTAGTTCGCTATCTCATATGTGATTACCAAGTCAGTGCAAACAGTGTGCAACACAAAGGTCTGCTTGCTTAAGCTGATCGTGAACATATACTCATAGCTGATGTGCTGCAGAGAAAAAGCAGTCTTGCTGGGCAGGATATGCAACAGTTGATATGGCAGATGTCACGTCTGCATGAAATGAACTCTGAAACGAGGTGAATAAGATCAACCTATTCACGTTTGCTGTTCTCATCATGATCAGGGAAAAAGTCAACGCTGGTATTTGATGAACACATAATTGCATTTTGTTTAAGCAGATCTTTTTTAACCACATTAAATTGCTCAAACACAATACAAATATTAAATACAATACCTTCAAGCGTGAGAAGTAGACAGCCAAAGGAATCCATTTAGAGTGAAATTTGATGGTTCTCATGTCCTTTCATGGTCCAAAACCACACACAAATAAGGTGTTGCTTCTAAACTGTCCATAAGAAAGACTGTGAATATAGTGGAGTGTACTGGTACCTAGTATAGACACCAAAGGACCTCCTGACTATGATTATGATTCACAAGTCTGAAGAGATTGCAAAATCCTCAAAAATCTGCAAAAAAACACAAACTCAGGAGCAGTAGGGCTTAAAACGGCTCACTTTATGAAGCTATCTGCCTTTCAACTAAACATCTGAACAGAGTGGACACAAAACATAAAGAAATTAAACTCAAACTCATGACAGCCAGATGATTGCAAGTTAAATATAGTAACAGAGCTATAGAAACACCCTCAATGGAGACAATTCTTAAAAAGAGGACACTGCAAACAACTTTTGCAAGTTTCACCTCACCGTTCACACTGACTCCTATGGGTGGTTTAGTCACCCATCAGCCTGATGGGCTGGAAAACCCAAAAAGAAACCTATTCAGTTCTTGAGCTGAAATCCCAGGCAGACTTTTCACTGTGCTGCCTCCATGGAACATCACCAAAGTTAAAGTTAACAACCTCGAAAAGGCTAAAACTTTAACATTTGTAAGTGATTTTGAGTAACCTTAAATGGTAGTGCTCCACAAAACAGCCAGTGAGTCCACTGTTCCTCCCACTTCAATTAATTTTCAATGCCCCCTGCTGGGGTTAGCTTGTTAGCACACAGAAAATCCACACATTTCTGACAAATACGTTCATCTTTTGGTACACCAAGAAAGGCTTTGCTTATCAAAAAGGTTCTTTTCGTTGTTCTACACTTTCTGGTCAGTCATGTACATTCATCACTGAGATGAGCTGCATTAGCGGTTCATCTGATTGATTAGTGGGCAGTGCTTTGGCCGTGGGCTTCCCTACGACAATAAAGCCATTTTCAGCTCACAGACAAAGAATAAAGGATTAAACAAACAATGCTTGAATGAGCCTAAATATGACTTGAGACCTGTTTTGATGAGGGAACAATACGAAAAGATGCAATAAAAAAAGCATTACAATAAAAATGCAAGCTTAGATATTTCAAAGCAAAACTATTTTTATTTGAATTATTTGGTTCATAAATAATCATAGAATCAACAGTGATTATCCTGACAAAAGCCAAATGTTTTACAGTTTCAACATTTACTGTATCATAGGCTTTACAATGACAAAGATAGGAAAAAAACTTTTTATATATTGTTACCTTTAATTTAGCTTTTGAAATAAATAGTTTAGAAAACATAGAAAACAACTATAATGCAAAAGGCTGAAATATTGATCCAAAACTATTAAAATAATAAGATTTTTAAATTATGTTTTTCCCAATGTATCTAAGGTCTTGGGTATTTACAAACCATTTTGTATCTGAGAATATATTAACATTTGGAGCAAAACATTTTTGACAATTATTACAAAACATCAAGTGTTCCTCTTTAAGATGCTCTTACACCACCATGGACAAAAACAACTTTTAATACATTAATAATATAGTAATCGGATTGTCAAAGCATGTAAGTGTATTTAAGACGTTTAAAAATATGCAAAAGAGAACCTGTTTCAATCAGAAGCAACTTATTGGAGACTTTTAGCTTCTGAAGTGTTATGACTGCAATTCATGGTTGCGTAAAACTCTAAAGACTTGTGCATGTATTTAGAGGTGTAAAAACACAATCATACATTTAGAGAAATATTATTAAATCGCTGACATGATGTAGTTATTCTGTAGAGAAATGCACACATGTATCTAAATGCAAACTTCTGTGCACCAAAATGACAGGACATGCTGAAATTATTGAAGTTGAGGTTCAAATATAACATATAATTCTATTCTATATGTTTGGCATTCAGCTCTATAGCAGGATACATTTTTAGGTGATCTTAAACATTTAACTGTATTGTCTCTACAGGATATAAAACAATTTTTAAATGAATGTTTAGGAGCCATTTACTGTATGTGTAATCCTGGCCACTAGGGGCAAGAGAGAGCGCGTTGGTCAAAGTCAAACTGTTTTAACTTTGTGAAAGTAATAGTACACAGGTAGAATTTACTGTTATTAAAGTTTTAGACTCAAGAAAAGTTATTTTAAAGTTTTTGACACCACAAAATGAAACTAATAATCAATAATCAAATAATTGCCTGATCGTTCTCATAGTTGGCACTAATGCTGTTTATAGAGATTACTTCTTGTACAACTCAGAATATTTACAAAAAAAAATCCACTGAAATAAGATACTCTTTGGATCTTGTTGCATTTAAAACATGAAATGTTTTATGAATTGTACCGTAAGAATTGCTTTATACAACACCTCGAAAGAGTGAAACTTTGTTACAAAGTACAAAGACTTGACATAACTCAAATAATAGAATACTTG
The DNA here is from genome assembly GCA_900490495.1 of Danionella dracula. Lineage (NCBI taxonomy): Eukaryota > Metazoa > Chordata > Actinopteri > Cypriniformes > Danionidae > Danionella > Danionella dracula. Next base: position 7,229,229 of record UELW01000100.1, read on the forward strand.
CAATAGTTCTGCTGCTCAAATAGTAGGAAGACTGGTTCACATGCTTTGCTTTCACCAACATTTCAAACATTAAATATTGTATTTATTTCAAAATTTTAGTCAGAAACATCACAAAACATACAAGTAAAAAAGTAGTCATTATTTCTTTACAAAAATTCATACAAACCTAAGTGTAAAAACAAAAACATAGTTCTCATTCATAGAAACCCACTCACACATTCAGATTAGACTTTAATGTCTGAATAAGAAACCCAGCTTATGGCACTTGTGGTACGGCTGTCTGACCACTGATCAACCTCATTGCTTCAGTTTCTCTCAAGAGTTTTCAGGCAGAAGCAGAAGCAAATATTCTTCATCCAGTTTACTAAAACATGGCCAGCAAGTAGAAAAAAGAAACACAGAAGGAGGCTACGTTTCATCAGTTGATAGAGAAGGGACCCCTTCTTTATGAACTGTCTTTAAAAGGATCCCAGAATCCATCTCTACTGCTCCACTCACAACCTTCTCAGTGTCAGACTTTGCTGCTTCAGTTTCCCTCTTTACTGCCTCAACCTTGGACACAACCTTCTCAGAATCCATCTTTCTTCCTTCAGCCTCTGGTTCAAGCTTCTGAGTAACCAGTTTTACTCCATTATCTTCTATCTCAAACCTCTCAGTGACCTTCTTTGCTCCTTCGGTGCTTGGCTCAAACATCTCTACGTCCATCTTTCCTCTTCCCACCTCTGGCTCAACATTTTCAGTATCCATCTTTTCTCCTCCAGCCTCTGGCTCAAACTGAAACTTGTCCCCAGCATCAGGTTCGGTCTCAAAGGGAGGAGATGGACTCACTGGGATCATGCTTTGGTACCAACTCCTGTTCTCTTCTAAAGTGTCCAGCATAGCCTGGGCATCTGGATGCACCAGATCTGCCCATGTTTCCCATAGCGGATACACGATGTAGTCAATGAAGCCAACCTAAAAAGGAAACCAAATTGAATGATGAATTACTGCGCTTCTAGAAATAACTCATATCAGTAGTCACAACATTTAAAAAGTCAATTATGAATAGATTACAAAGCATATCTACAAATATGTCTGACTGAGGCGATTAATGGTTAATCTACAGTATATTTAAGCATGAAGCCTAAGAATTGGCATCTATAAAAGCTACAAATTTACATAACCCTCCACTGACTCCCGGACACGCTCCTCTGAAAAATGTAACTACATGTAAAGCCTTGCAGACAGTGAGCTCTGTGAGTGATCGACATGGTGCCAATCTTCCAAGAACTTTCCCAATGCAGTAAATACAACCTGTAGTTTGTTAACGGTGTTGAGTTTTGTAGGGATGCTCCGATACCACTTTTTTGGAAAACAAGGACTTGCATTTCAGTAGTCGCTGACACTGATTCTTAATAAAGATTAATGATTTAAATTTACAGGTAACAAGGGACCAGTTTGGAATTAAGACCATTTATTTACAATGAAAAGCATGTTGTATGCAACATATTACATAATAAATCATTATAAATAAATAAGGGCTTAAATATTAATTATTATAAATTAAGCCTGGCTGGTGTTCGAGCAGCGGAATTTTTTTGTGTGTATTATGGCTCATTGTAGCGTGAAACTCTGGGAGGTTACGCTAATTAGCGACACAGGGCTAACACTGCTTGTCCAAATATTTGTGGTGAAACTAAACGCAGTGGAGGTTTGCAGCAGGCTGTGAATATTCATGTTTTTTCACAGAGTCGTGTAGTGTAGGCTGCTCCGTGTCAGTCATGTAGCGGCAGTGTGGGACATCATTACATTTTAGGTGCTAGATTAAATAACTTAAGTTAAATGCGATACCTTTTGAGCCTCCTCTGCGCGATTTCACTGAGCGCAATTTCGTTGAGTCCGCTTTTGTTTTGTCCTTGTCATTTACTTTCAAATAGTTCCACACAGCTGATATGTCTCGCCTTATCTTCTACCCTGCAGCCACCAGCCAGAGTGTGGGAGCGGGCACTCAGCGCTTGTGATTAACCCCTCAAACATAGACATTTCTCAGACGATGGTATCAGTCCCAGTGTCAGAGGTCTTTTAACGAATACGAGTACTTTAGAAAATAGGGTATCCAGGCCTATACCCGTATCGGTGCATCCCTAGTGTTTTGGTTTAATAGTCATTAGCATTGTTATAATGCCAAGCTGCAATATTGATCAGTGTAACGCTAGTGCTTCTACAGTAGCAACAAACTTGTGGAGTTGTTTTATATATTATGATGAATGACTAGGTAAATATAACCTGTCCGTTGTTAGCATTTGTGTTGTGTTGGGCTAGCTACTAGTTAGCATTCCTATCACCCCAATATTGATCAATGCAAAGGTGGCGCTTCTACATCAGCAATAAAGTGACATACTATAAATGCTCTTGATAACAAATGTGTACAAGAAAAGTCTTAACAACTTTTGTATTTTAGATTAGTTGTATTTTAGTTTAGCTGTATTTTTAGATTTAGATCAGACATTAAAAAGGATTTTAAGTAGCGATCAATTCCCCTGACACATTTGACTTGAAATTTTAATAATAAAAAGAGTGTTGCCTAGTTTGATTAGATCCCATATTTTATATTTGGAATAAATTTGGCCAATCTTTTTATTGCAAAGATGTATTGGCTCAGTTGAGAGTAATGCCAAAAAAAACGAAAGTTGGTAAAAATGCAATAATTGTCAGCACTGATAGCATAGCGACTAGTGCACTGATGTGGTGCAGAGTTGAATCTGGCGACAGGGGATGCAGCCGCAGTCCTTTGCCAGTCCTTCTCCCCTGATCTCTCTCCCAAATATTCTTCCTGTCTCCTCTCTGAACTGGCCTATCTAATAAAGCCATTAAAAAGCCCCCCCAAAATATAATAAATTAATATAAAAAATCAAATAATTGCTTACTAAAATGGTGTCTGTTGGCCAAGTTCCTATCTGGCAAGTTCAAAACATACACATCAAAAATGTTTGGGCTAAAGAAACGTAAGTGAGATATCAGATGGGTGACTAAGGATTAAATCGCATATTTGTAATGATATTAAATTGAATATGTTTTTATGCAACCCTTTCCCTACAGATCTCTATATCTAATCACCATTGAAAATATGCAAACAATACATTTGCATATTTAAGTAGATTCTAAAACAAAACAAAATCATGCAGTAATTTTCCATGCCCACCTGAGATTTCTCCACAGAAGCAGTAAGTTTGTCACACATTGGGCTGATCTCCATTCCTCGTGCTCTCTCTCTGTCCCCCTGATGGAAAAATTCTTCCATAATGCGGCCCGTCCACTGCCGGTACAATTCTAATGGCTTTGTAGGATTGCTGAGATCAGCACAGTGTACCATATTTCGTAAAACCTGTGGACATCATGAAAGAGAACGGTGAGTGCTTGTCAACTTTAACACATTTAAATAGGTTTAAAAACACAAACCAAGACTGACCAGTATCCTATCTGTATAGTTGTCAAGCATCAATATTCCTAAGTTGGTAACTTTCTTCGTCTCCACTGTTGTCTTCAAATCAGCCAGTAAGCTCATGTGCTTGGACATATCGGTTGCAAGTACCTATTGACAGAAATTCTTTTCATTTGGATTCATGACATTTTGTTTTAGTTACACAAACTACATTCAACTGCTTTTGATTTTGAAAAGCAATGCTCACCATGTCAATAACCATTTTCCTGAAAGTCTGTCGCTCCTTCTTTGGGAGGTTTAAGAAGAAGTCATATTTTTCTCCCTGCAAGAGCTTGAAAGCAACTGCTAAGTGATGGTTCTCCAGAACAGATTCATCATTGTACATCAGCGCCAGCTCAGAGTCTGCATTAAGAAGCAACATGATCCTTCTAAAGCTTCATTCTTACATATGCATGGAGTTATAATTCACTAAAGTATTTAAAAAGACTTTCGTGACTGACACTCACTGGTGTTTATCAGGAACTGGCTTGAAACCCCTGGGTGATCCACATCATGGATGGCAGCAGCAAAGAGTGCAGCCATGATCTCAAGGTCACTGAAAACCGCCTGGAAATCAAAGCCAAAGATGATCATGAATAACAAGACCAGCAACAAGACCAAGATCATGCTCTTATATATATATCTATATATATACATATTTACAAATAATGCTGCTGCAAAATAGCCCCATATGACTAAATATAAAGTAAGAGAAACAGAGTTATAGAAATTGTCAGGGTTTTTGTCCATTATCGTGCGTCTCTGTTCCCTAGTGCCGGTTCCGTTCCGGGTTCTCCCTTCACCTCGTGGCTTGTTGTGTCAATGTTCGTCCCGTGTCTAATTTGTCGTTAGTCCCTTCAGCTGTCTTCCCGCGTGTCGTCACTGATTAGTCTCCTTTTTTATACCCCTGTGTTTGTGTTGATCGTCACGGGTGCATTAATTGTATTTGTGTGCGTTATCGATGCGCTACGTTGTGACGTCTGGCAGGTTATTTTGTAATTGCTTATTTTCCACTCTTGTAAGTGATTTATGTTATTGTTCATGTTTTGCCCCCTCGTGTGTCTTTTGTTTTAGTCATCTCTTTTCTCCTTGCTTTATTCTTTAATAAAAGAGTGTCTCAGGTCAAGCTGTCTCTGCGATTGAGATCTTTCCTTCCACGCACACCCCCGATCGTGACAGAATGCACCCGTCCCCACAGATCTCAGCGAGCAGCTTGACCGAGGAGCCTGAATGTGGTCCGCCAGAGACTCACCCAACCCACCGGTTGATGCGGATCCTCCAAGGGGCTCAACAACGAGGCCGTCCTGTTGCTGAGTTTGCGGTGGACCTTTGGAGATCCCTACAGGGGTTTGGGTTAACGGAGTCAGCCATCTTCACCTTTTTCATTGGGGGACTGGATATTCCAGTAGACCAAGAGGAGCTGTATCACTTGAGGAACTGGAGCTATTGGAGGCTGGTAGACTACATCCGTCAGCAGGAGCAGTGTCAATATCCAGGAGGAGAGGTTGCGCTATATTATGATTTCTTCTCTTCTCGCGCACCCTCTCCCTGGCCTACGTACATTGAGTCACTGGGGTCAAATGAGACACTATTTCCTGAACCTGAGCAGCCCAACAAACTCACTAGGAGTCAGAAGAAGAGGCAGAAGAGGAAGAAGTCAAGGGAGACAAGTCACACAGCCAGAGGTGGGACCAACGTTAATCCTCTAGTCTTGGACAAAGTACTCGACATGGTCCCTCACTCTGGTGAGTCCGGGTGCGGTGAGTCTTATCCCCAGCTCCCTCTGAGCGACTGACTGTTGGGTTCCCAGACCCAGAGCAGAATGGCGGTCGTGGAGAGACCTTCTCCAAGAATTCTCCAGGTGAGTTTGCCTGCGCCGCCCCAGCGTCTGAGTGTGCCTGTGCCGCCCCAGCGCCTGAGTTTGCCAAAATTGAACAGAGGTCTGCCGGCGCCAACCCAGGTACCATGTCTGCCAGTGCCCTCCGAGCGCCGCTGCCCAGCGCTGCCGCCGCCGGCTCTTCGCCTGTGCCTGCCGGCGCCCCCCGAGCGCCGCTGCCCAGCACTGCCGCCACCTGCTCTTCGCCCGTGCCTGCCGGCGCCCCCCGAGCGCCGCTGTCCTGCTCTTCGCCCGTGCCTGCCGGCGCCCCCCGAGCGCCGCTGCCCATTGCTGCCGCCACCTGCTCTTCGCCTGTGCCTGCCGGCGCCCCCCGAGCGCCGCTTCCCAGCGCTGTCGCCGCCTCCTCTTTGCCCGTGCCTGCCGGCGCCCCCAAGCGCCGATGGCATGCTCTTCGCCCGTGCCTGCCGGCGCCCCCCGAGCGCCGCTGTCCTGCTCTTCGCCCGTGCCTGCCGGCGCCCACCGAGCGCCGCTGTCCTGCTCTTCGCCCGTGCCTGCCGGCGCCCCCCGAGCGCCGCTGTCCTGCTCTTCGCCCGTGCCTGCCGGCGCCCCCCGAGCCCTGCTGTCCTGCTCTTCGCCCGTCCCTGCCGGCGCCCCCCGAGCGCCGATGTCCTGCTCTTCGCCCGTGCCTGCCGGCGCCCACCGAGCGCCGCTGTCCTGCTCTTCGCCCGAGCCTGCCGGCGCCCCCCGAGCGCCGCTGTCCTGCTCTTCGCCCGTGCCTGCCGGCGCCCCCCGAGCCCTGCTGTCCTGCTATTCGCCCGTCCCTGCCGGCGCCCCCCGAGCGCCGATGTCCTGCTCTTCGCCCGTGCCTTCCGGCGCCCCCCGAGCGCCGATGTCCTGGTCTTCGCCCGTGCCTTCCGGCGCCCCCCGAGCGCCGATGTCCTGCTCTTCGCCCGTGCCTGCCGGCGCCCCCCGAGCGCCGCTGTCCTGCTCTTCGCCCGTGCCTGCCGGCGCCCCCCGAGCCCTGCTGTCCTGCTCTTCGCCCGTCCCTGCCGGCGCCCCCCGAGCGCCGATGTCCTGCTCTTCGCCCGTGCCTTCCGGCGCCCCCCGAGCGCCGATGTCCTGCTCTTCGCCCGTGCCTTCCGGCGCCCCCCGAGCGCCGATGTCCTGCTCTTCGCCCGTGCCTGCCGGCGCCCCCCGAGCGCCGATGTCCTGCTCTTCGCCCGTGCCTTCCGGCGCCCCCCGAGCGCCGATGTCCTGCTCTTCGCCCGTGCCTTCCGGCGCCCCCCGAGCGCCGATGTCCTGCTCTTCGCCCGTGCCTGCCGGCGCCCCCCGAGCGCCGCTGCCCAGCTCTGCCGGCTCTTGCTCTCCGTTGCAGCCCACCGGTTCCTGTGCTGCTGTTTTTGTGCCTAGCACTTCCGGGGTTCCCAAGTACCGGCAGTCCTCGTCTGGTGCTTGGCTGGCAATTTGGGGTCCTGCTCGAATGGCTGGCCTCGTCTGGGTCTCTGCTGGAGGTTCCCTGGCTGCTTCCTCCGGCTCCTCCATGGAAGAACCATTGATTGGTGCTTCCCTGGAGATTTCTTGTCCACCTCTTCAGGGATAACGGGTGTCAGGTCTTGAACTCTAGGCTTTCTTGCCTCCGCGTTGGCCTGGCACCCCGGGACTAAGGTTTAGTTTGGGTTTTTTGTCACCTGCTGTTTATATTTTCACGAAGCTCCGTTCAAGCGTTTTTCCCATTTTGGGCGATTTTTAGTTATTATAGTTAGGAATGATGTTGTGTAATCTTGTTGTTGTTTTTTTTATTGAGTATGTTCCATCTGTGTCTTGTGTTGTTGTTTCGTTTGGAACGCCTGGGGGCGTTCCTTAGAGGGGGGATACTGTCAGGGTTTTTTCCGTTCTCGTGCGTCTCTGTTCCCTTGTGCCGGTTCCGGGTTCTCCCTTCACCTCATGGATTGTTGCGTCAATGTTCGTCCCCGTGTCCCACGCACACCCCCGATCGTGAAAATCCTTGCATTTAAAATATGCTCTAGACTTGAAAAAAATCCACATTTAATCCTTTTCAATGATTTGTCTGCTCTCATCAAGTCAAGTTCTGCTACATATAGCACATTCACGACATTGGCGTGTATTAACACATACCAGGTGAGCTTTCCGTAAGGGGCTTCAGATTCAGGAATAATTGAAGCCTGAAGACCCCTAAAGTGAGACGAAGGGTTGGTGGAGGGTTTTTGCTGTTGCTCGTTCAATAAGACTGTGTGAACTGATGCCTTATAAAGGGTGGAACTCTAGCTCTGTGCTAATTGAGCTGTGCTACTCCCGGAGCTTTGTAAACATCACATGTTTTAACACCTCTGCTGTAACACAGTAAACTTTAGATTTGCCATTATGTCAACCTATAACATTGTAACCTCACAAAAATCACATAAAATATGCCATTCAAGCTAAAACATTGTTTGTAGCATTCAGTTTTACAGTTTTACATTTCTACAGATGAATACTTTGCATCTTACATCCAGTGCAGGGGTGGACAGCAGGATGTGTGTGGACTGGACGACATCCGCTGCATGCAAGCTGTTGTGATAGGCCACATTGGAATGGTAGTGTTCTTCAAGTGCCATCATGTACGTCACAAAGACGTCCACCGGGATCTTAAATGTCTTAATCAAATCTCTCTCCTAGAGAACACATGTTCACAATGAGCACTGTGAAGTTAACCCAAGACTCTGGAGTTTTATCCTCACAGAAAATAACAAAAAAAAATCTAATCTGATGAAATAATCATTTATAAAAAATCATTGCCAATTAACATCACTCCAGACAGAAGCTAGATGAACTCAGACACAAACCTGAAAGAGGGTGTACATGATGCAAGTTAGCGGCTGGTTGTTTGAGTGCTCTTTAATTTTGAAAACGTCCAGACCCCACTTGTTTATGTCCTCCAGGTCCTATGGAGTGGAAATAGAAAATGTCTTTTCAAGTTTTGCAGTTCTGTTGATGCATTGTAGTTCATGTCTTTATTGTACCTTTGAAAGCTGGTCCTCCATGTCTGTTTTCACACCAAAACGTGTGATACTGGAGGGGGTCAGACCTGGTTCATGCGTGACCTTCCTCACCCCGCTGATCTGAGTCATGAGCTGCTGCTTTCTCTTCCTCTCTCGTGATTTCGCAGTGGGCAATGAGATCTCACACTCATTCTGTTTGTCTAGAGGGAAAGAGGTTTCAACATGTTAGTATTGTCACCACACTACGTTGAAATATTGATCTGTTCAAAGATGGTTCTTCTACATCAGCAAAGGATGCATGTATGGAGTTGTTTTATACAATGTGATACACAAGATAAATACAACCCATCCTTTGTTAGCATATGCGTAGTCTTGTAGTAGCCAGACTTTCAAGGAAGGCCTTAAGGCTTTGGCAGCTCTATTTGGTCAAGGCCCAACCATGAGGCCATTTGACTACCATCAACCAGTGGTAGTATACAGTTTATACAGTTTAAATACAGTTTAACCGAGGTTCAGGATTCCTGAAGTGTTGCCATATTTCTGTACCACACTCATCAACACAACAGTGTTGTGTTGGGCTAGCTACTAGTTAGCATCGCTATTACACCAATATTGATCAGTGTGAAAAAAGACAGACTCTTTACAGCAGCAATGGAGCACAGAACTTTAGATGCTGGAACGGAAATGTCCATCCATCCATTTTCATGTCGGCTTTTCCCCTTTCGGGGTCGCCACAGCGGAATGAACCCAACTCCTCTGGCACATGTTTTACATGGCAGATGCCCTTTTGCTGGGAAACATTCACACACACACTCATTCACACTTTAGCACTATGGACACTCGTTCTTACTCAATTCACTTATACCGCATGTCTTATACTTATACCGGGTGCTCCAGGGAAACCGGAGCACCCGGTGAAAACCCACGCGATCACGGGGAGAACATGCAAACTCCACACAGAAATGCCAACCGACCCAGCCGAGGCTCGAACCAGCGACCTTCTTGCTTTGAGACGACCGTGCTACCCACTGCGCCACCGTGACGCCGGATGGAAATGTGATCATTATAATTAATATCAGTAATATAGATAATTTTATATATATATATATATATATATATATATATATATATATATATATATATATATATATATATATATATATATATATATATATATATATAAGATTGAGTTTATGTCTAGGCGAGTGTGTGTGTGTTTGTGTGTGTATGTGCGTGTGTGTTGGGGATGATCGAACACAAGAGATGAGAGAGAGTCGGTAATGACATGGAAGGGTGGGACATGTTGCTGGCTTAAAAGCTCAAGGAACCTTCCCCTCAGACCTTCTGTCTTTCTGCTTCCTCAATCTCGGACGTCCTTTGTCCACTCCGCTCATGCGTTACTCGTCGTGGTAACCCTTCATGGCTCTAAGATATGATACTAAATAATGTCTTGAGAATTAATTTCCGTAAAAATGCTCTATACAGTTAAAATTTGATGATGAATGGGTGAGTGCAGAGCCTTCACAACAGGCAATTGACAAACCTGATGCTGATTTAAATACGCAGCTTTACTGTTACTGTGCTCATTTTCAATTCATTGAAAAACGACTGCCCAAAGGCAAATGTAGGGTTTGTCAGGGTCTCTAAGTCAAAAAAATTGAGAGCAGTGAAAATATTCAGAAGTAAATAGCTTTTATTAGAAGATTGAGGGTAAATTGGTGGTACGGCTCTGTTCTAGATTCCCCTGGTCTTTCCATGAGCTCCATGAAAAGATGAATAGGGTCCTGGAGCAAATTTGAGGTAACCATTCGTTGAAGCTTAGTAGAGTAGCTAACTCCCCTCAGAACAGAGCAAGCAACTTTGGACACCCATCCAAACAATAAAATGATTGTATGGGGCTATTTGTGTAGTAAAAATATTTGTCAATTGTAAGTCCGTCTTCAAATCTGTGTTTTCACAAACCTATATCTTATACATTTTATCTGTGAAAAAGTTTCTCAATCCCAAACTTTGTGATCCTGTGATCTGTAAACTCATGTTTTTTTTGCCATTTTATAGATTATAGATAACATTTTTGTTCCGGCCAACACACTTTAGCTTTATATATGCCACTGTTTGTTATGCTTTTTAACACTACGTAATATATGTACACAATCTTGTACCCAGTTTTTAAACAGCTTTTAAAATACATTTAAACAAAATTAACAATTGAATAAAAAAAAAACATTTCATTGGTATTACATAGTGCAGAAGAACAGCTAGTTTCATATTTGAAGATTTATGTATATATTTACAGTTGTCGTGCCAGAAGTATTGCAAAGATCCAAAAAAATATGCTTTTTTCTTAGTAGAAATTAAGAAAAAGCAATAAATTTCAAATTTCAATTAGCTATTTTGGTAACATTTTTACATACCGATGCATGGTTTGAGGTCCCAGGAGACTTGAGGTTTGAGACACATGCTTACCAATTTACTGTATATATACTTATAAATAATTACCTTTTAAAATCAAGATATTTACAGCATTAAGATATATATTACTATAATAATAGTAAGCAATTTTTAAGCCACTTTTTTACAGTAAAAATGTTTTACACGCTTTACTACCAGAAAGGCAGGAAAGAATTCAATTCTTGTTTTCCAATGTTTTCTTTTTTTAAAGGACTCAGACTAAAGTGATATTCACTAAAAAGAAGTGAAAACTTTATTTAAGATGCCAGATTTTTCCTCTTTAGACACAAGACTGTGTCTCCTTTCTAGAAGCATCTCTAGCTTCTTTATCTCTAGCACTGTTGAAGGTGTTTGTCTGAACATCTCCCTTGCTGATGAGTAAAGTGTGTAGGCTGCAGGATCTGAGCGGCAGCTTCTGGGAGCGCAGTGACCCGATGGCATCTGACGCAGGCTTGAGTTTCAGCCCTCCTTTCGCACACAATCAAACCAGACCAGCTCAAACTGGATTGAGTAACTGTGGTGTAGACCAACCACAGACCTCTCCTCCTCTTCATTTGTTACAGCATTCATGGAGGAGCTAGTCTGCGTATTAGTCACTTTATCTGTTATACAATCTAAAGAAAACAGCTAGCGTGGTTTCTCGATGATTCACTTAATGCTGCTTTTTAAAATGTATCCGTAAATCTGCAGCAGATTTTTAGAATGTAAAGATTGATTTTTCTTTCATTAACATACCTTAATGTAAAATGTAAATTTTCATTTTACTGTTTTTGAAAAAGTCACACTTTAAAAAGTAAAACAGTTACCCTAGCCCTCTGTTGTGAGACCTATTCCTGCTAAATCCTACTGTGCAGCAATGAATAATTACTACAGAAATGTCTATTATGGCTTCAACAGCTAATTGGTTGATGTAAACAAACTACCAAGAAAACTGCATAACAAACACTTCGAAAACGTGACTACTCAACAACGCAAACAGTTGCATCTTGAAATGATGATACATGATAAACAGATTGCCAAGGACAATCTTTTTGTGAGGTCACAAAATTGACAGATGCGACCAAAAAGCAATTTTTAGGGGTTATTAAACCTGAGATTTATCTGAGCAAAAGAGAGCGATAGTTTTGAAAAAAACACAAAGATAAGAAAAAACTACAGAGGAAATGGCTGATATTTGGGTATACAGCAAGGTGTTGGATAAATGGTAATAATGGGATATAGAAATGTAAGAGTAAAATGTATTCTACGCTCGGGATTCTGGGAGATTGAGTCATGTGTTGAGAGTCATTGAGAAGTAAAGTTGGCTGGTACACAAGACAAATTTTAATACTGAGGATACTTTAACACTTTTTTAAAGTATTAAAGTATGAGGAAAAAAGAACTTTTGAAAAAAAAAACAAACAAACAAACAAAAAAAAACCTTAAATGAGAAACTCCATTTGTCCCACCTGCACTAAGCCATGTTTTCTTTCTTACGTATTCAGGGATACACAATTTAATATTTTAATACGGTAATAACATGGTATTCTCTGCTTATTTCATTCATTCATCCAGTAAAATACATAAGTATTTTCTGTTTGTTAAACTGCATGCACTAAAGTTTTCATATTTGAAAACTAAATATGCTGTAGTAGTATGACTTGCTCTTCTCTTTCTTTCTTTATTTTCTCTTACTCTCTTTCTCTCTCTCTCTGTCTTTCTCTTTTTCTCTTTCTTTCTTTCTTTTTTTCTTTCTCTCTCTCTCTTCTTATTTCACTCTTATTATTTCACTCTCTTTTGATTTAATTTTTTATTACTTCACTCTCTTTTTAATGTCACTTTTGCTTTCTGATATGTTTTTCTTTCTGAGATGATATATGGAGGACTCTGAAAAAGATCTGAAGTAAAAAAAAAAGGTTTTCAGGGTCCTTATAATCTTCTGCGGGGTTTTGTAAAAATAAATTTTACCAGGAATAATATATATAAGTATATGTATTATTATATACATTACATTATATACAATATAAAATAAATAAATGTATAAATAAAACGAAAAAAAAAGTCCACAACATTTGTTCAGATAAGATCAAACACGATAAGCTAATTGTAGCTTTGATAAAATGCTAAAAAAGTGTTTGATTTAATATGATTTAAAGACATTTGAGTTATTTATTATATAAATAGCAGATCTATTTCATTACAAATGTATATAAATATAAATAAATAATAAAATTAAAATAAATATAAAATCAATTATTGAGAAAGGAAAGTTGAGACTCACCTAAGAATGTGTTGGAGATGAACTCGGACACCTGGTTCCCAGAGCGACTCATCTCCGAAAAATGTGTGAGCTCCCGATTTAACATCCTTTTAAACTAGAAAAAATGAAGAAGAACCCCATCATTTGATAAAGTCATACAGAGTTAAGACTTCTTCTAAAGACAATCCATACAATTTCCAAGCACACAAACAACAGCTACTAGCTAATGGTTTCAAAGCTCTTTTTTCTCTTTAAAACACACCTTAATGTAACCCCAAGACACAGAGAGGAGGTAGTTCACTTCAGGCATGTTGGAGACTTTGTTTGCTAGATTAAATCCTGGATTCCTTGCTTCTCACGGAATACAAAAACTGTTCAACTCAAATTAAATTCCACAATGAATTCCTTCAACAGCTCATCAAACCTCTTGATTCTGATCATATCTTTGAGCAAACACCAGAGAGAATCCAAACAGCAATCCATTAGATCCTCAGCATCTGGCTTACAGCATGCTTCAATGCCTCTAGAACAAACGCTCAGATTTCACTCCCTCGCTCACTTTCTCTTTTTTGTCCCCTTCTTCTCCTCCTCCTCCCTGCCTCCCTCCCTCCATCCACCCATCCCTTCCTCTCTATCTCTCTCTGCTATTACAGTAAGTGAATATGCAAGTAAAAAAAATTCTTCCACATAATACTTTCACCCAAATTCATTTTTCTGACTCCAAATGGTATTTGCTTTTCTTATTAATAACGTTTATTACAAGTTTAAAGCAATAAAAGCATTAAAGCATTTCAAGATCTTTTTACACATTCATCAGTCCATTATACATCAAACCCTACTGCACTATTTAAGTTTTGATAAACCCAAACCATAACAATTGAGCGTCGCGATGTTACAATTTTAAATACAACTACAACAAAATCTATGTGATTAAAACGCACCAAAATAATCAGAGGTGTTGAGAGGTCAAACACTAGTAAAACAATTAAGTCTGGAACTTTTACAAGCATTTTTAATACTGTAAACTGCCATAAACTAATTTTAAATTCAAAAGATTTGTATTAGTTATAACCTAAACCTGAAAATAAAGGATTGTCTGAAAATTAAAAGAAAAAAAATTTAAATCATAATGTTATATTAGTTTTATAGACCAAATAATATTATTTAGTAGAAGTCTTTAAATATTTAAAAGCTGGTCTAAAAGTAGTTTGAATCAAAGAAATGTAAAATGAACTAAATTAATGTAAAATATGTGTTTCTATTTATTCATTGTAATGTTAGGTCATCACTTTGATATGGTATTCAATATTCATTCATTCATTCATTTTCATGTCGGCTTTCTTCCCTTTCGGGGCTTGTTTTTTCTTTCTTCATCAGCTTCATCTCTCCAATCACAAACAATAATTGAGATCATAAAGGTTTCTGTTGTGTTCTGTGCTACGGTGCGCCCACTGTTCAACAGCAAGTTCACACAATTATTGTCTTACTGCACCAAAATATTGTTCTGGTAATTGACAAATACAAGCAAAGTTCTTATATTTTTTTTGTTAAATTAGCAAGAAGGTGCACGAAAAGTGTCTATTACATGATCAAATACAAGCAATGGAACCAACCAGGACTAGCTACCAGTGGATGTCACTTTTGTGTAATGATTACAACACTAAACATCACTTATGATTAAATCCGTAGCTCCAAAAATCAAAATTAGATCAAAAAGTTTCCCCTAACTTACCTCTCTCCAAGTTTTTTGGCCCCCAAACCTCCTTTTTTCAGTAAAGCATAGTCCCATTCTTTCACTAATTGTCTTTTGCACTATAGTTGAGCATTGAGAACACCAGTGTACACTCTCACTTTGATGGATGTCAGGAAGTGTGTTATAGTGATTAAGCTCACTGTCGCTGTGGTGTTCCTCCCTCGCTCACAGCTCCTCCTTCACTCGGTCAGCAGCCTCAGGTAGAGACTCATGCAGTGATTAAAGCTCTACTCAAACCGCTTCAAAGCCAAGACAAGAAGACCCAACCCACTTTCTCCAAACTTAGGCGTAAACTGAACTGCACCATGCTGCTGAAATTGTCCAGAAAGAGATATTCAAATTTTACACAATAAAGTATCTATTTTCTATATCAGCACTTCACGAAGGTGAAACTTTTTGTTACCCCCAAACAGTAAAGGTACCTTATTATTCCTCTTTTAAATAATTTATAATACATTTTGATCCATCTACAGTATCAACGCACCCTTAAATTTATTAAATTTAACATAAACAATGTCTTTTTTCATCAGCTCAAAGGCTTGTACTCTAAAAAACGAGTTGTGTATCCAATGTTCCCCCTACTGCCACCCAGTTGGCCTCCCATCTCCCACTTGCTTCCGCCATGCCCCTTGCTGTTTTTTGTTATCACAGAAAATCCACCCGTTTCTGACGATCACTTTCAAATTTTGCAGCTTCTAGTGTACATTGGTGTTCCTGTCTCCCATTTCCTGTGAAGGACCTCCATAACTGCCTTCTTCCAGGGATTGGGGATTGAATCACATTACCTGGATCGCATCGTCTCTTAAGCTCTGGTTCAGAGGCTGCATTCAAGTTCTAGCCCTTACCCCTAACTCTGCTTTTACGTGCTCACGTGAGGAAAAGAGGTGTCCTAATTCTCTTAAAAACAATGGGGAAGGACTATAACAAAGGGGTGTAAACCACTTCAGTCTAACTGTGGTTGGACCTGCACTCCAGAACAAGCTCTTGAGAAGGATTTCCCAGCATGCACCCTGAAATACGAAACAACTGTTTACCTAAGAAGGCTGTCAGCGTGACGAAAGAGAGCCACATAAGCAAATAATTTCTGGTTGTTTAAGTGTTTTTAAATTTCCACATTCCACATCACTGTTTTGCCGGCTTCATGGTGGTGTCCCAATTCATACAATATTCAGCTGCCCCCTTAACACACTGTGTCAGGGGAACACAGACTGTCAATGTGGCTGGTAGGGAATTTGTTCCTTGTAACATTTTTAGAGACATTGAATTGGATCTAATGTCCAATTGTGAATATGCTTTGTGTACTCTATTGTTAAACTAGGTCTTCGGAAATCTGACCTATGACCTTTCACAACTACTATTTTAGAAAATCCCTTTGATCTTTTTATTGGGGTTATAGCATACTAGATAGTTCATACTTTGTTAAAGGGTTTACGGGGAAAAATGCTATTATCTTATTTCATGCAGTTATTCAGTTACTACTTGTTTTTGTTGACATCATAGGTAAGTTAAAGGGTAAAATTATGATTGTTATTATTCTTCTATGATCAGTGCTCTAATTAGTTTGGCTTTCTGTATAGAGTGGTTTTATACAATAAAAGTGTGAGTGAAATGTCATGTGGGAAAGATTCATTCCCTAATAGGTTATTATTAGTAGTCATTGGTGTTCATCTATTAAATTAGTCTATTTTAGTAGTCATCTATTAAACACCCCTAGACAAACGTTACATAATGCCTCAACTAACCTGCACATTATGACTAATGTTAAAATTATTTAAAAAAATTCCCTGTGTAATTGAAAAAACACACACAATACAAACAAGTGGGTCTCTTGCTGTTTTGACCTAAAATGCCCATCTTGTATTTTATTTTCTTAATATTTTGGATTATTATTGAAAAGTTAGCTTTTTGCGCTTGTTTTTTGTCTTTTTTATTTTTGAAAAGTGCTTTATTTATTGTTTTTCAAGATCTTTTTTTTGATATGTTGTCTTTTGAACAGTAGTTTGACTCTGTTTTGCACTTTTGTTTTATAATGGTTGCAAAAGTAAAGGGCTTACTGTAGGTATATAACGGATTTACTTTATGTAAACAATTATGGAAATAAAATACGCAAAAAAATACAAGCTATATGGTCCGGACCTTTTACTTGGAGGGCATTTTAACAACTGGACCTCACTGACTATTAATTGAATACCCCTGCTCTACTTTATCTACTGTCTGTCTACAGTTATTAAGAATTGATGTGTTAGCAGGGATGACCGATATGGCCTAAACATTTATTTTAAAAATATCTAGTGCTTAGTGTGATAAAATCAATGACTATTTCCACAGAGTAGCATCAGTGCTTCCATTAGCAAAATGAAAATTTTTTAAACTAAACACTGCTTTATTTACATTTTTCTATACACATATATTTTGAATATGAGACATGTGTCAGTCAATTACACATCTTAACATTCATTAAACAATTAAGTATTGTGGCTTTGTGGGTTATGATTCCCTTCAGCTGAACGCATTCCATTTCTCCAAGTTTCTATTTACATCTGATTAGCTATCAGGGTAAACAACAAACTGAGGTCACGCGCGGAGAAGCCAGTGGTTGTGAAAACGCTCAAATATTCTTGCTGCAATCTTTCGCTAGTATTTGATCAAAGTTTCAAAACTGTAATTATTAATATGAAAAACTTTCTGTAAGATTACGTGTTAACATATATAATTCAGTTGATATAGTCTTTTATTGATCACTATGAAAGCACTTTAGCTCAAATAACATGTTGCAGTGTTTTAGTGTAAATTATTTTTGACTCTAAAAGTCTGTTATCATTTAAATTACGGTATTATAAAACAGCTATTTGTAAGATTTGTAATCTATACTGATCAGTGTGTCAGAATTGCAAATGAAAGGGAAAATATCTCGAACTTTTAAGTGGTAAAATGTTCTTCAGAAGCATTTAGAGAAGAACCAGATCACGTCTGCCACTAACGCGACAATGAAGAGAACATCCAGAAATATTCAGAAAAAAATGAACTTCATACTTTTCCAATCTTTTCTCCTAAAATTGTTTATGAAAAATGTTACATTTAATTTAAAGCATTTATTTCAAGTTACAATAAAACATGTTTCACTTACATTTAACCAGGCAACTCAGAAAAAAAAGTAGATAAAAAGAACAGAAAGCAAATGCAAGATAAATATTATGTGTGCAGTAATTGGCTGTCTGATGTATTAGGTATTATTAACAGAAAAAGAAGTGAAATAATAATAAAGTTATGTAAGTTGTGTGACAAATCTATTTTGGGAGTTTTAACATTAACATTTGATTAACAGTTATAAAAATGTGTTTATTTTTCTCCTTGATAAGATATAGATGAAACTATATTTTCCAATAATAACAAAAAATAACACTTAAGCTACACTTATTTCAAGAAATATTTATATATATATTTTTTTCATGTATTTATTCAAATGATTCAAAAGTAACAGGAAACTTCACGGAAAAAAACGTATTGTATGTAATCATGAAATTTAGTTCATGAAAAAAACACATCTTGATCACATTTCCATTTGAAATAATGTTAAATTTAAAGTTTGTTTAATTTTAAATTTAAATGTACGTGTTTAAAAACTATCAAATAAACATCCGTCTATAATCAAACAAAACATTATAAATTGATTTTCTGTTGACATTCTGTTGCTCATCTAAAGAGTCTCACCTTGTCAGAGGCCATGTCACTGACGGAGCGGTACGTCTGGATGGCCTCCAGCTGGTTCAGGCACCAGTCAAGCTCCTCCATGGTCGACAGAGCCAGCTTCTGGTAAGATTCATCTGGCAAGAGACAGACGGACATATATTCAGGATCCAGGTTCAGCCCGGGGTGAACAGAGCAGACAGAAGAGCCGGTGTCTTTGACGAGAGCTGCAGATGGAGTCATTCTGCTCCGAAAAGACTGGGTCACCAGCTCACTTCAGAGCCCTGTGAAGTGTGTGTGCCAGTCAATCATCAGTCTACCCCTTCCAAACGTCGTCTCACTCTGATGTAAGGTGGACACCCAGAGCCCTGCAGCATACAGGGGGAGGGACTCTACAACTCAACAACCCATCTGTCCTCAGTTCCACTTTTGATGAATGAATGCAGAGCACATATACCGCAGCCTTCAAAGAGTTTTTACATTTGTAAACAAGTCTGATCATTCACTTCTGTTTACATTGATACAGTCCCAATTCAAAGCTCTCAAAAATCAATGTGAACGTATACTATATCAAAATATTAGAGGCAATGAAGATTTAAATGTGCGTATAGATCAAATAGAGGTACTTGTCTCGTACAGCTGAACTGTTGGACAATATCATATTATGAACAGATAAATATAACATATAAACGTTTATTGAGCATTTGACCATTTTTCTTGTTACTTCTATGTAAAAGGTTGTTTGCGTACTTGTGTATGTAGCCACTCAGTTTCATACTTGCTAGATTATGTGCACACTTGCATGCCTTACTTGCATGTGTATGTGAATACATATTTAAGATTACTTGCTTACATGCATGTTTACTGTACTTACGATTTGTTGGTTAAAAAAGTAAGCAATGAAACCAAGCTATGCAAATTGAGAATATTTGTGTGGACATACATGCTTAAGCTCACTTGCTTATGCGCATATTTGTTGATATTGTCCATCTTACTGTTTTTCCCTCCTATTATTCCGCATCAAATTCACTTTTTTTAAATTCACTTTTAAACTCTGTTGAATAAATGAAGATATCAAAAATTTGCATCCACCACGTTACTATTTTTGTTTTAACTTTACAAATAATAGAACAAACTCTATACCCAATATCCTCAAAGTTTTTAATCTAATTCTAATTATGTCAAACAGTTACATGATTGTTTTTACAAAGCCTTTTCTACAACTAGGTTTAAAAAAAATCTCATTCTTATTGTTTCAATTTAATAACATTTATGACTCGGATTAGTTTTACTTAAATTTGGATAAACTTGAGCTCTTTTGTCCAAACTTACCTTTAACAATCCCATCACAAAGGCAGTTGTGGACTCAACACTGATATACACAACATTAAAATAAACTATCTACACGTTAACTCATATAAAGGTGTATCATTTTTAAAAATACTTATTTAATCCAAAAAATTCTTATTTTTAATCTGACCTTTAACAAAATAAGATGTATTTCCCTGTATTAATAGCCATTCAAATGTCTACACAATTACAAACATGTACATAAAATTTAGCAGATTTTCTTTAATAGAATCATTATTCAAATAAACAACGTATGACGTGTAAATCACAATTACTATAAAAAAGAGGACTTTAGTCCAAGACATTTATATTATAATTTTAATCATATTTCATTAGTAAAATAAAAGTGACTAATTATTATTATAATTTTTTTATGAATATGCTGAAGCTATAGGACAAACAAATAAAACATAATAGTCAAAAGATCCTAAATATGTCATGAAAGGAAAATGTATATAAAAAAAAAACTAAAAGAAAATGTATCAATTACAGCACCTCCGACAGTGTGAGACTAACTCTTTAATCTTCATGCCCCCCCCCCCAACCCCCCAGATCCCCTAGCACCCCCGTCTGATCCGGCCTGAGCTAATGAGACGGGGATATGAAATCAAAGCCAGCGCTGTGTTTGCGGGAGCAACTCGAGAAGCAAACTTTATTCCCCTTTCTGGCCAGCATCCAGACAAAGCTCAGCATGAGCCAAACACAGTAAACCACTTCCCTCTCTAGGGTGAGCCACGGCTAAAACCTGGACTAGATTTGTGTTAAGGCACAGAGACAGCATATCTTTTCATAATGACTGAACAAAATAACTAACTTGGATTTGAAAATGAACCTGGATTTTCTGTATGACCCATGGCAGAGCGACCTTGGATGGAGTTATGATGACAAGACCAGACGTTGAGAATAAACCTTGTTGGAGAAGTTAATTACACAAAGGCATACACCCCTGTGATCACAGAAGTGCTGCAATCAACACAGCTATTGCATGAGATACATGATAAATGTATCACATTTTAAACACATGCTGTCTAAACATCAGTTCTCCGTTAATCCATCAACTTAATATCTAGATAAGAGATGAACTACAATTTAATTTAACCATGGAAACCATGTTTCAATATGAAAGCAGTTTCCTCGAAAAGCAAAGGTGGGTAGTAGTAATTACAGTTATTTTTTACAATGAATTACATTTATTTTTTTGTTAAGTTAACTAGTTCATCTTGAGTAATTTTAAAAATGTGTACTTTTTAAAAATGACTTTTACTCAAGCACAAAGTTTGTGAAATATCTGTTCTTGTACTTGGTTATTTCTGAGTTATATATTAGTTACATTTTACCTGCATTCCTCCATTACTAATACAATGGACATAAATTAACATTATATTTAACAGCAAGCTAGCAAAACACGTTTGCAAGTCCTGTGAGATGTTGAAGATCACCCTTACCCAAAGTCATGTGTATTTGCTTAACAACAACAAAAAAACATTAATAGAATGTCAACTTTTATAACTGAATAAGTATACTGATTATTGCTGCAGCAATTGCACATATAAAGCTGATGAAAAATAGTGAAATTGACTTTTGCCAGGTAAGATATTTGTCAGAAACTCAATGTATTTATATACCTTCAAGGAAATAACTTACATTTGGTCATTTGATCAATCTGTTGGGAAACAGGCAAAGCAATGTAAACACACTGGCTGCCTGACTTTCATTATTGACTTGGGGGAAGAAAAAGTAGTATATCATATCATAAACGCTGTATTCTAACCATTCAATTTAAATAGATTCATCCTGACGTTCCAGCAAACACCTACGAACAAAACAACCACATCCAACAGCGAGCTCCGGATACCATGTGTGATAGGGTTGTAAAAGCAAGCGGAGGTTTTGCTTTAAATCTGCTGACGTCCGTGAGGATATTCAGTGCATTACTGCTGATGAATTAGATCAATTTAGAGAGGTCTCCTACGCTCAAGATGTTTCACATATGGAACTCGTTTCAGATGGGTGTAGATCTGAAGAATGGCACAAATACAAACGAATAATAGCACCAGTATGTCAAGAGCGTGACACAGAACCACAAGTGAACAATCTGAAGTGGCTTGATTGAAGAACAGCACACACAACTGCTGGTGACTCAGAGAGCTACATAAACTAGACGGCCACTTTATTAGGTACATCTTTGGAAACACTTGGTTACACAACAAAAGATAGACACTTGCAGAAGGTTAAGCTGAGCTTTAAAGTGGGCAGAAACAAAATGTTATTTGTATGAGCAGACTAGTTTGAGGTAATAGCCATAACTCTGTCACTCCTAAAAGTAAGTTTGTACGAGAAAACACACTTGAACATAACACGGTTAACTTTGATGGTTTACGAGTACAAATCAAGCTCAAACCAGTATTAATATGGAGCAGCTAATAAAAGGGCATGCAAATTTCCAGATGCTAAACATTTTTTATCAAGTGAAATTTTCATTTAGTACGTATGAACTAACTGTATACATGGTATTTCAGTAAATTTCAACATTTGCATTTTTAAAATTGCATAGAAGATCCAAATTTTTAGGTCAGCTAACCACTTTGTTAAAAATCATTTGGTTTATTCATCAGTTGTCTGGAACCCAATTAAAATAGTGCACTCAGAAGGAAAATTTTAAATATGAATTATTGGTTGAACAGTTTGCTGGCAAAAGAGAAAATGTCAGTGCAGGATAATCATGTTGACAGAAAACCAAATAAAGTCAATCTAGTCATTTACTCTCCAGAATTCTGATCAAGGCATTTTTTGGCTGTCAAAATAAACATTACTTCCCCAGATGAAAACAGATCAATTGATTTTAAATTGCATTTCAAAACAGTTTGGGGTGAATGCTTTTCAGTTATTCTTAGGTACAGGATAAGAAAGAATTCTCTTGTGATGTATTCAGGAATTTTCTACTTTACAAGGTATAAATAGCTATTTTTTAATAATAAAAAGAAACAAAAAGCACTTTTCCCAGTTTGTCTACATGTTTGCCAGATATTTTTGTTATAGGATCTATACTATCTCTATATCTGACATCTTTTTTAGATTAAAATTGTCTAAATGAGTCATTCCCTCACACAGGTTGAAAGGCACTAAAGGCAGAGCAGTTTTGTTAAATTGAACATTTTAGATCTGTAGGACCAATGAAAGATCACAAGAAAGACTTTCAGCAGGCTTTACTAGTCTTAGAAAACAAGTTCCACTTATGGATTGTTTGCTAAATACACTTCCTTCTCTTTCTTTTGGCAGAAAAGCTCCAACATACACTCAATATCAACATGGACCATTTTGGCAGGAGCTGGATTTTACCCTACCTCACAACTTGAGAAACTGGAACAATTTATTTGAAAAATCTAAATATTTTCAAAGAACCCCCACCCCCCCCCCCTCGCTTTTTTTTTTAAGTTGCAAAAATTCATCAAATAAACCTCAAATCTATTGCGGTGGTTTGCATTGAATCTGAGTTGTAGAATTTAACATTTACCAAAAACTATCTGTTTCTTTTCTATTCTTAACTATTCAGTTATTTAAAGTAACAGAAAATGCTAACTGATGTTAATGATGTTAATGAAAGTATTTCAGCAAAGAATTCATTGCAAACGTTTCATCTGTTGGACAAAAGGAAATGAGCTTTTCATATTTTTTCATCACGCTTCAAGTGCAGATCTCCTCTAAGTTAACGCAGACTCTTAAGGTGCCAAAGCTTCCTTGGTAAGGTCTACAGTATGTCTTTCGGTTTAACAGGCCAAGTATTTCACTTTCTTTACAAAAGACCATAGAGTAGAGTTACCCAGCATCCTCTCTGTGCCACAAACCTGGCTCTGTGAGCGTTTGGCCATTGCAGCATCCCCTCCTCCCTCAGGCGGCTGTACACTGCTCCTCTCTGTCTGCTCTTACCCCCAGCTGCACAGCTGATATATGGGACAGGCTTTCCCCATTTCACCCGTAAACTGCAGAATAGCTGGAGTGTTCTTATGTCGACTGCTCTGTTGAATATTACTCGTAAAGCTTGAAACTCTCCACGGCAGATGCTTTTGATGGTCATGGTTAAATCTGTGTCAGTTCAAAACTATGCAGACAGGCTGATGCTGGTAAAAAGCCTTTTTTGGCAACACATATTTACTTAACAGGGATGTGAAAAACACAGCTTTTCTATTTATTATCACAAATATATGTTTTCAATATATTGACATATTTAAAATTTGTGTAACCTATTTAACTTTGAAAAGTGCACGTAATCAGAGAATTAGAGTAATTATGAATACTATAAGTGCAAAAAGTGAAAATTTTAATTTTGTTCTTTTTAAGTATAAAATCTTCTGCACAGGCAAATTCTAATTCATTCGTATTTGTTAATTTTTCTTAATTGGTTGTTCTTTTTTCCCCCCAAATTCACAGTTTTAGTGCATTTTGCAAAGAAGGATTGTACAAAGACGAAAAAAAGAAGAATTCAATATATATATTTATATTACAGCCTAACTGAGATGATACCAAACTGTCAACTGCACCAATAAACCAACATTTGTATGGATAAAATAAAACAACTAGTTTCCAATTTTTTGTTTGTTCTTTAAGCCATGTCAGCATCTCAGGAAAGATCATAGCTAGACAGTTATAAAACAGTAAAAGGTATACTGCTACCTTAAAATACAACAGTTAATATAAAATGATAAAGCATAACAATTACTCAGATATATTTCTAAATTACTTGATTGCATGAAATATGGTTAGTTAATTTATAGTTTTCGTTTACTTATTTGTATTGTTAGACTTAAGAGTAGCAACTGTTGGGGAATGGATTTGGGCTGTTCTTTACTCTAGACTCCAGTGTTAAAACAACTATATTTGATTCATTTCTGTACATAGACAAAAACAGACAACTAACATTGTAAAGCAATTTTTTTTTCAATAAAAGTAATTAAACCTTGATTGATTCAAACAATGGCTAATACAGTTGGCCATGTTTAAACAGGCCACCAGGTTCTTAGAACTAAACTGGAAAGCCTCTTCACTCTGAGAGTACAGACACTGCCTGAGTCAACCTCACATTCAGAACTCTCTGTGGGGGAATTTCATGTCCTTATTTGTTCACACCAATTATATGTACAGCCAGTATACCATACAGTACGACTGAAATAATTTAGTCCAAATCCCTTAATACACTTTTCAAGTAGAGTTGAAATAGTTTTTGAATTATTATTTTAGTAGATCAGTTCGTCTTCTGGCATGGTGCATTGGCTCTCACTGTTCTCCTGCTGTGTTGTTTTGGGCTGAGCACGTGAACAGAATAGAATTCCAAACAGCTCACTGAATCAACATTGTGACATCTGGCTCACCTTCGCTAAGGATACCTGCCAACACGGCTGTTCAAACAAAAATGCTAAATCTTAAACTTCAATTATCTACGTTATCGATACACTGCTCTTCAATGTTGCATTAGAACAAGATAAAAAGAACACTCTGTCTGCGTGTGTTCTTGATCAAAAGAACGGTTTGTTACTCATGTGATTCACCTAGGTCTTTTACATTTGTTCCACAATCCCCGTTATGGCCAGGCGGGGGTCACGTGTAGGTTATTTGACATTTATTGCCCCCTTTGAAAACTAACAGGGCTCACTTCCACCATCTTCAATTGTGGTTTTCTTTCAACCTACATTTGATGCTGTCTCGCCAGCACACAACTCTTTCTACACACTGCCTCTCTTTTCTTCATTCTTGCTCGCCTTTACGTCTGCAAATCATCTTGTGGCTGGCTGACAGCTTCCACAATGCACCATAGAGAGCATTTGGCTAGAAATCCGGTCAGCTTTACAGCTCTTCTGACGTCAAAAGGCATAATTCAAATACTAACCAGGGTGCACGGGCATTAAAACCAGCAAGGCTGCTATTGCAACCTGGGTGAACTGAAAATCTGGACTGGATTCCCAGTGTGAGGATTCTAGTTCAGATACAGATTGACTCACCAGAATCTCCTCAAATATTTTCATTCATACGTCGTGGTAATTTGTGACAATTTGTGTAAGAAACAAAGGCAGTCTTAAGTTGATGCCAAATTTTTTCACAAAGTACTCACTGATGTTGAGAACACATCATTGATAGTCAAAGTTGTTAAATTTTTATTAAAATCCATTAATAGTATTAACAAAAATGTATCCATCCATTCATATAGAGCAGTATTGTCAAGTTATTTAATTGTCTATTGACTTTGAATAGGAGTTTCTATATCTGATGTGCAAACATCCATCCATCTTCTTGCCGGCTTTGTCTTTTTCAGGGTTGCCACTGCAGAACGAACCACCAACTCATCTGTTAAATGTTTTATACAGCGGATGCCCTTCCAGCCACAACCCATCGCTGGGAAACATTCATACATTCATTAGCCAATTCACTTATACCGATGTCTTTGGACTTGTGGGGAAACCGGAGCACCCGGAGTAAACCCACGCGATCACGAGGAGAACATGAGAACTCCACACAGAAATGTCACCTGATCCAACCGAGCCTCGAACCAATAACCTTCATACTGTGAGATGACCGTGATACCCACTGTGCACCATGACACCCATGAGCAAACAACTTTATATGTGTTTAATGCAAATACTGAAACTAGTGAAATTTACATCTGAAACTTGTGCCTCTATGTTAAAAAAAAAACAAAAAAATAATAGTAAAAACAAAAAAGTTTAATAAAATCAGATCACTAACCTTGCAAAATTAACCATGAAAAAAGTTAAATTATGAAAATGTATTTATTTTTCAACTCTTCAATTACTCTCAACATGATAGGTTAGCATCTGACAACTTTGAGGATAACCATTGCACTTGGTCCAAAATATTTTAAAGAACAGTAGTTAAACTGAAATTTGTTAAATTAAATCAGATCAAATATCAGATTAAAGGTTAAAGAGTGGCGCTTTACAAATAGCTTTGTTTGATTGATGTATTTTCTATCAAACACAATGTTACCTCATCTAATAGGCTCTTCTCAATTTTATTGAAATTTCTTTTATTTAATGTCATACTTAAAGCTCTTACAATTTTAAAAATCCAAAAATGTAAAAAAAAATTTCAACATTTAAACTAACTTTATTCAAACGTATTCCAACATATATTGTGACACATGATCCCAATATTAGATATTATGAAAACAAACCCTGGAGTTCAACATGTTACTAGTATTCTGTATTTAACACATTATTATCTTAATTACTTTTTAAGAGCCTCAAGAAGTATCTGGTTTTACAGTTGAACTAATATTTGTTAAATCGGTAGTTTGACTTCTTCTCTCAGACACTTCAGAGAAGTGAACAGATGGATTATGATCAAAGCTTTTCCCTTCATTTTCTGACATTTCTCTTTTTCCTTTGGAAGAATCACACGGAGCTGTAGTTCAGGGCCAGGTCATTGGCAAAAGAACTGCATGATGTCACAGGCTCAGATAACTGTAAATGTGAGAATGTTAACTATAGCTGAACATTTTATTTCAAGATACACTGTAGTCATTTGTGGAATTTCATTGCAAAGTATGTGATTACATTGAGACTCCACTGGGACCATGTTTTTTTAGTAGTCATCAACCATTTATGAACAACAGGTACTTTTTTGGGTTTTCGCTAACTTTAGCATATATGTGCTATGAAGAGTGCTTTATCTGTTACTTGAATTACATAAGAAATGATGATTCAGCTTAAACTCAGTAGTTTATTAAGTTCTTTTGATTAGGGTTATTCGATTAAAGAGCTCTACAGCGTTTTGGAGTCAATGAAATATAAAAAATATTCATCAGACCATCCATATGGGCAAATAGATACCTGCTCTACGTACTAGTAGATTTGAAAAAAAAATCTGAATTGAGCTGTTCAGACTGTCCTGAAAAGATCATTTACAGGTCACATATGGACAAAAGAAAACGGGTTTGGATCACTTTTGGGCAGCAGTCTAAACAGCCTGAGAGGGACCAACAGCCTTCTGGATTTGACAATAAAATTTAATGAATCAAAAAACGATTTAGCCAGTTAAGTCAATGTATTTGCTGTAATTGCAGTAACAAAATCAAGAAAATAAAATACTGCTGCATTTGGAAAACATGACAGAAAAGAGAAGACCTCAGGAAAGAATTTGTCTAATCAAACATCAACATCCTTTCTCCTCGTTATTACAGTGAATGCATCAAGGGTCAAGGAGGAAAGCACCCTGCAGGAGTTACTGTGCAGCGTTACATTTCCTCAGATGAACTCAAACTGCTTCACAAACACAACTAAGCAGAGTCTTCCGGCATTTTAAGCCAGCGTCAGTGTGCATGTTTCTTCCTGCCAGGACCACGAAGCAGCTACACATTGAAACTCACAGGAAGTGAAGGTGCTGGTAGGTAGGTGGTGACTGACGTCAATGAGGCTAAGAGGCCTCAGAAACAGGAACAAAAACACCCCACAATCCTTTACCCCCTCGTCATCATTCACTGAGCTTGAAGACAGGAGACACACTCACAAGCACCTACTACAGTACATTTGTCCATCAGAATAATGCTACACATACAGCAAAAAGGAATGTGGTAACATTTCCAGACACGACTGGCCCAGGAAAATAGGACTTAAGGAAGAGCACATATTTCAAGTTTTTTTTTTCTCTCTCTCAATTGGTTATTTGAGACTGGCATCAAATGCCTGATGTTAAAAAGCAGAGGACAATATTTTTGTAACAATAATTGAGAAAAAAACTGCAAACAGACATAGGTAAAAGCACCCTTACACTTATCAACAGCTGATGTGTGTCACACAGCAGATTTCTTCCTTGCACATTCAATAACTGCTATTCACGTCCGTAAGTCATTCATTGACATCTTTCAGCTTTTCCTCATGCTTAAGCAGAGGATTTTACAGCTGAGATTGACTATATGAATTTGGCCAGAATTTCCTCTCGGAGAGCGGCAACTTCGGATCTTATGTCCCTGAGGTGCTGTCTAATATCTTTCACCTGACCAGCTTGATACTTTCCATGTGAGACATCTTCGAATTGGCCGAATCACCAAGTTTTTTTTATTTTATTTGGCATTTTGTATTAATTATCATTCATTCATTCATCTTCATGTCGGCTTTATTCCCTTTCGGGGTCACCACAGCGGAATGAACCGCCAACTCTCTGGCATATGTTTTACGCAGCGGATGCCCTTCCCTGCCGCAACCCATCGCTGGAAAACATTCACACACACATTCACACTTTAACACTATGGGCAATCGTTCTTACTTAATTCACTTATATCGCATGTCTTTGGACTTGTGGGGAAACCGGAGCACCCGGAGAAAACCCACGCGATCCACACAGAAATGCCAACCGACCCAGCCGAGGCTCGAACCAGCGACCTTCTTGCTGTGAGACGACCGTGCTACCCACTGCGCCACCGTGACGCCCTGTATTAATTATGTTCTTGCATTATATTCTTGAGATGCAGTGAGGAATACAGTTTAATGAACAATGAAAATAAATTAGTTTCATAAGCAGAAAACTTTTATACGTCCGGAAGTCCCTTCACCACATGACTCTGATCTGTATTAACTTGTTATAGGCATTAAAAAAGGGATGAGAGATTTCATCTACTGGTAGATTTAGAATACGCAGAATGCTCAGTTATTAACAATTCTATTAGAAGAAACAATAGCTCTAACAAAGGGGGCTATAGGATACAGCAGTATGGCAGCATCGCACCTACACGAATGGAGGAAATTATTTAAATAATAAAAAAAATGTATTTGAGATAAACACTCACTTAAAGGATTATTATAAACACCATACTAATACAGTTGTTTCACCTTCAGAACCGCCTTAATTGTATGTGGCATTGATTCAACAAGGTGCTGAAAGCATTCTTTAGAAATGTTGGCCAAAATTGATAGAAGAGCATCTTGCAGTTGATGGAGATTTGTGGGATGCACATCCAGGGCACGAAGCTCCCGTTCCACCACAACCCAAAGATGCTCTATTGGGTTGAGATCTGGTGACTGGGGGCCATTTTAGTACAGTGAACTCATTGTCATGTTCAAGAAACCAATTTGAAATGATTTGAGCTTTGTGACATGGTGCATTATCCTGCTGGAAGTAGCCATCAGAGGATGGGTACATGGTGGTCATAAAGGGATGGACATGGTCAGAAACAATGCTCAGGTAGGCCGTGGCATTGAAACGATGCCCAATTGGCACTAAGGGGCCTAAAGTGTTCCCAGAAAACATCCCACACACCATTACACCACCATAACCAGCCTGCACAGTGGTAACAAGGCATGATGGATCCATGCTCTCATTCTGTTTACACCACATTCTGACTCTACCATTTCAATGCCTCTGCAGAAATCGAGACTCATCAGACTAGGCAACTTTTTTCCAGTCTTCAACTGTTCAATTTTGGTGAGCTTGTGTAAATTGTAGCCTCTTTTTCCTATTTGTAGTGGAGATGAGTGGTACCCGGTGGGGTCTTCTGCTGTTGTAGCCCATCTGCCTCAAGGTTGTGCATGTTGTGGCTTCACAAATGCTTTGCTGCATACCTCGGTTGTAAGGAGTGGTTATTTCAGTCAAAGTTGCTCCTCTTTCAGCTCGGCCCATTCTCCTCTGACCTCTAGCATCAACAAGGCATTTTCGCCCACAGGACTGCTGCATAATGGATGTTTTTCCCTTTTCACACAATTCTCTGTAAACGCTAGAAATGGTTGTGCGTGAAAATCCCCGCAACTGAGCAGATTGTGATATACTCAGACCGGCCCGTCTGGCACCTTTCCCATTCTGACATTCAGTTTGGAGTTCAGGAGATTGTCTTGACCAGGACCACACTGCTAAATGCATTGAAGCAACTGCCATGTGATTGGTTGATTAGTTAATTGCTTTAATGAGAAATTGGACAGGTGTTCCTAATAAACCTTTAGGAGAGTGTAGATCGAAGATAAAATATGACAAAACTGTTAATACTACAAATCGGACTAAATTCACATCTACCCATGATCACTTCAGAAAAAATAAACCCACAATATCGACACAACGCTCCTATCCGAAAGCTCAAACCGGAAGCGCATTAACAACCAAGATTTATTTGAAGTGTGTAAGTAATGGGTTGTGCATCGAGTCCATTGCAAGCGTTAGAATAGGGTTTTAAAATATTTTGCTTATACTGAGCACTCCCAGTAGGTGAAATAATCACCTGCTGAACCATACCAATGGACTAATATTGACAAATGCCATAGAATAGGCAACAATTTGAAGTGGCTGTTAATAAATAGTTGTATGTTAAGTTAGTGAGCCTTACCAGAAATGATTGACAAAAGATTTTTGCTTTGACTTGAAATACGTAATGATACAAATCATACAAAACCACAAGTAAAGGAAGTGGCAATGTGCAGATTACATCAACATTTCACTCTCATTTATGAGTCTGCCTGTCGGTCAAAGGTTGGCAAAGAGGGACACTTTTAATCAAAGACTATTTCAAATGCAAGTTATTGATCTCTAATCTGTAGAAGCGCTCAAAGCATGCTGGTGCAATGACAAGACCGTGTAAAAAAAATTCAGCGTTTAACTGCAACCTTTTGTTTATTGTGTCACCCAAAATTAGCTAAAGATAATTAAAGGTGGGGTGTAAGATTTTTTGGGAAATACTTTAGCTAATCAGTAGGCGCTTTTAAGATATCAGTCGTTACAACATATAGTTTCATTGGTCCTAAGAATGTTCTTGCTTTGGGGATTTCAACCTTCAACATTGACTCTTGATCACACACTCACCTTTTAAAATTGCAACAAAAGAGGTTTATATTGTAACACTTACAATTCCTTAAATGTTGATGTATCGTATGATGTTTATTGTTATATTGTTATTTACAGTAAGTCATTAAGTTATAGAAGTTTGATGCACTGTTTAAAAACTGAAAGAAATGTTGGTTAAATATAGTGGAGCACAGACACTTAAAACTCTAGAAGTCACAACATCTGAGGATTCAGCATGAGATGCTTTGAGCAGAGATCCCGGCTCCGCGCTAGACATTGATTGGGGAGTCGGATATCTGCATTTCAGATCGTAAATGTTTAAACAGGTTACTGTTAGAAGCTGTGAGGTTAAAAAAAAACAATAAACAAATAAACAAATAAATAAATAAATAAATAAACAAACAAACAAACAAACAAACAAACAAATAAATAAATAAGGCTCTTTCTTAAGAGGATTTGGATTCAGCAAACTTAACCACTGAACAACCAACAAACTAACCAAGGAACATTGACAAATACTTGCTCTCTTACCTGATAGACTGGCTTTGCTCACTGGTGGATGACTGCTAATTGGCGATCTCCTATTACAAAAAGCAAATGAGTGGAAGTTCAAAACAACATAATTTAACATTAAATCTCATTTATTCAGAATCTTTCCTTGTTTATTTCCCTGTTGACTTCAATCTGTCTTAGATAGCAATGCTTAGCTTTAGTATTTCAAGGTAGACTTTATTCTGGGCACTCAAAGTTACATTTTGGGGTTTTGGGTAGGGACCGGGACTGCTAGAAGAGGGGTTTCAACAGGAAGTGACTGGTGCTACTGATGCTATGAAATTACATTAAACACACGATGAATACAATGAAGTATTATAAAACTTGACATGATTTAATTTATTTTCATTAAAACTGAAAATTTAATTTGATAAATTTGGAACTGAAAAGAAGAAAAAAGGACTTTGGATTTTGAAAAAAAAACTGAATTGAAAAAAACAAACATTTTGTGCTTATAATGTTAATAAGAAGGTTGCTGGATCAAGCCTCGGCTGGGTCGGTTGGCATTTCTGTGTGGAGTTTGCATGTTCTCCCCGTGATCGCGTGGGTTTTCTCCGGGTGCTCCGGTTTCCCCCACAAGTCCAAAGACATGTGGTATAAGTGAATTGAGTAAGAACAATTGTCCATAGTGTTAAAGTGTGAATGAGTGTGTGAATGTTTCCCAGCGATGGGTTGCAGCTGGAAGGGCATCCGCTGCGTAAAACATATGCCAGAGAGTTGGCGGTTCATTCCGCTGTGGCGACCCCGAAAGGGAAGAAAGCCGACATGAAGATGAATGAATGAATGTTAATATTGTCAAATCAACTATAAAGTATTCCTTATACACTCATTTAGGGCACTTTGAATCCAGTCTGATGTAGCCCTTAAAATTAGGGATTAAACAATATAAAGATTTATGTATATGATAAATGTAGTAAATATTTTATAAAATGAAAATGCATAATGTTATCTAATAACAGTGCTTGGATGCATATTATTGTGGGAGGATAAAAAGATTCCACTTGGGGAATATTTGTAATATTTTATTTACAGTATATTATCCTGTCAGCCATTGCAGCTAAAAGTTCCTAATGTAGACATAACGTGCTTTAATTATATTTTATTATAATATCATAAAAACAAGTAATAAAGCTTTAGAAAAATATTTATGTATTTTAAATATAAAGGGTGTGAATTTTGTAATAAAAATTGATTGTGTAGGAATTAAGGGTAATATTACAATAAAATATAAGGTTAATAGATATTATAAAAGACATAACATAAATCTAATATAATAACATAACAGGAAAACGCACAGTGAACTATTAACAGGATTTTAAAAAAGTACATTGGCAACCTAAAAAAGCTAATGGTCAGCAGTAAAAAAAAATCGACCAATGACAATCAGTCAATGGCTGAAAGACATTTCAAAAGTTCAGTTTAATTGTAAGCGAGGTCTGCTCTCTTGTGGTGCAAAGTCAAACTGCATTTAACCATGTGCGTCCCACTTACTTGCTGGACGGGGAAGGAACATTTGTTAGGGAGCTGAAATTAACCCGAACTGTGTGAAGACTTGCTAGAACCTGCACAAATCCAGAAAAACAGATGTGAATTTACAGAAGAAAACAACATTTAAAAGAAATAAACACATCTCAATCCCAGACATTAAAGAGCCATCGAAGCTTGACATACCTGAGCAAATGGAGTGACAATCAGGTCTTCACCATGTCTGAAAATCAGAAGAAAACAAATGAATTCATCATCTAATTGATTAGATCTTTATTTGTAAAAAGGAATTTAAAATAATGTTTTGTTTATTAGCAATCCCTTAGATGTTCTTTTTGCGAAGGCTTCAATGATCTTTGCAGAGGCACACAGCTGCATTCATAGAGCGTGACCTTGATGCAGAATTTAGCCTCAAAGCTGCTCAAACAGTTACACACAGGGGTCTGCTGAACCTGAGACCTAGATTTACAAGAGACAAACGAGGAACTAGCTATGTTTCATACTAAATCAATGCACTTCAACAGGAAAAAAGCTTTCCATTTGCTTTTCCTAAAGGGCACCAGCTGCTTGAAATGGAATTGGGGTTAGTGTGTGTGAAATTGGCATCCAATGTCATCTTTAAAGACTCACCTTTTAAATGAAAAACCTCTAATAAAGAATCGTCTTTGTTAGATTTATGACGAGAGGGTGATGGGCTTCTAACTTTGTACAGGGACCATAAATTGTGAGTTGTGCTTAAATCTTTCACCATCTCTTTTTATTTACCCCTTCTTAGCTCGTGCAGGTTTCTCATGTTCTGGTTCCTCTTTCTTTGCCACCTGTGTTCAGCTATTGATTTACACTTATGTTACTATGGCGATCAATTAGAACATGTTAACTTTACCCTCATTTTATTAATCCTATGACTTTAAAGTCAATTCCATCGAGCTGTGGCATTGTGAAATCTCACGGCTGACCATTAAATGACACAATAACATTACACCATTTCTCATTCTTTTCTAGTCTAGGAACAGTTTAAAGAAAACTATTGAGATTTCAGGTGTTCTACTGCAGAAATAATGCAGCAATCTTTCTATGCAGGTGCCGTTGTGTTTTGTGCAGCTTCAGTGAGTCCCACATCATTTTAGATTACCTTTCTCTGAAAGTTTGATGTACAAATCAATAGCGCAGAGAAATCCAACCTCTCCACTGACGGGATTTGTGAAAAAAAAAAAAAACTTCTGAGCATGCAAGGCTGACTTGACAGAAAATCTGAGAAATAATCAATGATGCAGAAATAACACGAGGTCCAATCTTCTAATGATATAATAACATTAATAATTCAGTGAGTAAGAACAGCGTTTAATTATGTGTTTTAAACACAGAGAGGGCAATGGGAATAAAAAAAAACTTGCTTTAAAATGCTTAAGATTCTTCCAAACTCGTTACCATCAGCTTTCACCACCATTGGCAATCAGACTTCCCAAAAGCCCAAAAAAGATCATCGAGCTCACCTACAAACACATGTTCAAATGGGTTGATGGCTTGACTCAGTAACAAACTGTGAGTTTCTCTAAAATTGTGGAAAATGTTTCGTGTAATTGAGTTAGACTTGACTGAAACGCATATTTTTAGTCAACAACCCAGATTTTACATTTGTATGAACTTGATTGGTTAGAGTGGAGTAGCAAAAGCGGCACAGAAGTTACACGCTTTTTGTTCAATCAATTGTTACTTTGTTATCTTTAATTTCTTTATGGTGTCCTTAAAAGGCACTGTACACAAAATGTGTTATTGTTATAAATGCTAATATTTTTATTACAGAAACCTAAGGGTTTCCATGGAATCAGCATCCGTTATCTTCAAAATTGTACTTATTCAAAATGCTTTTCAATTGTTCTTACATGGGGAACTTTAAAATAATTTGGAGTCTTTGATAGATAACAGACTATGTATATGTAGAATTCAAGTTTTACAAGAATAAGCACTAGACAATACAATTTAACTTTGAGTTAATCTCATGTGGCCTAACCAGCCCTCGCTCCAATGTTCAATTCACGAGTTCACTCTAATCTTAACTGCCTCGTGTCACAAGCGTGGTTGGTGAGAAATGGAGAAGAGTACTAGACGAATTGTCCAAGTGTTAGTCCGGGGCCGCTGAACAACCTGGACCCGGAGAATACGCCACTCTTAGATTTCCAACTATTACTATTATGGATGGTGAGTGAAGAAGGGGTGGAAGGAGGGACAGCTTGCATGATGTAGATGTTAGCTCTTTGGTCGTGTCTTATCTACTGGAGATGATCTGGGTAGGTGGCACCATATGATTAGTCAATTATCAGACACGCTCCTCCCGAACTTAAGCTAATCTGATGATTAACATCATATGAATTCAGTTCAAATGATTTGCTTGACATTGTTATATATATATATATATACATATATTATACATTAAGTATTCTCAATAAATACTCAATATATAATATCTTCAATTCTCTGGAAAGAGCAAAACTGACCAACTCATACGAAGCACCTCCCTTCTCATGGGGCTGCTTTGAAGTAGGACAGGACAGGTTAAAAAAAAATAAAAAAAATAAAATAAAAAAAATATATATATATTATACATTAGATTATTTTGATGGTAATTACTTTCCTAAATAATCCATAAAGTATGAGATAGTTGTGCTTTTGAAAATGAAGTTGAATACAATAGTTATTGAATGCTATTGTTATTGAATGCTGAGTGCTATTGAATGTGCATTTTGTGCTATATGGAATGTAGGGTTGCATCAGGTTGTGTTGTCTACGATCTACAAGTATAAATGTTCCAATAAATAACATGTGGGCAACCAGTATGAAGAGTCGCTGAGCACAATGCAGAAAAATCTCATCAGATTCGTCTCCATTCTCTCCTGATGGGGTGAAACTACTATTGATTACGCTAGAAGACTGCGACAGATGGAAACTGTTCAAGTTAATTGGTCCCCTACCTAATGTCTTCTTTCACGTTTTAATAATTTGGGATTTGTAAATGGAGATTACTTTTTGTTTGTTTGTTATTTAAGCTATGTCAGCATCACAGGCTATATCATGGCTAGACAGTTGTAAAACATTAAACGTTATAAATAAACAATATTTCTTTAGATAAGATATGTGAATTGCAGCTTTGATAAAATTTTTAAACATTCTTTGATTAAAAGTCCGTTCTAATGTGGGAAAGTGCATTTCAAAAAATAAATGACATCAAACACTACGTGCAAGCCTTGAGCGATTAATTCTGCATATAGTAAAAACAATTGTTCGTGTCTGGATGTGTTTGTTTGTTTGTTTACTGTTTAAGTCTTGACAGCATCTTTGGCAATTTCACGGCTACAAAGCAATATCATCTCACAAAATATATAAACATATATATCTGCAAGTAAGCACAGTCCAACTTCAATTTCAATTCCCAGTAACTGAGTCTTTTTTAATATAGTGTTTATCTTGCATCTTGCGAAAAGAATTTGATGTCTTTGTGTTAGGGATGCGTTTGGTGACTGGATTTAAAATTGAAAAGAGTTCTACTGTTAACTAGGCTTTATATCGTGTAGCTTGTTATTAGTGCACATCCCTTTCTGCCATAACTGGTTTAAAGTCTGAAAATTGTATGATGTCTAAACTAGACTACAAATGCTCACAATCCGATTAAAACCTTTTTTTTAGAAACGTATGGCTGGTGTCATAAGAACCAAGTTAATAATTCATGCATTGAAAATATATTCAATATGAGTGTTTCAAGTCAGTTCCGCAAGTGCTTCCTGTGTGATTAACTCATTTGCATGCTTGACGTACACAAACTTGTTTTTACTTTACTGTACATTCTAATCATTTCCCTTCATTAGATCGCACTCAACATCCGAGAGTTACTGGTTGAGCGCAGCAGATGTTTATGAAACTGAAGTCATTTGTTTTAGCAACTACAGTCACTGATTATCTATATAGTTTGTTTTTTATTTAACTAAACATTTTTGAAATAACCTGCCTTACTCACAATACATGTTTAGAACAATTAAAAAAAATGACCAATGCATAGTTTTTTAGTGAGCATTCGTTTCTAATTCCCCATCCCATGTGGTTACTCTCAGAATGTATTATTTATCTTTTCTAATAGAGTATCATGGTGCACTTTAGATCAAGGTGTTTTACTCACAGCTGTTCTCCGACAGAAGAGGCTCGGGAGGTGGATTTGGGTGAGATGTCATAGTCACTGTCTGAGCGGTAAAGGAAAGACTCCCGCCGCTGACTATGGCCAGCCATGCTTGGATGTAGAGCCAGTCCTGAGCTTGAGGATGCAAGCAGATTCGGCTGACTGCAGCCGACAGACGGACCGTTCTCCATCTCCAGACTACACACAAGAACAAATCAAATAAATCAGAAGAACAATTTCTATACACATCTCCCATGTAATAATTCTCAAACATAAGCTTTCATCATCTTTGAGTGTTTTGTGAGAGTATTCTGAAAGGTCTGAAGAGATCAAAGCTCACAATAAATCAAGCTATTGTCTCAAAATTGATTCTTAACAAGAGCTTCCTGCGGACAGTTAAAGCTTAGATGTCTGGTCTGAATATTGCTAATGAGTGAAGCGTGACAATATATATATATATATATATATATATATATATATATATATATATATATATATATATATATATATATATATATATCCCAAAACAAAAAGACATGCAAGATCCATCAAAGTCTAAAGGAGATGACCACTGAAATGATATGGTGGGTTCTATGGAAAGAGCACTATAGAGATGAAAAGGCTGATTGAGAAGAGAGGAGACCTGGGAAATGGGAAAAATTGACTGCTTTGAAGCGAAGGGCAAGAGCTTTGTGCTTCAGTGACAAAGCACAGACACAACTGCAAGAACACTTTCTATTATTTATTGAAAATTAACTCTACATCTTTATTTTTGTGTAAATTAGTTATTTCAGATATTTAAGTGATGTCAGACATCACCATAATTGAGTGTTAGCAATTTACCATCACTGATCAGAATGAAACTAGAGGGAGTCTTCACAAAAGTGCTTCACAAAAGTAAAACTGAGGGCAGGGTGAAAATTAAACCGAAAGGTTGATATAGCGGTATCATATTTAAAAACATGGGATCATTAGTAGTTTTCAATAGAGACTTTCTGGTTTGTTTTGATGAGCATTTGAAGAAATTTGGTATTAATGCCACGTGCGCTCTCACACATGCAGCATTTTCTGAAATTTTGAAATGTTTCATAATCAGTACATTCATTCATTCATTCATCTTCATGTCGGCTTTATTCCCTTTCGGGGTCGCCACAGCGGAATGAACCACCAACTCTCTGGCATATGTTTTACGCAGCGGATGCCCTTCCCTGCCGCAACCCATTGCTGGGAAATAATCAGTACATAATTAAAGTAAATTAAATAAGACTTGTTTGATCATTTGTGACCCCTGTTATTTGCTTCATGTTTCCTTAATTTGCTTCTTATTTATTTTGTTTGTGAATCAATTTGTTTTTACTTTCATGGCTTAAGTTTGTTTGTTTATAGTCAAGACGACATCTGCGGTAATTTGATGGCTGGAGTATAGGTATACTTATATATGGTCTAGTTACTTATTATAACTGGTTTCATGTGAAATCTAGAGATTTAGTTAAGAATTGAATTTGTCATTTCCAAAATCTCCTTGAAGTTTTGTGTTTTTGGGAATCGGCTTCTCATGTTTTCATGGGGCATGGTTATGTTGTTCACTTATATTAGAAAGTATGTTTATTGGATAAACCATATTTTACTTGCCTATTCTAAAGAAATAAGTCATGTTTGTTTCTTCACAAAACAGCTGCATTGGTTTGACAAATAACAAAGGCCAAATAAACAATAAAAAATAGGTCAGGGTGATAAAGTTAAAAGGAACTGGGAGAAATGGCGGGGCTTAAAGCCAGGGGATTGTAGGGGTCATCAGATGACATTCAGGAAGACAAATGTGTAAAAGCCGTGTACGTGTTACAAGGTATTTCTCCACTAGTAAATGTGTTTATCTTTATTCACAAACATGCTTCAATTTCTAAACATGGCACACACAGTAACATTTTAATCTGTTTTTAGATTTTCAAAAAGGGCATAGAAACTCCTTTTATTTTAGTAATGATACAAATGTAAGGTTTTATGATCTACATTATCTTAAAATTACATACTTGCAGATTAGACAAACCTAATTTTATTGTAATTTCAATACAGTATATTGGGGAGTGAAAAACGCTAACTTTCATTAAGGATTTTCTTTATTTAACCCAGTCAGACCTGATTTATTTCCTAGGTTTTAAAAATATATCTTAAGTGTGTTGGGTGAAAATGTATAATTACAATAATAATTTTATATACTTTGTCCATTTCATTGGAGATCCTATACAAATAGATATACAGAAAAAAATAATTGACAAAAGTAAACAGATCTAAAAGTGTATGTGTCAGGGATCACAGAACGAGAGGTTTCAGTGATATTTAACCTTTCATTTTGGTAATAAATCCACCTTTTCGGTTACTTAATCATCAGACCATTCTTTGTAAAGACAACCATTCATTTTTCATAATAACTGCTTGATCTTACCAGGTATGAGACACAGCCACAGTGAAGCGCCTGCGCTGCCGGACAGTTTTATTCACCTGCAGCTTTCTAAACATAACCGAGGAGTTCTGGTCCACACCTCTCAGACTAGCTGTAAACTCCTTCACCTCAGACTGACAGTTCAAATCCAGCTCCATCCTCTGGCTGACAGCGCTAACCCCACAACCTGCTTCTGAATCCACGAGGGACTGTCAAACAAAGCCTTAAATCCAGCAGCTGAGCAGACCCTGGGCATTAAGAAGTTCTGCTATCACATTCATCCTCAGTCATCTTCTTTGTGCTAACCTTTTCCTTACATCTTCCCCTCTTGCCTAATTTTTAGGCCTCTGCCCACAACACCCTCCCTTGTTAAGTATCTGGAACATTCTCAGAGCCTCTGCATGGCAGTCTGCTTGACCCAGTTAGATGGAATATGAATCTGACGGGGGTCAACAGGTGCTAATGGGGAGGTGCAGATGGGAAGAAGTCACTGGACCAGGTGTAGACTGAAAACTGGTTTATGTGACTTTAAAAACATTATATCCCTCTCGATTGCATCTCAAAGTAAAACATTTCGGCTGTCAAATTTCTAAATGAAAAGCACGGAATAGCAGTGGTGCACAAATTATAACTTTTTGTCTTTATAGAGTTGTTTCTCAGATTTGAGATGAGGCATGTTATTATTGTTGCTTATGGAAAGTCAGTACTGTGCTTACCTGTCTGGAGGGACTATATCTATACGTGGTGGTGTAGCCAAGCCCAGCGATGTTGGTCTGGTAACAGGATCTTCCTGAGGACCGCGAGTGCTCTCAGCCTGTCTCCATGACAACGGGGGCAACAAAACGGACCCTGATTGTCGTCTGGGGCCTCTCCAGAGATCTACACCCAGAGTGGATGCTGAATGCCTA
The DNA here is from genome assembly GCA_900490495.1 of Danionella dracula. Classification (NCBI taxonomy): domain Eukaryota; kingdom Metazoa; phylum Chordata; class Actinopteri; order Cypriniformes; family Danionidae; genus Danionella; species Danionella dracula. Next base: position 7,270,327 of record UELW01000100.1, read on the forward strand.
CAATCTGAGAGGTCCCCCTAACAATATAATAACAGGAGAGAAACATTGAGTTGTTTATTCTTTGATTATTTAATAAATATGAAACACAAACTCTTTCACTTAGTTAGAATTTTTTTTAAATACTGGAAGAAGTACTGCAAAAAGAAGTATGTAATAGTTGTTTTGTGTAGGAGGTCTCTATTAAATAAGCAGTTTCAAAAATAATTTTTGAAAGTATTTAAATGCTCTGCATACTTTGCATTAGTATACTTAATTATTTAAAATTTCAATGTCGATGTAATTATATTTAGAGTAAGCATATATTTTATTGACAATGAGATTTTATACACTTAAAAGTAGTGTAAAAAAGTCTGTGTCACGTTTATAAAAAAACACCATCACCAAAACGCTTAATACTATTAATAACTGAATAAACTGTGGTCCAATATTTGCTTGCCATTTAAACAAAACAACCACCTTCAAGCAACGCAAACAAATTCAGAAAAAAAATCAGATACCAAACATTTAGTAACTTAGTTTTGAGACTATAAATACTTTAAAAAGCAAAATGTGGCCCAACTTTTGTAGTTCTAAAATGTTTTACAGCTTGATCAATAGATATTTTGCTTTTACAAATTCTTTGTCCAGAAAGGTTACTGTGTACATACAAAATGAGATTTGTGGTTCATATAAAATTAATTGTTTTTTTTACTCTGCTCACTAACGTAAAGTGAATGAGCTGAATTTTTTTCTCAATTATAAAGTTGTTAAAAGCAACCGTTTTGATTATTTACTATAGATATCTATACAGTAGACAAAGGTTGATGTTTTAATGACTAAAATCATTTGCGTTGTCTCTCGATGTGCACTTGGAAGTGACTGAACTGCAGTTGACCAGCATCTTGAGGCTCACTCCAGAAGTGAGCAGGTTCTCATACATTCCAATGTTAAGTTAGGGACAACCGTCTCCAGAGCAATAGGAAGTGACTGAACTGTAGTACCGCGACTGGCCGCAAAGGGGTGGGGTCAGAAGTGAGCAGGTTCTCATTCACTCCAATGTTAAAATGCTTAACTTTGGAGCTGGTTCCATTAGGTTTGTTGATTAATAAATGAACACCGAGGAGGTAGAATTACTATTTCTTTAGTTTGCTTAAAATGTAATCTTCAGCCAATCAGAAGTCTTTACTACAGCCATGTCCCGCTTTTGTAAACTTGTTTTTAATTATTGGCAACACCCACTCTAAGCCAATATCAACTTTGTACTAAACCTATGTGTGATGAATGCTACGGCGATGTTGTATGCACTCAATGCTTCAAATGGTCCAATAGCAGAAGGCAACATTGCATCATCCATATTTATATTTTTTTACAGTGATTTGGTATAAAACAGTGAGATGGATCTAATGGTTTGACAATTTGAGGTCATTAACAAATACAAATCTTGACTTGATTATTATTAAAGGATGGCTGCACAAAACAAGCTATATACCTGTGGTCCTCTTTTAGAGCAATATTTCCTGTACAATAGAGTATACTCTGAATATACTGTGCAATAGAGTTAAACACAGTTGTTCTGGTCAAATCATAAAGCTGATGTCTGAAACAGCACTGATCTAATTTACAGTGCTCTGACAACACTGCCATTCGTTTAAGCAGTAATTCGTGACTGCTACACTACTCCAGTCTTTAGACTCTGTTTACTGACAGTTTCTACATGTTAAATAACAAGCTGTCACATCAGAGTAACTTCTTGGCAGCATCATACTTTCTCAGACCGATAAGAGCATGCATAGATCACCTGCAAATATGTTTACAGCTCTATTGGATTTGCTCAGAAGAGCACAGTGTTGCCAGGAATTCTTTGCACATAGTGTATAGACACTTCTACAGGCTAAAAACTGATAAAAAATTGAGCTGAGGGAAACCAGCTCCTCCTTCTTTCCTCTGACTGCTTGAACGTCAACATGAGTTTAGAAGTGGCTGTATTTCTGGAAAGCATACAAACAACGAGGACCAAATGGAAGCAATTCAGTGGATTTAATGAAACCTGCCAAGAACGGTGCTTGAGTAATATTTCAACCCAACAGCAGGTGAAATAGAAAACAAACAGAAGGGATGCCAGGATGTCTCCATACGAGTCTTGTAGTAATTTAATCCACAAGTTACTACTTTAAAAAGCACAATAAATATACACACATATATATATATATATATATATATATATATATATATATATATATATATATATATATATATATATATATATATATATATGTATAGATACACTTTATTGTGTATTTTTAATCTCTCCTAGTTTTGCACCATACTTTACCTTTTTACTATTTTAATAAAGTGCTGCCTCAAAAAGAGAGAAAGATAAAAAAAAACATATGGTAATACTGTGATCTACTGTATTCTGGTTTAGTTAAGCAAGGGAACACAATGAAAAAGCAGTGTGCTATACTGACACCTGACATGCTGAGATACTAAGAAAATGTATATAATGAATATTTTCGAAATTGTGTGATTGGCCAAACAGTGGATTTAATCTCTAGAACGGAGCTGAAAGCACAGCCCCAATACAGCCCAAATGATCTTAACCATCACTCAACACACCTGATCCTACTAATTAAACTTTTTAACTTATGTGAAGTTACTCATTTGTCCTTTAACAAGTTTAAAACTAAACCTGCATGGGCTGCAGCAAACCGTTTGTAATAAACACCTTTGATAGAGCTTATCTGGCCTCAAAACAAGCTAGTATTATCTGACAGCTACCACACCACTCTTCTCTTCCTAACAAGCCAGATTTTCATGAATTATACACCACTGATTTTTTATTGAACACAATAATATCTTTAGTTTCCTGGAAGTGTCAAACTTTGCAAGTCATATGGTTCAGCAGTCAGTTATTCTCACGTAGCCAGACCAAGGATTTTTGGAAAATGCTTTTTGGTCATGATACGCACATGGTGCTGTTTGACATGTCAAACATTTGATACTACCACATTTTTTTCGCACAGCATCATGTTACAGAGTGTGAAAATGTTACCACATCTACTGATGAAAACAAATGAAAACAAATGTGACTCATTTCCAGATCCAAACAAATTTAACCAATCAGATCAAGACTTCAGGATTCTTAAATTGCCTGACATAAAAAAGCACCAAAGCCATCAGAACTTCAGCCAATAATCCATGGGAGTGAGGTCTGAGGCTGAGACACTGTCACCAAACCAGTCCCTGGAATGCCACAGTTCTGCATGGTTTAACTTGTTTAAATTATAAATGTACTTTAAATTATACATGTACAAGTGTAATGTTAATTTGGAACTGGTGTGTATTTTAGAGGCTAAACCCTGCATCGTTGTGGCAAAATGTTACCTGCATGGGCAGATAAATCATCCACCCCAGGGCCCAGTGAACTTGTTATGTTTTATGTTGTATGTCTCTGTATGCACTTACTCCCTGAAGCAAATTCCTAGTGATGTGGAAACCTCTTCATTACATGGCTTTATATTCTTATTTTGATGTAGCAGACTAATATCAAATGTTAATATTAACTTAACATTAAAGATTAGAGAAGAATTACATATCTCAAGCTTTCATTCATGACAAGCTCATTGTCATTAGTGTGTGCACCTTCAGAATCTTTCTTCACAACAACAAACCTGTAAAAACCATTTCAGCCACACGTTTAGCTCCTCATTTTCCTCACTAACAATCTACTGTGTGGTTCTATGGGATCTACTGTGTGATTCTATGAGATCTACTGTGTGATTCTATGGGATCTACTGTGTGATTCTATGGGATCTACTGTGTGATTCTATGGGATCTACTGTGTGATTCTATGGGATCTACTGTGTGATTCTATGAGATCTACTGTGTGATTCTATGGGATCTACTGTGTGATTCTATGGGATCTACTGTGTGATTCTATGGGATCTACTGTGTGATTCTATTGGATCTACTGTTTGGTTCTATGGAATCTACTGTGTGATTCTATGGGATCTACTGTGTGATTCTATGAGATCTACTGTGTGATTCTATGGGATCTACTGTGTGATTCTATTGAATCTACTGTATGATTCTATGGGATCTACTGTGTGATTCTATGGGTTATGTGGGATCTACTGTGTGATTCTATGGGATCTACTGTGTGATTCTATGGGATCTACTGTGTGATTCTATTGAATCTACTGTATGATTCTATGGGATCTACTGTGTGATTCTATGGGTTCTATGGGATCTACTGTGCGATTCTATGAGATCTACTGTGTGATTCTATTGGATCTACTGTGTGGTTCTATGGGATCTACTGTCCAATTCTATGGGATCTACTGTGTGATTCTATGGAATCGACTTTATGATTCTATGGGATCTACTGTGTGATTCTGTTGGATCTACTCTGAGATTCTATGGGATCTGCTGTGTGATTCTATGGGATTTACTGTGTGATTCTATGAGATCTACTGTGTTATTCTATTGGATCTACTGTGTGGTTCTATGGGATCTACTGTGCAATTCTATGGGATCTACTGTGGGATTCTATGGAATCGACTTTATGATTCTATGGGATCTACTGTGTGATTCTGTTGGATCTACTCTGAGATTCTATGGGATCTGCTGTGTGATTCTATGGGATTTACTGTGTGATTCTATGAGATCTACTGTGTGATTCTATTGGATCTACTGTGTGGTTCTATGGGATCTACTGTGCAATTCTATGGGATCTACTGTGTTATTCTATGGAATCGACTTTATGATTCTGTGAGATCTACTGTATGATTCTGTTGGATCTACTCTGAGATTCTATGGGATCTGTTGTGTGATTCTATGGGATCTACTGTGTGATTCTATGGGATCTACTGTGTGATTCTATGGGATTTACTGTGTGATTCTATGGGATCTACTGTTCTATGGGATCTATTGTGTGATTCTATGGAATAGACTTTATGATTCTATGGGATCTACTGTGTGATTCTGTTGGATCTACTCTGAGATTCTATGGGATCTGCTCCCAATTAGGACATCCTCATTTGGCCAGTTGTTGAATTGGAGTAATTTTTAGTATCCGGAGATAGAAGGTGGCATTTTAGTTGCAAGTCTTTGAGCTCTGTATATACAACTTCAGGATGGAAAACATCTCACGACCAAGACAGAGAGAAATATAAAACTGTGATGCTGTACATCAGTAATTTTTTTTCTAAATATTTAGTTGAGAAAATAAGGGGGTCGATCCCACGGGTGTTTGAAGTATTATTGAATAATCATGTCACGTTTTGCAGGTGCTACAAACATATAAGCCGTTGCATTACAAGTGATCTTTTCTCAGAAAGCATCAAAACCCAGAAGGCTTCTGACTGAATGAGAAACAAGAAGCCAAAACGAAATGCTGTGTATTTTTATGCGGGTTAATTTGAGAGATACACAATAGAGATGGGCTGCATATTGATTCAATAAATAAGTAAAAAATACACACCAAAGGAAGACATTCATGGGCCATATGTTCAGAGATCAGGCCATCACCGACCAGACTGGTTACCATAGCAACCTCCCTGAGTTTTGGTAATGAGTCTGATTCAAGGTTAAGGTAGAAGACCTGATGGTAAACATGTTCAGCAATCACTCAGGGAGAGTAGGAATCTTGAGTCAAGAAGCTGCAACAAATCTCAAATCATGTTGTGCATGATCTCCAGGGATTCCTGCCAGTTATATAAAAGGTTACATACTATGTCAGACTCCTTCATAGCAACCGCATTGTTTAACTTAGCAACCAGTTATTCAGATGTTTCACAGCTTCCGAATCTTGGAGGCATGGTCGTTATCACTTAAGGTAAGAGGAACTCCCCAAGAAACAGTAGATCTATACCTTAACTTTAGAAAATGCTAGACACACAAGGAACGGTTTATACAACTCAGTGGCTAGGGAAAATAAATTCAGGGAAGGCAGACAGCTTTCCATCCCACATCCAATTGTTTAAGCAATGTTGTTTTTTAAACAATAACAGTAAAAGTAGCTATAGCTATGATGCACAATTACACAAGCCACACCAACTGTCACAACACGTTACTAAATAACCATTTGAAATGGGACAATAATGAGAACAACAGCTTTATTTATAGATTTTTAACAGTGTCAACAGCATTGATTGGACGCAGCAATTGGATTGAGCCTGCAGCGGAGATGTGACCCTTTAGCTGACAAAATGTCCTAATTCAAAGTTTACATGGAAGCTTATGTAAATAGAATGACTCGATTAAAGTATGATATTCTATATTAAAAGTAAACAGAGGCGCTGTTTACAAAAACATTTAATTTCAACAGTATATTCTGTGGTATAATGTTTAATGTGACTCTTATATTCTCAAATAATCAAACAATGTATATTGTAAAAAGTACCCAAAAGAAATTTCACAAACGTTTCACCTTTTTCATCTTAGGGAAAAAAATCTGTACATTTAGAATGACTGGAAATCACAACTTGAATACATTATAATAGCAAACATTGAGAATTCGTTTTTTTTATTTTTTATTTCACACTGCTATTCACTTTGTTCACGGCTTGCAATCAGTTAAAATGTATTAACTAAATACATTTCATATATAAATACAATTATAAATTCTTTTAATTTTAAGTCAAATTCTTTCAAAAATACGTTTTATCAGTTTTTTCGAAGGTATCAAGCAGTTAAAAAACCCAAAGTATTTCTCCACATGAAACATTTAACTCCTACTCATAACAACTATATATATATATATATATATATATATATATATATATATATATATATATATATATATATATATATATATATATATATCAGATGTTTCTTTAAAACTAGCTCATCTCAATGATTATTTTCCACAAAGAGGTCTGTTGTGACATCACTTGTGAAGAATTGCATCAATTGACATTTCAGACGATCCATATCAACCTCGTTACATCACTTCATTGAGCACATGTCTGTTCAATCCTACTAATGGGGAAATAAAAAAATCTACTTGGCTAACCATCTTGTAGCTATGGGAACAGAGGGGAAGCAGGCTTAGACTTATTGTTTCAGTCAAATTAAAACTAAATTTATTTCTAAAAGCAATCTACACCGCTGATAGCTAGGGTCCAAAGTAAAAGAGAGAACATGCATATTTTAAACACACATACAATAAAATAATCAAAAAATAAAAAATTTGAACAAAAACTACAACTATTCTTAAAATAAAACTGCATAAAACCTAGTGCAAGTCACAAAACAGTTCTTCATAGTCTTTGTCAACATCCCTAATAATATTGAGAGAGCTATAGCGCTAGAGTGTTTCAAAACCTCCAAAAGGCTTTAGCTTGCCCACTCTAATGAATTACAATGCATCCTAGGAACAGTAAGTAAACGTTTACCGGCCAGGCACAACAAATGTATGAATATTTCCCTGAAAGGCCCTTAAAAAATCAGGAGTTGTGTTGGATCTTGAATTGATCTGGAAACCACTGCTCACTGCTTTGATTGGAGTCAGGGGTTTTTAATTCAGAACAATAGGTAAACATGCTTAAACTTTCAGTTCAGTGGACTTCAGGTGCATTACAATGGCGCAACAAATATCTGCTTAAGAACTTAGTTGGTTCATTAGTTGGTAAATAATCCAAAGTAAGTCTAAAACTTGCTTAGTTTCAGTTCAGAGATGTTTTCCATAAAAATATTTAGCAAATTTGTCTCTATTAAAACAAAGAGCAGACCAAGTTCAAATTTATTGTTAACCTCAGAACAGATGGAAAACCAGCTTACACATTACGTTTCAGTTAAAAAAAAAAACATAAAATATTCTCTAAGTTAGTCTCGGTTAAAATAAAATATCTCTAACTCTCTTGTGTCATCTCAGATCTGTGAGGAAACGGACTTAGACTTTGTTTCATTTCAGAGAAGCAGCAAAAAAAATTGCAACACATATTGCGGACCACGTTTTTAGGACCAATCATTGAAGAGGATTACTAGTGTTCCTATTTTATTAACAAAAAACAAAACAAAAACAATCTGCCACTGACAGTGTTTCCATATTCTCCTCTTAATTGTTTCTTTAGTTGTTTAAAGTTTTATGGTCCCTGCCAACCTTTCCCACAAACCCACAAAAATAGATATAAACATCATAAGCACTTGTGTGGGTTTGGATTGAGTGTGTGTGGTACCGCGTCGTGGACTTGTAGCCTGCCTACGAAGCAGCTATAGCTTTACCTTTTTTTATTGAGCCCTGTACAACACAAATAACATTATAATTTGTTCACAGATTAAACTATTAAACATACCGAGTAGCAAATGGACAAGAAGAGTCCTCATTTTCTCTACTCGAGCTCAGATAGATGAAATCACAACACTTAATAATGAAGAGTGCCTCACATCATCAGGAGCCACAGCACAAGCGCTCCAGCTCTTCCTCATGTTCTGCTCCGAGGGTTCTACTGACTCCAGGGACATTCCAGACACGTTCAACTGTGCTTCAGTAGTGAGCTGTTGCCAGAAGAAAAATCAAGTCATTAGCATAATTTACCATTTCCTGTAAGCCTCGGAAAATGCCACATATTGTGTTCAGTTTTTCTGCATAAAAACACATTGAGTGAGTCAACATACCTGTATACACAATTACGTTTTTGAGAACATGTATAGAATAATAAATTATAATGATAAATGCATTAAAAGTTATTACACATTTTCTAAAAATATATGTCCACAATAGTTACCATATGAATAAACAAATAAATAAATGGAACATTTTTAATTAATTAAATATATTTATTTATTCAATATTTGATGCCACCAATAGTGTATTTACAAATACAATTGTGAATGCACCTTTTCAGATATTTATTTACTTAAACATATATTCATCAGTTTATTTTTGTTTTATTAATTTATTATTTATTTAAGTATTATTTTATTATGTATTCATTACTGTATTTATAAACACTTTTATTTATATATTTGTTCTTTTGGCCCTACATACAAGTATAAGTGTTCATGTTTTCAGCTTCTCTTAAACAAATACTTTTTACAAAATGTGTACAAAAAGCTTTCATAGAAAACAGCACAGAATTTCACAGCTTATATAACTAGAGGAATAAGTGTCAAGCTTTAGCCCGGAAATATTGAGTGTGCAAAATAAATTTGTTAAATAGGTTTGTTAAATAAGTTCTTAAAATATGTTGAGTATATGATGTCACATATACATTCAAAATTTACAACATGTAGTTTATACAGAACTTACACTTTCCAAAGATTCTAAAGAGCTAATTATATTTAAACAAATTATATCTGTCACTGGTCATCAAAAGCTTACTTCAAATACATATTTTTACTATTTTACCAGAGAGGAAAAGGTGTAACAGATGAAACTGCCGGTAAAAAAAGTTTAAACACTCATCATATAATACTCCCAAAAGCTTCAATCATTGACACTATCCACCTTTTCACATTGTATAGTAAAAATTTCAACCTTGAGTTGCTTCTTCATTTTTCAGAGGCTTTCAGAAAGCTTTGTGTAGTATTTGCTCAATTATTTATTTTGATTGATGCACTTGCAGTAATCCATTTTAGTGAGTTAACAAGGAGACACAGAGGTCTCTTCTTTGCTTTCAGAAATCAAAAACAAACTTGTGATCCTAATAAAATCAGAAATTGTTTGAGCAAATAGATGCAATTTCTAATCTTAACCATACCCATCTTTGTCATCTCTGTTAATTTTTCACTAAAGACTGCATTATTGATTTCTCTATCTGCTCATGCACCGTGAGTTTTGTTGGATAACGGTGAATCAGAGTTGATTAACATTGGCACTGAGATCAGAGCTTGTCTGGATCACTATGACTTGAGCTACACCAGATGGCTCAGGGAGATCATCACTCAGATGCAACATTTAACTTGTCGTGCATCCAATTTTAGCCAATTATGGGTATAAAAAACCTTGTGTGTGTCCTGCCTAGAAATTAATCAACATTAACAATTTCGAGAGTTTGTCCAAATAAATTATTTAATCATATTTATTAATTCACAGTTTATTTGGAGTGTTTGAAGACCACCAGTGCGACCCAGTCGGGAATGCAAAATGAGTACACTGTAGTACACATAAAAAGTATTCGAGCGGTGAACGGATCTAGTTAGATTCTGAAGTGGAGAATGATGGATGCTCAACTGACTAAAATTACCCACAATCCACCATGCTTCGGTGGGAGTTTTCTCTTGCTCTGTATACCAATCCAAACACTAATACTGCACCATTAAAGTAGACCCTAATTTTCAGAAGAAAATAGACATAGTTTTAGTGTGTAAGATGGGATGGGCTAAAACTTCATGAGATGAAAGTAGTTGCGTCCATGCCATTACGTACGTAAGCAAGAACTTAACTCCTTCTTTCCTATTCCTTTATTAAAAATATTATAATAATAAATATCACTTTCAATATTGCTAATCATTTTTTTCTGTGCTTCTTCTTTAAAAATGACTTATATTACAGGGAGAGTTTTGGTCTCCCTGTAATACAAAGGCCTCGAAGGACAGTGGATTAGGTGGGTGAGCGTCCATTGTTCTGCACTTCAGATTCTAAACAGAAATAGTACACATCCAGACACCACTTTGATACTTTATTTATACTATTGTTTGGGGCACTTTAATTCTCATTTCACACCCATAAAAGTGTGGATAGTCTGCCGATTAGGACACAGGATAGGACTCGACCATGTGAGCCCTTTATCTCAAATTATTAATTTTTTTGTTATATTTATTTTTATTGTATTTATTTCTAATTAAAGATTAGGATAGAATGAAATAAGTTCTTGCACACATTGTGCTTCATGACGTCATCAAAATGATTCATATTAATTTCTCATCTGTTTATTGTTTGACTCTCCAGTCCTTGAGGTGGTGATTAAGCATTTCCCAGCTGCCATTAAAAACTTAATGAAGAAATAAGATTACGTGAAGCGAATCGTTATATGAATTGGAGTGTATGGAAAATTGAACAAAATAGTCAAAGCAACAGTAAGAAAGAAAGCAATATTTTTGTATACAATTAAGTTAAAATAAAATAAAAAATTGTGAGCGCCCTCATTAATTTGTAATTTGTAATACAAAACTTTGGTCAACTTTGTTGTCTTTAAAGTGATATATATAAAAAGTTGTATCTATTGTAATAAAGCAGTGGAACAGTCCTAAACTAATTGGGACATAAGTCAAGGAGCACATTCCGTTAAATAAAAAAATAAACGTAACATACAAAAGAAATGAAATGCAAGTACATTATTACAAGAGCAGAATGAGATGTATGATTAAAGTCCATAAATGCAAATGAGTTTTAATGAATAAATTAGTATAATGTAATTAGTTTTTGGAAAGTCCTAAAAAAGGGGAAAGGGGGGGGGTACTCCACTCATATAGGTGTAGAAGAAGATTACATGACTTATGAATGAACATGTAGAATTAAAATGGTCCAATTGTACTAAGCTAGTTATTAATATAAAAAACAAGCATCCTGACTCATACATTCTCCCTGAATATCTACTTTTTTGCCCCTTTTAATTTAATTCTAGAGGGTTTTGAGAGATTGGAAAGGATTTCACAAAACTAATTTATTGAAATGCTCATTTGATGTGATTTTTTTTAATAAAAAAAAGTTCTCACAGTTTATTTTCTCAAAAGTTTATTTTATCGCAGTCATTTACTCTTGAGTCTCAAGATAGAGACATGCTGTGAATGGCAGGACAGCAGTTTACGCATAAAACAAAGAGCAGCCAGTGTATTCATTTAGGTCAGCAGTGTTGCAAAACAGAAGCATCATTGTGGCAATGACATTTGAAGCCAAGCACTAGTTTTGGTATTGATATTTTGAACATGGTGACATACAGCCTTTCTTTTAGTGCGGATAACATGTGTCTGTCTCAGAAAACTACATCCATCTGTTGAGTCAAGAAAGCAAAACTCAAATAATGTGAAGCAGGTCAAATGTAAATCAGCAGACACTGGCATGCTGACCATGTTAGATCATTTAACAAGTTCATGACAGATTTCCGGCAATTGCTACGTTGTTGTATTTATTAGTCCATACTTTTGGAAACAGCGTTCTCTGAACGTTCTCTTAAGGTTATTACAATGTTTTTAGAACATTCACTCACAAAAGTTGTTTAGATACCGTTTTTAGTTTAACGTTATTAGAATGTTACTAGAACATTCTTTTGGAAACGTTATGATGTTATAGATTTAGACAACCTTAAAAGAATGTTAGCCATTGTTACGAGAACGTTCCCTGTTAGCTGGGTTAGAGCGTCTAACCTTCTGCACCAACAAGTGAAAATAAATCCTCTAAAACCTAATTATTTATCTTTCTGACCTTAAACTTGAACAAATAAAAGACAATCCTTAGAAGTTTGTGAAGCTGTTTTTGATTTAATTTGGTCTTTTGATTTTGATAACATTTTGTGAGGAATTACTTTCAGGCGCAGGAAGGCCAAGAAGAGGAATGCGGATCCCAAATGCGTAAGAGTCTTCTATTAATTTATTTACGAAACCAAAATACAAAGCAAAACCCATGAGTGGGGAAAACCAACAAATAATATACACTTGAACTTAACTGAACAGAAAGACAAAACTCCAGCACAATTGCTAATTACAAACATAATTCTCACACAGACAACGAGTACAGGAGTATATAAGTATAACTAATGAACCGACACCAAATGAAAACCGAGGGAGGCTTATGAAGGGACACCAATCAAACATGACGAGGGGAAGCACAGGTGTACTGACTAAAACTAACAAGGAACTGAGAAGGGCGGAAAAAGGGAGGAACAAACTAGACCATGTGCAGAACATAAACAAGAGAAATCAAAGATGGCCACCGCCAGCCACATGACCCGAGCCACGTGGCTGGAGGAGGCAAAACAAACAGAGAACTGAAAACCAGGAAAACCAAAACTGAGGGAAGGACTGTCAGTGATCTGCCCCCTGGTGACATGGTATCTGGGCAGATCCTGACAATTACATTCTTTTTTCTAATAAATAAGTTAAATACTGTTAAATAAATGTTGAAAAACTAGATATTATTCAGTTCAATATCAATACTATAAACAAATAGTAAATGACACAAACAGGAGGAACATGCAATCATTTTTTATAAAAAATGTTAAACTACTTATAAAGTTTGTATAAAGCTTTTACGATCTGTGTACAAAAAAGGGTTACGGTTAAAGATGGGCGCATAAGTTTATCTTCAAAGGTTTGATTTTGTAGAATAGTAATTATTGTAATTATTTGACGTACAACATTATTTATTTGCATTATTCAACTAGTATTAGCATTGTTTTTTTTTAATTAAAGTTGGGTCTGGGCTTTAATTGTTAAACCATGAAGATCTCTCTGAATATGATGAACCTGTGCACCATTTTATGGAATGATTTAATTTGTGCAGTTGTTGAGTGGCCCGAAGTATACTGCTCTGCTTGTTTCTATGACAAGTTTCTGTTCCGATTCATTGTTCTTGGAGCTTTGGTGCTCTTGAGTAGCGATGCAGGGAACCCACCAGGCTTGCTCTCTCTCTCTCTCTCCCTCTCTCTCCCCCCCCCCCCCCCCTCTCTCTCTCTTCCCCCCCCTCTCTCTCTCCCTCTCTCTCTCCCTCTTCCTCTCTCTCTCTCTCTCTCTCTGCTCTCTCCCTCCCCCCCTCTCTCTCTTCCTCCCTCTCTCTCTCCCTCTTCCTCTCTCTCTCTCTGCTCCTCTTGCGCTCTCTCTCTCTCTCATCGTCTCTCTCCGCGGTCTTCTCTCATGTCTCATCTGCCTCCCTCTCTCTCTCTCTCTCTCTCTCTCTCTCTCTTTCCCTCTCTCTCCCTCTTCCTCTCTCTCTCTGGTGGGAAAATGCAAACCCTTTTATTTTATGTTAATACTAAGATCTAATGTGATGTTAGTCATTATTTATTCAAATAGAATCTTGTCCAAGAACAGCACATTAAAAAACATTTCATGACCTTTGGAAAAGCTTATTTTTTTCAATATTGATTAAATAGCTATAGATCATAAGCAGAGTACACACTGTCCCAAAGTTCTGACATCAGTACTCAGTTAGTAAATGCTGTTTGATTGGTATCTATGTTTGCTATATATTTTGGCGCTGAGATGTTTAGTGAGTTATAGACATGCAGTATCACTCTCTATTTCTTTTCTGAATGTTACTGAGTTGTCATGGTATGTTTAAGAACTGGTCTGATGTTTCCTTGCCAAGGGGGTTTATGAAACAAATTATGTTTAATGTTTTATTTGGTTTAGAAACTCCATTTCAGGAACCTGAGAAATCTGAGAAAACACAGCCATGAAAAAAGTCAATGACAGTTCACTCCATTGTTTAAAAACAATGCCATTATCTAATTAAGCTCGTGAAACATAACAAGAGCTGTTACAAAGATTATGGTAACACCTAACTTTCAAAGAACAGTATCAGTTAAGACTAACAATCCATTGGCAAAGTTAAAATTTTATAACCCAATCATTTCACTTTCTCCCAAAAAACACGTGATGAAACAAGAGAACATGGCCAAACTCTAAAAGTGTAGCAACTGCACAAAAAGGCTTTACACGATGTGCCTCTGCATACACAGAACCGTGAAGGACTTTACACTGTGATGCCTGAGTTGCTACAGCTGCCAATGGCTTCCAGTTGCTTCCTTGTCATTGAAATAGGCAGTGTAAACAAATGTTTTTTACAAATAGATGGACTTCACGGGTGGCACCAGAGCTCTGCCAAGTATTAGAAACTATGAAGTATGTCATTAAGATAATTAAAGATCAAATTTGAAAAAGGTTTTAAATTATATAATTTAAATGATGAAGTAACTGTAAAATTATTTTAGGAAGAGATCAGTTTCTTAAACTAGCTTTTTTTTTTCAGAGAAAAATACCTTCACAGTCTCTATTTAAAGAAGAACAAAAATAAAATGTATCACCTTTAAAGTGTTAATTAGTTGTTGGAAATACCATGTAAAATATGGTGTTACATTTTGATTGTGTAACAATGTGAAACATTAAAATAGGCAGCACTGCTGTTTAGTGTAATGACTTCATTCGATGTTACCAGTATACTTTGTTATTGTCAAAATAACAATGTTTCAGCTATAATGCTTAAATATTTTTTTTTAAGTTACAATATTCACTCATGCTTCGGTGATGGCTGGAAACATCAGTTTGGTTCCATCAGAGCATGCATGCCCTGCTGAAGTCCTGAGATTTAAACTGATATCCTGTAGGGAATGGCAATCACAAGCAGATTATCTGCTGCCTTTCACAGGCCTGCAGGAAATCGTTTGTTCTGTACTGTAAAACACACAGAGTCACTATGTAATGTGTGCTTTTTAATGTGGAACACTAATTATTGAGCATCCTCATTGACACACTCCAACACCTCCAGTAACGCAAAACATATAGCCTCTGGGGTTACTAAGTCTGTCTCTCCATTTCAATTGATTGCTTTTTTTTCAAGTGAAAATTATTAAGCAATTAATTATGCAAGCTTTATATAATCACACACGGCAGACAGACTGTGGTGTGACATGTAGAATGGTGTATATTAGAATAATTGCTAAGGGTCGCTTTGTTTCCATTTACATAAACATCTGACAAGCAGATCAAAAACATGTTGCGATTCAAAAACGATTACTTTATGGAGCTGAACATAAGACAGCATTGATTTTAAACAGCAAGTTTTAAAACTCACACTTTAATATTTTGCATGTAAAAATGGTATTTGATGACAGGGAACAGATTGTGTGCTAGTATATGTTTTAAGTTTATCTGAATGAAACAAAGACATTAATGCTGAAAGTTGCTTTTCAAGTGTCGGTGTGAATGGGGGTCACCCCAACAGCTCTTAATGTTAAACAAAATGCAATAAAGTGCTGATGCAAACTAACTCATCTGGCCAAACAGTGGAGGCGAAGTAAGAAAGTTTGGCTCTGCCATTTTATCTTGGTTTATTCACAATACAAAATCTCCCGGCGGATTATTTCAGCTCTTTTGATGACCCTGTTGGGATTCAAATAAACACCAGAGGAGTGAAGCAAGCAAAAAATCATCCCCGCAGAGAGGCCATCTGAGCGAGAGAATACATTTTCAATTTATCTAGGTGTGTGGAGACTTTTAGATGACCATATAAAGTAAACCAGACACTAAAACACTGAGAGCAAGGGGGTTAATTCACAAGGTAACAGTTACGTGGTAACAAGCTGTGCATTGAATTAACTGCAAAGTAATAATAAAAAGGGGTGCTAACTAAACGAGGGGACGCTAAACAAGATGATTGGGAGAGACACTCAGAAACACTAGAAAACACACCATAATGGGATGGAGATACTAAGTTTAAGTTAAGCTTAATAACAAGGATGACTTAGATGAGACGAGGAAAACTGAGAGCACATGAATAACTTTGGAAACTGATAGAACACTGAATATGAATAAAAAAAAAATATATATGTATCAAAACAAGACAACTGAATATGGGAAAGGAGTGAAATCGCTAAACCTGGGAGTACTCTGAGAAAACAGGAATCACCATTATCAGTCACCATTCATAAGGTTAAGTGATTGCCTGCTCTTACTACTGGCAGGCCTCGAGAACTCCTGTATTCCAATTCCAAGTTAGCCAACCACATGTAACGCACATGATGCCCTGATTCATTCACTTAATTCACTTAATAGATCGATTGCTTGGTGAAGGATATCTTTTTTTCTTAATCTGTTGTTATTGTTTGACTGTTTTATGCCAATCTGCTAAAAAAATGACTACAAACTTTTTTATTTTGATACTACTTGCTAAACAGATGTAACCTGCCTCTACTCACGCTGACAAAAGGTGGAGTAGGTACTTAACAACCCATTTAAATGGTTTGACAAACTTATTTATTCAATCTTAATGGATTGCTATTTAGTATTTTCCCGCTAATGATTGAAAGCCAAATCTATACATTTATAGAACATAGCGTCATACTGACGAGGAAGTGATGGTACACTATGAGATTTTATTAAAAATAATCTGTTTTATTGGAAACATTTCTAACTCTTACTTATTTCTAACATCTCTAACATTTACAAATGTTTTACAAATTGTACATTTAAATTAGCACAATCTGTTTGCATTTTTACAACTATGTTTTAACTGAAATAACCTGAAGCATAAAAGCTTTCTCACAATCAATTATTTACACTTCTCTTTAGGTTAATGTTTATAGGAAGAACAGGTCTCCAACATTCAAAGAATGTTATTTGTAGGTTTTATTGCGGGAGCAATAAACTAACTTCCTCAAAGTATTTCAAAGAAACTTTTATTTGTTTAATTTGTATAAAAAAATATTTAAAGGCATGTGAAAGTTCCAGTATACTGTACAGTCTGCTATCTTCCATTAAATAAAATGTCGGGACATATAACGTGCAAGATTTATGTGAAGGCAAGCAACAAGCTGAGAGATGGAGAAACCCATTTGATGTATTTTATTTGCCATAATAAAGTGGCTGCTGTATATCTATTTCGCTGAAACCAATTCAGTAACAAATTCCTAGAGTGAGCACATTATTATTAGGTGAGGACAAGCCAATCACTCTCTTCCGTCATTGAGGAGAAAGAATAGTGAAAATTCACCAGAGACTTTAATAAATCAATGCGTTACAAGGTTGCCTACATTGTGATAACAGTAAAAGTGAAATATGGAATCTATTGTAAAGTCAAGAACTGCATTTGGAAAAAGGCTGTTGATTACTTTTGTATTAAAAAAAATCTAAATTTTGAAGATATTAAAGAGACAGAATGAATGAATAACATAAACTCAGTTGTATTCCCAACACAGTATCACAGTTGTGTTATCTTGATAAGAAGCCCATAAAATCTGAATAACCTTCATTAATATTCATGAGAATGGATGATGAGCGTTCACAGTTTGCCTGGACCAGTGAATGACTATCTGGTTATAGATGCCAGGTTCATTCAGATGAACCAGTCAGCGCATAAAACAAGGCAGAATTTAAGAAGATATAGAAATATTTCTAAAATGCTACCTCATTCGTTTCTTCATTAGATCAAATGAGATCAACTTGAGCTGACCTGTCAAATGTTTAGAAAGGAAGAATAGTGTTGAAATTGAATTAGAACGGTACTTGGAACACAGTTTCATTCATGGGAGATACGCGGAGGCTGTTACAGGATGCGACTGGCCGCTTACATCAGCCCACACAGACGCGATAATCGACGCTTTCCATCTCGAATGAACTGCTGCTGGTCAGCTTTATCAATGAAGTGCACGAACTAGTGCAGGGTAGCGCTGTTATTTAATGCTGGGTAACGAACAATAGTGCGGGAGAACGCGAGTCGCATGCAAACTTACCTCGTGTGTATTCACGTTCATCTTGAGATGCTATCGTCCCTGATGAATGCATGAAATTACCGCGAGAGCAAAAGCTACCGACCTCACCGTAAACCCCTCCTATACTATTAGAAGTGGTCACCTATCACCAGCGGCTGGGACATCCCTCCTTCCTCCATCCTCTCCCTCCTCCTCTTTCTCTCCCCCCCTGCTTCACTCCGAGAATCTGATGTGATCGCCCCTAACACTCTGACAGATGAAATAAAGCAGAAAAACAAGAAGTAACGACCTGTTTATCTATATCTTTACGTGCGTGTGTCTGTCTGTCTGTCTATCCACCTTCCTATCTGTTTTTCATGCAGATTTATAAAGTCTTTATGTCCTCTGTTTGCCTGTTTACTCCACATTTATGTCTGCTTATATACCCATCTCTCCTCTGTATATTGTTTGTATTTCTGTAAGTGTCCTGTCTCTCTACATTTCTGTCAGCTTCCTAACAGGCTCTCTGTCTTTCTCCTGTCTTTCCATCCATCCATCCATCCATCCATCCATCCATCCATCCATCCATCCATCCATCCATCCATCCATCCATCCATCCATCCATCCATCCACCCATCTTAGCATTCCTAAATTTTGTCAATCAATTAAACTTTGTGGTTATTTATTATTTTATATGATTTTGATCAAAGGCTATTAGATTTTGATTAAAAATGGGCTATTCGGATACTGCAAAAGCTTAACAGCTTATCTGAATTATAATCAAAAATCCCTGTATGACTGTGTCTATGTTTCTGTGTGATATCTTCCTGTCTGTCAACTTGACTTGTGTCGACGCGTACTGTTTTTCTTACCCAGTTCACTAAAAATTGCATTCACACAAGCATGAGTAGAAAAAACAAACTCTGTTCAGATAAAAATGGGTAATGTGTTCTTGAAACTCTGTAAAGAGTGTCATTCCAGTAGAGGGCAGCAGACTCCACAACCCTTGAGTTGTATCAACCAATTAGAAAGGTTTTTTCAGCTCCGAGGTACTTCAGCACGTCCTTTGAATAGCTGGTAAATACATAGTTAGCAAGAACGTATTTTCTGAATGAAAATCCTCGGGCCAGGCGTTACCAACAACTGTTTCACTCTGTTTTGTGATTAAAAACATTATTCAATTTACTGTGGGCTCTGAACATCTCAGAAGATATGCTTTAGCACAGAGAACCGCAAACTTTAACTCTGTTTCCATTAGTTATATTGAGCTCTGAGCAAATGCTGCTTTCAAACTCTGGCTCTAACCAAAATAAACGTAGTTACGCAATCTACACAAAAACAAATATGTAGCGTTTCAAAATAAAACTTTGGCTGGAGATTGTAAAAATAAGTTACAAAAAGTAAAAAAAAAATTAAAATTTTAAAGTGCGGTTACAAAATAACTTGTAATAATTTGTGGACAGTTTGAAGCTACTGGACATGTGTTTTAAAACAGACCCCTAGTCTAATCCATTTTACTGTCTTTTTTATTATGTCATATTTACATGATCATTTGTACATTTTAGAAAATCTATCTTGCTGGTTGGTGTTGTGGTTATTGAGCACCATGCAGTGGTTTGCAACCTCATCTTCTCTCTCTTTCCCAGTTCATTGTATTAAAAGCAAAAATTCTCCCCAAGAAATTACATAAAAAGAGAGGCCAAGGCTTTTTATTATCATCATCAATGTACCACAATATCACATTATTAGAAACATTAAAAATGGTTAATTTGACTTATCTGACTTATTTGTTAAGTAGAAACACTGCTTGAGTATGACTCCAGTGAACCCAGTTGAACCAGGTACCCTCTCACTTAGAGGCAGCATTAATAATGACTAAACCTCGAAGCTGCACAATTACAGTTATGGGAGTCTCATTAGCTTACATTAAACAAAAGGGTGTATCCTTGCCAGCCTAAAGCTTCTTTTTTGTGTGTGTTTAAATGACCTCAAATAACCTGATAGCCCTTAAAAACCAGGTTGTTAAAAACATTTTCGTGCGTTTGTATTCAGATCATTAAATCTCAAATCTGAGGTCAATTTACAGTGCAGTTCACCATAGGGTCCAGAAGAAAAGCCAATGGGGTGAATATGCAAACTCGACTGAGAGACGGCGTTGCAAATCTACATTTTCTCAGACTACTCCTTCCAGACAGAGAATGAGGACATGAGGAGACTCCCTGGATCTATATAGGTCCCTACTAATGATGAGATGCTGCATTTAGTTATTGAGGCTTAGAATCTACTGATTAGGTCTTGTTCCAGTAGGAGGCATTCCCTGTGGTCTGGATGTCAAAAGAAGGTGGTAACCTCTGGGAAATGAGAAGGAGAATGAAAGACCTGAACAATTTTACCCTTAGATGCATCAGTACAACAATATTGATTTAGGAAGGGTTAGGGTCAAAGCCCCTTGCACTACTTATTGAGCTCACTGATTATTGCTATATTTGTCAGAATTATCTTTGCAAAACACCGAATGTTGTCAATGGCTAAAATTAAGTACACAAAAGAAGTGAAAAATGTTGTAAATGAAACAAATAGCAAAATAAAGATTCTTACAACTGTTTCCAAGCAACTGTTGAGGGGTACAGAGAATCCCTTTCTCTATACTTTCCTAACGCACTACAAGAGCTTTTATGAACCATACTGTACCTCTCCTTTACAGCTGAATTAAGGAAATGGAAATAAACGAGAACCTTACTGATGTATGCATATCCAACAAATATTCAAATGCATAAAAGTAATGGTTTATTAAAGTAATTGTCTTGTTTATACTTCTATGCCATCTACTTCATGTCAGCTTCTAGAACAATATTCATGAACACATTGAAATTTTTTTGATCTTCTTCAGAACACTGCTGAAGACCAGAATTGGTTGTCTTTCATTGTTATCATTCAGTCTGGCTGCTCAGATCAGCATTGAAAACAGCGCAGATCTCCCCAGGGGAGGTCATTACCGCATGGCAGGGCTGCTGTCGGGGCCCTGTCTCCAGAGCACTCATTTATTTATCACGCCGAAGACGCGGCTCCGCAGGAAGGCCCCTGTCATTCTCAATTCAGACAGGCTTTGAGACAAACTGTATAAACTTTCCATCATTAGCATTCAATATGTTCGGAATTCTAAAGGCTACTCTCAATGAATGATAGCGGGTCTCGGATTCTCACAAGTCTGGAATATTTAAATGTTGGTTTATGTTATCTAATTTTAGAAGATACAAACCTTTTTATGTAAAAATTATGGGTAAAATAATTTTGTAAAAGTAAAAAAAAAGTTTTTGTTAATATTTACAGTTCACATCAAATTTTCTTTTGACAAAAGTCTAATTTGAAGAAAATATTTAATTTTGTGCATTTTTCTGTATTTGTTAACATGTTTGTAATCGCTACCAATTATTGATCGCCATGGTGTGTCTTGCATCAGTTCCTGTTAATCAATTCTTCTTCTGAACTTTCTAAGTTTACAAGAAAACAATTTATTGTCTAGATTATTGACAATGTTATATTTTTTGGCAGTCAATATTTTTGTGTGTGTGTTACATCCTCACCTACAAACTTTTCTTAGAATTTATTTTATTAATAATACTTTTATTAATAATTTTGACATTAAATGGTGGCAAATGGACAGGTGTTTCTGGAGTGTCAAAAAGCACAAGGTGTGCAATACTCAGAGACATGGCCAACGTAAGGAAAACTGAAAAACGACCAGCGCTGAACAAGAGACACAAGCTGAAACGTCAAGACTGGCCCAAGAAATATCTCAAGGCTGATTTTTCTAAGGTTTTATGGACTGATGAAATGAGAGTGAGTCTTGAGAGCCAGATGAATGGGTTCGTGGCTGGATCGGTAAAGGGCAATACACTGGAAGACACCTTCTTCAAGCAGTACAAGAAGAACTTTGGATCTTTCAAGGAAAACATGATTTTCATTGAGGACAATGCTCCATCACATGCCTCCAAATACTCCAGAGCATGGCTGGCAAGAAAGTGTCTAAAAGAAGAAAAAATAATGACATGGCCCCCTTGTTCACCTGATCTGAACCCCATAGAGAACCTGTGGTCCCTCATGAAACGTGAGATCTAGAAGGAGGGAAACCAGTACACCTCTCTGAACAGTGTCTGGGAGGCTGTGGTTGCTGCTGCACGCAATGTTGATAGTGAACACATCAAGAAGCTGACAGAATCCATGGATAGAAGGCTTTTGAGTGTCCTTGCAAAGAAAGGTGGCTATATTGGTCTCTGAATTGTTTGTTTCATTTTTGAATCTCAGAAATATGTATTTGTAAATGTTGAGATGTTAAATTGGTTTGCCTGGCAAAAATAAATAAGTGAGATGGGTATATATTTATTTTTTATTATTTTGCCTAATAATTCTGCACACCAATAGTTACCTGCACACACCGATATCCTCCTAAGATAGCCAAAACTAAAAAAGCCTCACTCCAACTTCCAAAAATATTCAGCTTTGATATTTATGTATCTTTTGAGTTGATTGAGAATATAGTAGTTGCTCAATGATAAAATACCTTGGTAGCTCTCAGCTGTCCTGGGGCAGTCTGACAGCACGTGGCTTCCAACACGCGCCCTCGGCCTACTTCCTCCAACCCACCAAACATGTAACCTTTAATAGACATTCATATAACCTCTATATAATGTTTTTTGGTTCAGAGTTAGTAAAGTGGCATCCTATTCAGGTTGACTCCTCAGGGCTTGACCACCACCAAACACCCCCCACCAGTCACAAACATCCATACTGGGCAATGTGGGTGAAGTGGCTTGCCCAGAGCCACAACGCCAGAATGTACCTGGTGGGGATTGAACCGCCAACCTTCCGGTTACAAGACGACCAACTCCATCTCTGCACCATCTTTCCGCTCCAAATACGAAATATGAAATTCCAATCAAAGTATTTTCAAAAGATAGCTAAAAGTTAGATCAAATGTGATTTCTGACATAAGAGCAACAGTCTAATCAAAAATTTTGAACTTGAATCCATCGTGTTGCCTCCAGTCCACTCCACATTTACTCATATCTCTAATCTTCTAGCTATGAACACTTACTGCCAACAATGTTTCTCATCTTTACGGCTAACTTCAGAAACAATGTAAACTCAAATCTGTCATTAAGCCCTCATTCCTGGTGTTTGTTAAGCTAGACACAAAATTCTAAACAAGACCTTATTTAGATTAAGTCCCAGAGCATCCTACCACGTAATGTATAACCCTTAATGTTGATCACTTTTACCTAACTTACTCATAAACAATGACACTTTCTTAAGATAAATCTTATCAAGCTCTTTCAAGAATATTGTGAGTTAACAGATGCATGGATGACAGTTTTAGTGGATATGTACATGCACATATGTGAACTGTCAATCGATCCAAAACCTCTTGTGTGACACAAATGTTGAGAGGGTTCCTGATAAGTGAACTAGTTGCATGGGATAATCTCTACTTTCTACAGTCTATGCTCAGTTAAATCCAGATGTTACAGAGAATGAAAGGAGAAAGCAAATACATCCAGCAAAAATAAGTGAAAAACTATTAATCATGCAAGTTAAAAAAAAGAGAGATTTTCATGTTTGTATATGCATATATCACCTTCAAACTGACAAAAAAGTAGGGATGTGTGTCCTGGAGAATTACTTTCATTGTATTGGTATTTTATTGAACCAAGTAAAAATAAGAGTTCCCCAAATGAGGCTAATAAATCAATTAACAAAATCAATTGTTCAATAAAGCATTCAATCAATCTATCCATCAAAATGTTTTATTTGCCGCTATTAGCAGTTGATTTAAAGCATCTTAACAAAGGCCTTACCTGGATTAAAAGTTAAAAATGAAATTCTATTGGATAATTATATGGGCAAGAAATAGAACTACCATATACTGCTACCTTAGGGATTGTAAATATCAGGAGGTATAATTATCAAAATTCAGTCATTAACAGATTTTAATAATATGACTAAAGTGTTTATTTGAATTGAACAGTAATCACTACCTTATTATTTAAGAACCTGGATTAAAAACCATCCATCCATCCATTATCTTGTCAGCTTTTTCCCTTTCAGGGTCGCCACAGCGGAATGAACCGCCAACTCTCTGGCATATTTTTTATGCGGCGGATGCCCTTCCAGCCGCAACCCATCACTGGGAAACATTCACACACTCATTCACAGGTTAACACTATGGACAACTGTTCTTACTCAATTCACTTATACCGAATGTCTTTGTTCTTGTGGGGAAACCGGAGCACCCGGAGTAAACCCACACGATCACGAGGAGAACATGAGAACTCCACACAGAAATGCCAACCGACCCAGCCGAGGCTTGAACCAGCGACCTTCTTGCTGTGAGACGACCGTGCTACCCACTGCGCCACCGTGACGCTGGATTAAAAACCCCACAGACATATGCTGAGATCTCCTTCGGAAGAACCCTCTGTAAGATCTCAGGGAGCCTCTCTGAGTGGGTCTGTATGCTTCTCCATTGCTCCCCACCTTAACTTGCGATACTAGGAAATAATTAGTAAAATATTAATAAGAGCAAAATAAATTGGGCATATATAAAATTAGGTTGCATAAGTTTTGGAGCAGCTCATCTTAGCTATAACCAGATAATTTAACTTTAGTATATAAGTATATATCCAGTACATAAGCACAAACCAAACAGGCAAGCAACAACTTCAATTCAAGCTATCTCACCCTCCACCCCTTCACCACAATCTGTGGGGTCGCTAATGGCCCTAGATAGCTTAGTTCTTATATAAGCTTTTATATTACTTACAATTATAAGTAAAAGTGAATAAGAATTAAGTGTTTCAATTTTCTTTTGGCATTAGCTGAAAGTTCTTTTCATTGATCATGTTTCCATGGAATACAATTATATTTTTAAAGAAAGAATTCTGAAATATTTTCTGAATATAATTGACAGTTTCAACAATGCAACACTAGGTGTTATTTCTAAGTAAATTAAATGAAAATTTAAACAATCTCTGTTGCTATTGTTATCTCTAGAATCAGGACGTAAGCAGTTAATGTTTTTTGTGTCCCATTTTCACCTATTGGAAGATTATTTGCCTGTTTTTCTACCCTGAGACGATTCTTAGCTATTTTAGTGCACTAGATGATTGTGATGATATGAGAGATATGTTGTGTAACTAGTTTATATAAGCAGAGATTGCAAGAGGAATGTTTAATTATTATGCTTTATAGATTAGATCAACATCTGTTGTTCCAATATTCCAAAATCTGCTCCTGAACCTTATTAATAAAACAAATCATCTGTGTCATCTTCCATTTTGTTCCCTCCTGAATGTTAAAGGATTCCAATTTCAAACAAAATTGTCATTTAAAACTGAATTGTTTTGAACAATTTTGAACATTTCATTTGAGGTATAAGCAAGTAACGTAACCTGATCAATTTCCATTTCATTCAAACAACAAAATAAGGAATCTGATCATTAAAACTACTAGAAATATTCAAGGATATTGAGATACACAAAAGGAACGAAGTACCAACCAGAGCTGTAGTTTTATTCATATAATCTCATTTCTATTGATTGTCAGTGTTAGAAGAGAATTATAAAGTTATATGTTTATCAAAACATCCCTTTCAAAATTGAGTGTAAAAGAAGATTACATTTTGCATACAATACAGACAGTGGGTAAACAAAGAACTTATGATCATTAAATGTAATAAAAACAAAATGATGAAAGAGTCACACATAAAGCATCATGTTTACAGCCTTCTATTTTCTTGGCAAAAACGGAATATTGTTGAAGGAGCTCTCATGTCAGTTCAAATCAAATTTCCTCAGATAAAGTAACAAAAAAATATATAAAACCAGACCCTATGAGTCCTATGAGTGAAGCTAGATGGAATCTGAAGGTTGTAGTGCCTCGGGAGGAGTACTAATAGGAGATACCGATAAGGCTCGGGGATGAAATAAGAATATTTGAAGTGTTGTTTAACACTCTGGGTTATACGATCAGACCTTGACTTATTTCCAGTTTTTGTTCTCATATTTACCAGAAATTCACACAAAAAACCCTCAACAGATTCCATCTCTCCCTGTCTATGAGTGTAGATTCACTCTGTGGTAGTCTTCCCTATGTGGAAATGTCTGCAGTGAATGAAGAATAAGGGAACAAGAGACCAGCTTCGGTAATCCTCTACATAAACATAATCAGGCTCATCACCTTTAAAGCTGAAAAAGTCTTCTATAATAAAGATTGATGCTATGGGACTAGAATAGAAAATGCAAAGCAAAAAATTACTTCATTTCTTTACACAGCTTCAGTTTTCAAACATAGAGCAAAGACAGTGATGTTATAAATACACTTGCAACCAAACAATGTACCAAAAAAATGCTAGAAACTGAGAGAAATAATAAACAAGCTAGTTTCAAGGATATTTAGGGGAAATCTTTACGCATTACTTTTCAATCCGTTTAGACTGACGCTTCTGAATTGGTTGACATTTGTAAAAATGTAATTATAAATGAACATTTAAATTATAAAGACAACTGTGACTAGTGTCAAGCTTAAAATATTGTTTTCATATGTGGATTTTGTACAATTGTTCGAATTTTTATCAATATATTCATGACTGTATATAATATTCATCTAAAACATTAGAAACAAAGAGCTAGGACAGTTATAGGATGACATTGATATTGTGTGTTTATAAGAAATTGTTGAAAGTATCCTGATGCAAAAGAAAAGCAGAGCAGCAGAGGAGTCATGAGTAAGAATAAGGCACTCTTTTTAACTAAGGTTTCCTCGTGATGGATTCACCACTGCTCCCAGCTGAAGTCATCCCCTCCTCCGAAGATCAGGAAGAATCCCAGGATGGTCAGAAAAATCACAGAGTTGCCTGCCATCACCAGACCACTGGCACCCCATTTGATCTGCCGGGAAATAAAGCCGTTAGCTTCATTCCTACCTCAATGGTTTGCTCAGAGTGAAACCTCTTAACAATTTTATTAGTGATATTAGGGTTAGTAAAGTCATAATATAATATAAATCAATACTACAATACTCAACTCTACCACAATATAAATAAATAAAACATGATGTTGAAGTTAATTTTCAAATTTCTCCTTGTGTGAAATAACAGTGAACTCTCTTTGCATCAAAATTTAAATGCATTTAAAAATAAATCTCTTGAGAACTATGGAGTATAGTCTTGAACTGTTGAATGCGAAACCTTCCCATCCTGAATGAAACTACTGATTGTTCTGCACTACGGAATCGAAGAGAATCAAAAGCTGGCACATGAACTCAGATATCTCAGACTTGGGGAAAACAGTGTTGAGTTCAGACAAAGAGAATTTCTTGTAGAGTGTGTTTTATATTTGATTCTAAACTGGAAACATTCATTTCATTTAGAAAAACAGACTTAAGAGCTAAAGATGTAGATGAATGTTAAATGATGATATTTCTCCACTTGATGTTGCAATTTAGAAACAAAATTTAGCCACAAGCAACGATTTAGAGTTCAGAGCAGTCTGGCACACTGCCTCCAATGGCCAGGAGCTATTGTTACAACTGCAGGAACTCAGGGACACCAGAGGTACATTTACATTTATGCATTTGGCAGACGCTTTTGTCCAAAGCGACTTACATTAGGGGAGAGACAATATGCAATCTGTTACACCGTCAAAGTCTATCTCAGCTTCTCATAATAGAAATGTTATCAACTGATCAATAAACCAAAGCAGTGAGGGAGTAGAGGAAGAAGATAAAGACAGAGGAGGAAAAAAAGAAAGTTTTGAGAGTTTGTTCCAGCAGCCAGGGACAGTGAGAGAGAAGGTTCTGCTGAGAGATCTTCTGCCCTTGTGGGATGGAACCACGAGTCACTGTTCCTTCTCTGATCGCAGGCTTCTGGAAGGCATGTAGGAGCGTATGAGCTCATGGAGGTAGCCAGGGGCTGATCTGGAGATAGTTTTGTATGCCAGCGTTGAATTGAACCCGAGCTGCAATGGGGAGCCAATGAAGAGTGATGAAGAGGGGAGTAACATGAGCTCATTTCGGCTCCTTGAAGATAAGACGAGCTGCAGAGTTCTGGATCATCTGCAGAGGTTTGAGCGTATTTGCTGGAAGTCCTGCTAGGAGAGCGTTGCAGAAGTCCAGACGTGAGAGGACCAGAGCCTGAACAGGAGTTGAGTTGTGTGCTCAGTTAAGAAGGGCCTGATGTTTTGATTATTCAGTGCAAATCTACACGCTCGAGATGTCTTTGTGATGTGGTCTTTGAGGGACAGCTGTTCATCCAAAATCACTCCAAGATTTCTGACTGTAGGAGAAGGGGTGACTGTAGAGGATTGCAGCTGGATGGTGAGGTCGTGATCCACAGAGGGATGAGCCCATCCAAGACAGAACTGTGATCAGAATCCACTGATGGGTCTCTTGAGGGCGTTTATTTACATATTGGAAGATGCTATGAATCCACCTTGTTTTTCCCCTTCAGAATTTTTATATTTTAATAGAAATTAAAACATTTAGATGAAGAATATAAGGATAAGGTAACTCTGGGTATTCAAATGTTTTCCACATTCTTTAATTCCTTGCCTTACAATGCCTTCACACCAAGCGAGGATGATATGGGAAAAGTGCATGATTTATATGTCAAGTCAATGTAAAGATGGACAGTGCATCAGTGATGCGCAGGTTGACCCGAAATGGCTGGTTATGAGTCACTCAAAAATATTTTTAATGATTCGGGTAGCGGTTGGTCGGGTCGCTTGAAAAATGTTAGTTCAAAAAGTTCCGTCTGGTGCGGGTTGTTTATACATTGACCCGCGCATCACTGCAATGCACCCCTCGGTGCGAAGCGAACGGACCATGCACCCTGAAGGACATGAATGTCGTGGAGCGATTGAAAAGAGCAAATGAAGAAAGTAACCCGAACTGCTCTCCAAGTTGAAAAATTTGAACTCGGCAGACTTTGTGTCCACGGCAACCACTCAGGGGCTTGCTCTTGTAGTGACATGAATTGTATTGAGCGGGAACATTTAAAACAACAATGGAGGAGAAAATTAAGGAAATGAATTGGAGAGGAAAAATGGGACAGCAGGCGTGTCAGGGAAAAAGTGGAAGTATGCTCCAATCCTGCACCTTGACCCATTCCCCCTGACAAGCTCAGGCTAGACCCGCTGCGTTCTCGTAAGCAAAGGTAGAGGATTTATTCTTGCAAGTGTATACCGGGTTTGAAAGGGCTAGAATAGGCGCAAAAGACCTGTTCTGTTTGCTTATTTGTTGCTTGGTGTTAAGGTTCAGTTAAAAAAATGTCTTGGGCTGATGCTGGCTGATTTTAGTTGATACCAGATTAAAGTTCTCATAAAAATACAGATCAATTTTGAGCTTTAAAAAAAACAAATATTTCTTAGCGGACATAAAAAGTTGCATACCTATTTTTGCAAGTTGCTCGCTCTACACATTCACACCAGAAAGTACATGATTCTATAACTTTTTTTTTAATTATAACTGTTATTGAATCATGTATTGCCTCGCATTTATTGCAGAGTATGAGTATGTGTTCAAGATATTCAAAAACCTTTTCATAATTTGGCATCACTAATGTTTTGGATGCCTTGGCTCATTGATTTTGGTGGTGGTCAGACAAAAAATGCTAGATAAGTTCTTCAAAATATCAAGGATGGATTTTTTTCAAACCACTAAAATTTCTAAGCAAAGCTGTAGAAGAAAAATAAAATGAACCAGAGGACTGTGTACTGCGTGCTCTAATAAGCACCCCTGTTCAAACAGCAGGCTATGTACAGTACTAAAGCTGTGCACTTGATTGAATTTTGATAATGTAAAGTCATGACCACGAACACCAAAAAAAATTAATTGCTCATTTTTAATGCCATTTCGGTCTGAGCATTTGACATGCACAAAGCTCACACTCAACCAAAACCTGTCACATATGCTATATGATAAAAGTGATTTTTTTTCTCTATTCTTCACTATGTGTTAAATGCACACTTTAAAAAATCGAATTAATTCCCCAATCCTCCCTGAACTTTTTGTTCATTTTTATACGCTTTTTCTGCTCCACTGTTCACCGGTTTTGACGTTAACACTTTTAACATAGCTTTGCATGGCTTAATGAATCAGACTCAATTCTATCAAACCAAAAAATTGCTTATAAAAACTGCCACGTTGCCAACCAGACCCAATATAAAATATGAGCTACTACTTGGTTGCTTGTAAAAAAACATGCAGTTGATTGCTCACCACTTCTTTTCGTGCCAGCACAATAGGAAGTCCATACGCTGAAACCACAATGCCTGTGGTTAAGAAGTAGGCTAGCTCCTTGCAGGCGTTACTTGAGTCAGTATCATAAGCATGTCTTCTGGATATTAAATTTGGTAAAGGTGACAAGATGTAGAAGATCAGGACAAACATGGGCCAGTACTGTCTGTGAGGAGAGAAGGTTTGGTGAAGCACGTTTTCTCGATGGCAGAAATAATAAAATAAATGTAAGCAAAAAGTATGGACCTACCCAAATTGCTCCAGTGCACATCCCAAAAGTAGAAACGTCAGACCAAGAGCACCACTGAAAGATAATGCAACTAGAGCTGAAAAAAAGAACAATTCTGCTGTAACGGGTATTTGCTGGCCCCTAGCGGTTACCACAAACTATTGCATTGTTGACGTATTTTAGAATATTCGAAAGAATAAACCGTAAACACGAGAAAATAAACTGCTTTTGGTAAAGATTCTCTTCACACATAAGTCTTGGATGTTTAGTATGGCTTGTTGCATACTTGATTAAAATTGTGAGTACTGCAGTTAAAGACGTACGCTTAGCAGTAAGTGAAGCTAAAAACAACAAGCGTAATGTGGCCCTTTTAAAATTTAATCACGCAAGACTACTGTTAAAGTACTTTCAAGGCTACAGTGATAACCCTCTTTAATAAAGACAGGCTAAGTGAGTTCAAGGCTTTTAAGTGACGACGGAAACACTTACAGTGAGGAGGACTTTTTTTAATAAACACCTTTATCAAATGAACCCATTAAGAACAAAAGTTGCGGTTCAACGATACCTTTTATTCCTGCCATCACGAACAAACACGGCTTTTTTGTCTTTGCGCTTAATGTTATTGCCTTCACTTCCTAGTTCCTCAAACTACAGAAAGTCTTAAAGTGACAGTACATCTAAAAATAAAACTTCTATTTCATTTACTGTTTGTCGTGGTCTGTCTCAATACTCGATTCTGATTGGCTGGCAGTTGAATAATTGTTAATAACTGCGCAGATAGTCCAGATCGGGTTGTTACTCTGTGAAATATAACCGCTAAAACATAGTTCACAGATTTGTTCAAGCTTGGATTGTTTAAGCGACTTTATTAAAACAGTTAGTAAACCTTAAGCAAATCGTAGTAAAACCGGAAGAGCATGGCATAAACCAGATATTAAATGGTTAAACGCTGCACATCGGCTCGTTTTGCGCCTCCACGGTGTGCGCTTAAACCATAATAATGCAGGTTTAAACACTGTTTATCTTTTTTTATTGCCAACCAATAGAAATACAATGTATAAACATCAAGACATCCAAAAAGCTGATAATGAAATAACCTAAAGAAAGATAAAAAAAAAACAACAACAAGGGTTTTACACTCTGCATATTAGTCTAAAATCAACTCTTTGACATACAATAAAGTATTTTTGCATTTTTCACTCTCACCAAACTGTAAGGATTCCAAATACAATCTAAAATCACTCAAAAGCGCCTTCAAAGAAGGTTTGGAATCAGAGATTCTACATTTATGGATATGGAATTTTCCAAATAAAATTAGTAAATTTAAAATACACTCAAATGGTACACTCCTAGATTCAAAACACACCACAATATTCTTAGCTGATAAATCACATCTATGCGTAGTTTTCTCTTGAATGTAAGAAGATAAATTTCTCCAAAACTCTTTAACATACACACACTCATAGAAAAGATATACGTTTTTTTCTGGCTGACTTAAACAAAATGAATAGTTTTCATTAGTATCTGTAAATTTAGATAATATGTAATTTTCTCTAAGTGTAGTTCCCTAAGTCTATTAGATATATAAAATCTAAAAGGAAGCAGCCAAGTTTTCTTCCAAATTATATCAGTAAAATAAACCTTCCAGAAAAATTTACCCCGAGGCTGAACAACACTTTTTGTAGAAAATAATTGTCGATTATATTTATTAGTGCTATTCTTACTACTAATCTCAGTCTTACTAGTCTATCCCATTCAAGTGTGAGGTTGCAGCTTAGTCAATTTTTTTTCTTTTGTCTGTTTTTTTGTTGTTGTACCTAACTGAATACTGCTAATTAAATAGAAAAAATAATAGACAGAGAAAAAACTATCAAGGAAAATCACTAAAAAAAAACAACAACAATAATAATAATAATAAATATGTGGAAAAATTCACCCTGAGTATCTCAAGTTTTGCTTCAACTAACTGTATTATATAGGCTTTAACATAAGGTAGTCGATTGTTGACCGAAGCTACTTTAATTATAAACACTGACAAACTTACACCTGCCTAAAATAATCAAGTCATCATCTCTAGCAGGAATAAAAGCTAACACAGAATCATAACTTTTGTTTTTATTAGATCAACAGTAAGATATAACAAAAAAAGTCTAACTAAGCTAAACTAAGCTTTTCTTGAAAAAAAGGTACAAAACATAACTTATTTACGTAAACGAGAGTCAACGAAAACAACTAAAGTGTTAAATAATGATGTCACGGGAGAAATTATGTAAGAGCCAATCAGAGTCGGCGTGTGAGTCACATAACTTATCGCAATATCTTCGTTCTCATCAATTTCTTCAGAAATCTTTGTCTGTCGCATCCGGTGGAGCCGATGATTAGTTTGGTCACACGTATGTCTCACAAATAACAACAGATTATACTCGCTGAATGTTCGTGTTTGGACTGAATTTTTGTTGTTGTAACTTCCTTTCAGTTTCGCTTCGGAGAGATTTCGCTCTTATCTAACTATGGTCTGCAGGCGAGCTGTATTGGTCTCCTGTCTCCTGTGAGGGAGGCTAACATCACCTAACATCATCATGGCTTCCAGGATGATTCAAGGGCTGGAGATCCATTTCTACCTGTCAGAGACGGACCAGATCAGCCACCTCTCCGGAGCCTTCACTGCCGAGGAGCTGTGCGTCCAGGCCGCGAAGAAGCTGGGTAAGTTTGTTTGTAGGATAAATGGGGATGCATTGCTTATGTAAAACTTTAACAAACTATGTATTCGGTTTAAAAACTTAAATCATCTCTACTAATCTTCCCCTGTTTCACACATTTCACAGATTTTTCCTACAGTTACATATTTAGTGCATTAGTGCATTTTGCAAAAAGAAAAACAATGCATTTTACAGCTTGTTATACAGATAACCTAGAAAGGAACTTAAAAAAATCATTCATTCATTAATTCATCCATCCATCCATCCATCCATCCATCCATCCATCCATCCATCCATCCATCCATCCATCCATCCATCCATCCATCCATCCATCCATCCATCCATCCATCCATCCATCCATCCATCCATCCATCCATCCATCCATCCATCCATCCATTCATTCATTCATTCATTCATGTGTCATATAAACACAAACATCCTCTATGTGTCTTTGTTTTCAGGCATCTCTCCTGTGTGCAGCACTTTGTTTTCTCTTTATGACGAATGCAGCAGGCTCTGGTATCCTCCCAGCTATTCTTTCAGCATCGACGAGGCTACGAGATTAAAGCTTCACTATCGCATGAGGTATTCCTCTCTTTTCATATTTATTTGACCTCCTTGTTAGATCTCTTACAGTGTTGTGTAAAGGTGTTTGTCACTTTCTGATTATTATTATTTTTATTTTTATTTTATTTTATGTAATGTAATGACTTAAAGCAGGGTTGGCAATTATTTTTTCCATGGAGCCACATGAGAAACAGAAAATATTGTAGAGGGCTGGACCAAATTGCTGAACTCAAACTCGCATAACATTAAATGTATTTCTTTATAAAAAGCTGTAAATAGCATTGATTTGACAAGCTGGCATGAGTAGGCTATTTATTATAATAAGGCAATGAAAAATAACGTTGCCTTTGAAGAAATATTTTATTCGATCAAATTTCCCAAACCAATGATAAACAAAATATGAACTTTTTTATGTCTTATAGTAGTGAACATTTTCACATTGACTCCTTTTTTCACTGACTAAATAAATATGACATTCATTAATTAATAGTGAAATCAATTAAATAATTAAATGTATACATTTGTTTTTTTAGATGTGTAATGTAATTAATTAAACGAGGAAGTGATGGTACACTATGAGATTTTATTAAAAATAATCTGTTTTATTGGAAACATTTCTAACTCTTACTTATTTCTAACATCTCTAACATTTACAAATGTTTTACAAATTGTACATTTAAATTAGCACAATCTGTTTGCATTTTTACAACTATGTTTTAACTGAAATAACCTGAAGCATAAAAGCTTTCTCACAATCAATTATTTACACTTCTCTTTAGGTTAATGTTTATAGGAAGAACAGGTCTCCAACATTCAAAGAATGTTATTTGTAGGTTTTATTGCGGGAGCAATAAACTAACTTCCTCAAAGTATTTCAAAGAACCTTTTATTTGTTTAATTTGTATAAAAAATATTTAAAGGCATGTGAAAGTTCCAGTATACTGTACAGTCTGCTATCTTCCATTAAATAAAATGTCGGGACATATAACGTGCAAGATTTATGTGAAGGCAAGCAACAAGCTGAGAGATGGAGAAACCCATTTGATGTATTTTATTTGCCATAATAAAGTGGCTGCTGTATATCTATTTCGCTGAAACCAATTCAGTAACAAATTCCTAGAGTGAGCACATTATTATTAGGTGAGGACAAGCCAATCACTCTCTTCCGTCATTGAGGAGAAAGAATAGTGAAAATTCACCAGAGACTTTAATAAATCAATGCGTTACAAGGTTGCCTACATTGTGATAACAGTAAAAGTGAAATATGGAATCTATTGTAAAGTCAAGAACTGCATTTGGAAAAAGGCTGTTGATTACTTTTGTATTAAAAAAAATCTAAATTTTGAAGATATTAAAGAGACAGAATGAATGAATAACATAAACTCAGTTGTATTCCCAACACAGTATCACAGTTGTGTTATCTTGATAAGAAGCCCATAAAATCTGAATAACCTTCATTAATATTCATGAGAATGGATGATGAGCGTTCACAGTTTGCCTGGACCAGTGAATGACTATCTGGTTATAGATGCCAGGTTCATTCAGATGAACCAGTCAGCGCATAAAACAAGGCAGAATTTAAGAAGATATAGAAATATTTCTAAAATGCTACCTCATTCGTTTCTTCATTAGATCAAATGAGATCAACTTGAGCTGACCTGTCAAATGTTTAGAAAGGAAGAATAGTGTTGAAATTGAATTAGAACGGTACTTGGAACACAGTTTCATTCATGGGAGATACGCGGAGGCTGTTACAGGATGCGACTGGCCGCTTACATCAGCCCACACAGACGCGATAATCGACGCTTTCCATCTCGAATGAACTGCTGCTGGTCAGCTTTATCAATGAAGTGCACGAACTAGTGCAGGGTAGCGCTGTTATTTAATGCTGGGTAACGAACAATAGTGCGGGAGAACGCGAGTCGCATGCAAACTTACCTCGTGTGTATTCACGTTCATCTTGAGATGCTATCGTCCCTGATGAATGCATGAAATTACCGCGAGAGCAAAAGCTACCGACCTCACCGTAAACCCCTCCTATACTATTAGAAGTGGTCACCTATCACCAGCGGCTGGGACATCCCTCCTTCCTCCATCCTCTCCCTCCTCCTCTTTCTCTCCCCCCCTGCTTCACTCCGAGAATCTGATGTGATCGCCCCTAACACTCTGACAGATGAAATAAAGCAGAAAAACAAGAAGTAACGACCTGTTTATCTATATCTTTACGTGCGTGTGTCTGTCTGTCTGTCTATCCACCTTCCTATCTGTTTTTCATGCAGATTTATAAAGTCTTTATGTCCTCTGTTTGCCTGTTTACTCCACATTTATGTCTGCTTATATACCCATCTCTCCTCTGTATATTGTTTGTATTTCTGTAAGTGTCCTGTCTCTCTACATTTCTGTCAGCTTCCTAACAGGCTCTCTGTCTTTCTCCTGTCTTTCCATCCATCCATCCATCCATCCATCCATCCATCCATCCATCCATCCATCCATCCATCCATCCATCCATCCATCCATTCATTCATTCATTCATTCATGTGTCATATAAACACAAACATCCTCTATGTGTCTTTGTTTTCAGGCATCTCTCCTGTGTGCAGCACTTTGTTTTCTCTTTATGACGAATGCAGCAGGCTCTGGTATCCTCCCAGCTATTCTTTCAGCATCGACGAGGCTACGAGATTAAAGCTTCACTATCGCATGAGGTATTCCTCTCTTTTCATATTTATTTGACCTCCTTGTTAGATCTCTTACAGTGTTGTGTAAAGGTGTTTGTCACTTTCTGATTATTATTATTTTTATTTTTATTTTATTTTATGTAATGTAATGACTTAAAGCAGGGTTGGCAATTATTTTTTCCATGGAGCCACATGAGAAACAGAAAATATTGTAGAGGGCTGGACCAAATTGCTGAACTCAAACTCGCATAACATTAAATGTATTTCTTTATAAAAAGCTGTAAATAGCATTGATTTGACAAGCTGGCATGAGTAGGCTATTTATTATAATAAGGCAATGAAAAATAACGTTGCCTTTGAAGAAATATTTTATTCGATCAAATTTCCCAAACCAATGATAAACAAAATATGAACTTTTTTATGTCTTATAGTAGTGAACATTTTCACATTGACTCCTTTTTTCACTGACTAAATAAATATGACATTCATTAATTAATAGTGAAATCAATTAAATAATTAAATGTATACATTTGTTTTTTTAGATGTGTAATTAATTAATTAAATACACATTTTCTTTAACAGAAACATATTTCTCTTTTAAATTAATGCATGGTCCCTGTGAAGGCAGTTTCAGGAATCTGTCAATCACGCATCAAAGTCAGGTAGGCGGGGCTAAAGCGGATCTATTACTTGACAATGAGCGACTGAAAGATAAAATAAATTCATGAAAAGCTGTGACACAGAGACTATGCATTAATTAATTGAATAATTAAATACATGTAATAAAGAAAATGTGTATTGAATTAATTAATTACATATCTAATAACACATGTATATATTTCATAATTTATTTGAATTAAGGAATGCCATACTTATTTAATCAATTGAAACCATTTTCATCCAGTGCTAAAGAATATAATGTAATGAATAGTTTTTTGTTTAGTTTGCTAGTTAAGTGTTCGTCAATTACTTCAATACGGCGAGTCACTGACCTGCGCGAGGAGCTAATTTTTTTTCACATTTGTTCTTGCTCTCAGGACATAAAATAGTTGCTGTCTCTACCACACACTCTTTAAGAAACTGCCTTTCGGAGAAAATCTATTGGCTTTTGTGAGTTTGAATGCCAGTAAATAACTTGTCTTCGTGCTTGTTTCCTGGATGGAAGTTGCTCAAATACAGGTGTTTTGCTGAACCTCCAAGCTAGCTAGCAACCCATCAGCGGTAGCCGTACGTGTAGAAAGGTTGCTGGCATATTTAGCATGCTTAATGAACAAATGACAGCTGATGTTGTATTCTTTAAAAAGCTAATGTTGTATTCTTTATTTCTTGGTAAATAAGACATACAGCCTTGGACCGGACTTCAGTAAAATAGCATTTAGGCATCCAATCTTTCTTAAACACCAGGCCCTCGCTGTCGACCTTTCTTTTCTTTGACATTGCTGGAGATGGGTTCTGATCTGACCAGTAACGTTAGAAAAAGAGCGATAATTAGAAATGTTTCGGGCTCCGTAAAATCAAGTTCCTACGCCTACGTCACCTGGTGTTGAAATATCGGTCATTTCAAGGCAAAATGAAATGAATGCAATCATTCACATGAAACCTTAATTTTGTACTAATCTTCGGAGGACTGGAATAAAAACCCCACTCCTGACCTAAAACATTACATTGTGACAAACTTTTTTTTTTTAAGAAAACGAACCATTTATTAATGGTTTCACACCATTTAGTGTGTGAAGGATGCTTGTGATTTCATTATAGTCACCTTTGTGTACAGGTTCTATTTCAGCAACTGGCATGGGACAAGTAAGACCTCTCCTCCAGTTTTTAGGCACTCCCTCAAACAAGGGAAGAGCTCCGCAGTATCTTCAGTTCTTGACAAGGCTTCACTGTCATACTTCTATGCACAGGTACATGAAGAACGCAATGCATGTTGGGCTGTTAAACAAAGCTGACTCCTGTTCCCATGTGTGTGGCTTGTGTTTTGTAGAGTCTGTGTGACTTTCGTTTTGGTCTTGCCCCTCTTCGTCTCCCTCGAGATGAGAGTGACGTTCAGCAGATAGAGAACGAATGCTTGGGTATGGCTGTGATGGCAATTTCCCATGATGCCATTGAAAAACGTCTTCCTAGCGATGCTTATGAGTAAGAGCAGTTTAACTTTTGAGCCAGTGTTTAATTTTCTAGTGCTTTCAAAAACAGTGGTCCCTCATTTTTCACTGGAGTTGCTTTTTAAAAATATTCCGCAATAATCAAAGTCCACAAAGTAGTCAGCTTTATGTTTTGCAATTATGATAGATGTTTTAAAGCTGTAAAAACCTTACCATGCACATTAGACTAGGTCAATAATTCAATTAACAAAACTTCTACCTTAGCATGTCCAGCAGTCCAACTTTTTGTGTGATGGTTAGCATCTTCTCCTTCTTTTTAAGTACTAATGCAGGTCCCTTGACGGGGTATTTTATCGAAAGTTTTGGTGCAGCACTTTAAAAATGCTCCATTTGTAAAATATAGAAATAATGCAAGATATAGAAAGTGGATTGAATACAAAAATAATGTGTTATTAAATAGTCATGTTGTGCCATTATCTGACTAATGCAGTCTGTAGCAGTAAATTAACAACAGTTCACTTTCAATCGTTTTTCTATTTTCCAGGTTCAAGAATTACATCCCGAATGTGGTGCAGAAGTCTATTCAGAACAGGAACTTTCTGACGCGCATGCGCATAAACAACATCTTTAAAGCGTTCTTGGAAGAGTTCACTAGAAATACGGTGCAGGGAAACAACATCACAACGCATGAGCTGAAGGTGAAATATCTGTCCATGCTAGAGACGCTGACCACACACTTTGGCCAGGAGCTGTTTGAGCCATGTTCTCTCATCATCTGTGAGAACGACCAAGTTCTCATGGACTCTAGCCGTGACATCAGTTTTCAACATAAGATCCTGGTGTCTGGCACTTCTGGCATTCACTGTTGTGAAGTTCTCTCACAGGTAAGGAACCATGTTAAGTCAGTATTCAGACTAATGAGCAGTTAAGCAGGGCAGTATATTGGAATAGAAATATGAATTAATAATTTTTGCACTGATGTGATTGTGTTTTCAATTCTTCAAAATCTTATGTTTCTATTCAATTTGTTTAAATAATTGTCCCTGATTCAGGAATTACATCTTACTTTCAAAAAAGACAATATATAATATAATTAGGCAAAGGATATGTAGTGGTGCATTGTATAAAATTAGAATTAAAAGTTTGTTGTTATTCTTTTATATTCGAATTGAATTTGTGACGGTTGGTAGAGGAAGAACTTAAAGTCTTTTATTAAGAGAACACAAAACTGCTGTTCAATGGAACAGGGAGAGTTCAGGCAGCAGCAGTAGAAAAGAAAAAAGAAACCAAGGTGCGCCTCTTCGGAGGGATAAGTACAAGTCAGTAGGGGTCCGCTCCTGAAAAGAAGAGAGGGAGCCAAGAGTGGTTGCACCGAGGAGGGGAGGAGAGCTCACTGGCTCGTCGGTGGATAGCTGGCACACCGAGGCGGACTGAGTCGTGTCAACAGCAGATGCTCACTGTAGATAGGCAGACGCGACAGCACACGACAACAGAGGGAGGAGAAGACGATCGACCAGCACGCTCTGATTGCAGATCAATAACTCCCAAAGAGAGACTAGGGACAGGGTCCTTAAAACCCTGAGGGATGAGTGAACGAGAACAGCAGGAGGAATTAACAGGAGAGACGCAGACAGGTGACGGCAGGAGGAGAAGGAAACAAGCTCAACTAGCAGACAAGACAGAGAAACAGACCTAACAGAATTATTTTACAAGGACATGCATATATTTTTTTTGTATAAATTGCATTTTAGTTTTCTTCTTATTGTTTGTCTAATTAATTATAATATTAATATAAAGATAAAAAAAATGTAAGTTTGCAAAACTAACATATTGTTTCTGAACTTTACTGACAATCTTACAAACTACAATCAAAATGCCCCGTTAATGCTTCATAGCTCATCTATGATTGATGTAGGTGTATCCAGAGGGCTTCCTCATCGCTTCCATTTTATTTTTTCAAAACTTTTTATAGCCTAATCTGTATTTCCAACATGACACACGTTTTTCCACATTTTATTAGTTTCAACTTTTAAAATGTAAAGTTTTGTGTCTATTTTTACTCAGTTGTAATGTTCTACAGTTTGGTGTACAAAACTTTCACAGACCAAAAAACTTTAACTTCAAATCAGTTTTTTTATGGTATCTTGAAAAATAATAATGTAAGATAATGTGCTAGCAACAACAAGCAACAAGCGTAGGCAAAATTTAAAGGAGCTTCACAGAAAGTGGACTGAGGCTGGAGTCATAAACTCAACATGGGTTTACTTTTCACTTAAGCAGAGTCCCATAAGTCGATTGCCTCCATCCCACGCGCGACACCAGTAGCGGTACTATACAATACCTGAACACAGTATTCAGATTCTTGGACTTTCTGTTTAATACTTTTTTATTGCATTGTATATAGTCAAATCATCAGGTTTTTAGTTTTTATTTTCTGGAAGCTATTATATAAAAAAAGAAGATTCACAATCTGTTTAAGGTAATATTTGGTTTCACTTTCTAAACTGTGTGTCAAAGTTGCATTATTTCATTATATTGTAATTTAATGAGATGCACACATAAGTTCAGATCACTGGATTTGACTTGACAATGATACAGCTTAAAAACTTAAACAAAATCACTTAGATTAGCAAGCTTGATGAAAAATTATTGATGAAGTTATTAAGAGGATTTACAGGCTTCTGCATTGGAATCCAAGGATTGACTTCTTTTCAAGAAGATTTTAGATGAGCTGACGCATCGAGAGAAAAGTTAACCCCAAAAGGACTTTTTGATCCATTTCATGATAATTGTATGAGATGCAAAAAAATCCTTGCTTTTATTTAGTCTGAATTAAAGTATTGACTTGTCCTGAATTTCTTTTTCAAGAAGTTATCAGATGAACTGACCCATCGAGAGAAAAACAAATCAAAGAAGCGGACCACAACTTTATCTAGTAATAGAGAAGAAGATAAATGGACACTCTTTTCAGACTTCAATAAGATAACTCACCTTGTCATCAAGTGCTCTGTGGTTACTATCCATACTCAGGATAACAAAAGCATGGTGAGCCTTACTGGGAGAACTGAGATTTCCCTTAATAAGGGCTAAGCTTCATGGATTTTGCTTTATTTTGCTTTAGGAGTTGAATTTGACATCACCTGAGGAGGCGCTCTCCTTTGCCAGTCTTGTAGATGGATACTTTAGGCTCACAGTAGA
The DNA here is from genome assembly GCA_900490495.1 of Danionella dracula. Lineage (NCBI taxonomy): Eukaryota > Metazoa > Chordata > Actinopteri > Cypriniformes > Danionidae > Danionella > Danionella dracula. The sequence goes on from UELW01000100.1 coordinate 7,312,420, forward strand.
CGCTCATCATTTCCTCTGCAGAGGTGTGGCTCCTGCATCACTGGAAGCTAATCTCAAAGAGGGGTGCCATGGTCCAATCAGGTTTGTGTGTTGCAGAATTTTTCTTTAATCCATGCATGAACAATTGTTTTCGTCCCCTAGTGGATGATCACCTTTAACTTTCAGGATGCACAACATTTTTTTGACTAATGACTCCCTCTTTACACCCTTCAGTACTGAACATGCCATCCATAAACTCAAACAGGAAGGTCATGAGGAGGGCATGTACCTGCTGCGCTGGAGCACCTGTGACTATAGTCACGTTCTGCTGACTGTCATATGCAACAAGGTAAAAGTTCACAAACAGAAATTATCCATCCGAATATGTTAAATATCTAAAATGGCTTTTTGAACAGATTCAAAACTGATTGTCGTTGTTGTAGAGGGATGATCATGGAGGCATCATCAAAACGTTTAACAACTTCCAGATTGAAGCGACCTCACAGGGCTTCCTCCTGACGGGAAATGAAATAACAAAGCCTTCGTTAAGAGAGCTGACGGACCATTTATCAGGCCAGGTTCTGTCTAAGGACAACACCAGCTTGAGACTTGAGCGTGGCTGTCCTCCCCAGCCAAAAGGTACTGAATTGGGATTTAATTGTTACCAATAATATCGGTACATTTGTCCGTGGATTTTATGTTCTCTGCAAGATAATTGTACATTTCATCTAAATAAATGTTCTAGAAGGAAGAAAATGTAAAGCATTTAAATACCAAGCAATTTATGTTAATAAGTAAATAATGTCATTGTTAAATGTGACAGAAAACAGTATTTTTTAACACAAGTGTGAAAATATAGAGCTGTCACCATTTTGTTGGTCACTGTTTTTCACTGTAAATATTTAAACATAATAAGAAAACATGACATTAAAAAGATGTCAAACTAATCTTAAACCAGCTCTTCTGACAAGAATGCTGAATAGTTGAAATCTTCTGCTTCACAGAGCAGTCCAACCTCATCATTATTACCAGAAAAGATTCAGTGCCACCTTCTTACAACCATCTGGTGTTCCTCCACAAGATCCTCAGAGAGGACATTACCCAGGTGTGTGTTTTGTAAAACGGGGATACCTACAATCAGTACAATGCATAATTGTCAGGAAAATTATATATAATTATATATATTTTTGTATACATTTTTAAGATCTTAGTAGTTTAATATGTTACAGTCTATATTCTATACAGTAATTAGTTTATTATATAACAGTCCATATTTTATATAGTAATTACTGGTAAGGTAATTTCCCTACTTTTGATTGTTGGATCCGGCTCTGTTCATTAATAGTTTAGAAGAAAACTTGCAGATAGCCCTTGTTGAGTTTGAAATTGTATAACTTGCTTTAGCAACTCAATTAAAGCTCAAGTAAATTCATATTTTTTTTTCAATTCTGCTTTTCCATTTTAGCCATTTAAAATTTTCATTTCATTTATACAAGTACAATCTATTGTACATCATAGGTTTTAAATTATTAACAGAAAATGCATTTAATCTTAAATGTTTTAAATTATTTAAACTAAAATGTTCAAGTTACAGCACTATATTTAATGTAAACATTTTGGAATAATTTCAATTAAATGTTTTAAATGATTTAAACATAGGAAAGATCATGCGGAAATGAAAGTTTCATCTTTGAACTGTGTTGTTCTGTTGATTGGTTAGGGATGTTATACGAAGCCAGGAGCCAATGAAGGGCTCAAATATGATTGGTGAACTTGTGTGATTTGTAGCTCCAGAACCCATCTTCTCATTTTACTCGGTCCATGACCACTTTAAGGGGTTTGTTATCAATTTTGGTTAAAAAGCCCCAACAACATATCACAGTCATTCAAGAATTAACTATTAGCTTATTAGAAGCAGCTAAATTGCTTCCTGTTGGAGATAAGTTGTGTATTTTATATATTCCAATTTTTTTATTAGTTTAGTCAAAATAATGATGAATTGAACCTTTTAAAATGTATCTATTAATCTATTAAAGTCCATCTATTAACAGTAAAATGGTAAAATTCTCAAGAACATAATCTCTCATTTTCCACAATTTAATCAATCGATCAAAATATTTTATACAGCACTTTTTTAGCAGTGAATTCAAAGCATTGAATTCTATTCTATTGGGTACAAATACAGCTATCATATAATGCCACCTTAAGGGCTTGATTTAATTTACCTTACGTTACATAACTTTTTACCTTAGGGAAACCCAGCATAAGCTCATGTAAACAATGTCACCTTTTTAGGCATTCATGCAGTTTATTAATTAGGACCTTCCACATAGAAGATAAGGTTTTAATATTAAGTATTTGCTCTAAAATCAGGAAAAACACCTCGGTCAAGGCACTCGGACAAACATCTATTCTGGAAAGCTGAAACTGAAACGAGAAGATGACGATGGTGTGACGGGTCATGAGATGGTAGATGTGGCCCTGAAGGTCCTGGCTGCGGGAAACATTTCTGTGAGTTATGCATATATTATGTTGAACTATATAATCATTATTTGAGGGATTCTTCTGTGCTTCTTTCAGACCTTCTTGGATACGGTCAGTGTAATGAGACAGCTATCTCATAAACACATAGTACTGATTTATGGGATATGCATGCACAGTATGGATGGTAAGTATTAACCCCTTTGTTTAGTTAAACCAATTATTTTATTTCCTTGAGACAATGCTGTTTGTTGGTCAGTAATCATGGTGGAGGAGTTTGTTCAGCATGGACCTTTGGATCTGTTTATGAGAAATCATCGCTCTGACCTCACTCCCTCGTGGAAATTCCAAGTCGCAGAGCAACTTTCCATGGTTCTCAGCTATTTGGTAATTCACTTTAAAAGCATCAAATTAAAAACTATTCATTTAGTCTCAATATTTAGGTAGTGAATCGCAGTCTAAATAGCAAATCTGACAAGAGTATAACTGTTAGAGTTAGGAAAGAGTTTGAAAGAGAAAGGTTGAGACTTTATAAAAAAAAATGCAGCAAACCTTAGTAATTAATTTCTAAAGGAATTGGCTTGATGGACTCTTGTTAAACAGACCAGTGTGGTTGGATTCAGAGAGGGGCAACTCTATTGCAGGTAGAACTTCTGCTGACACTTATTCAAATATAATACACTGTCAACTTGTCAGCAGTTGTGGTCTGGTGGATAAAGAGATCGACTTGTGATCGGAAGGTTGCCGGTTCGTTCCCCAGAACCACCGAGTTGAAGGTGGTGTGAGTGATGAAACACCCACAACAACCCGACTGCTCCCCGGGCTCCACAGCTGTGTGTGTACTCTGGGATGGGTTACAAGCAGAGCACAAATTTTAGGTATGGGTCACTCCATATTTAGCCAACTGGTGCACACTTAGCTGTGTTCCTTCGATATGCTTATTCAAGGATTACATGTTTGTCTTGTTATAAATATATACAAATCATCTTCACACCCTTGGACACATCAATATCACCTAGATTTGCCCATCAGAACCCATGATTTCAGATGGTTTGTTTGTTTCAAGAATATTACATTCACTTACTTATTTTATAAGCAGGGGTAAAGAGCAGGGGTCTCAAACTGTAGGTCTTAATGATCAATTCAAATTTTTTTATAAAATCAGATTTATTTTTGTGGTGATTCACATTTCACACAACAAGCAACTTGTATCTGTTCTGTGTATGAATTCAATTCAGCTCGCTGTGAGGTGCACATGCTCAGGAAAAGGCTTCAAATCCAAAGTAAACATGAACGAGAAAACGATTCGAGGTGATTGTGTGGCTTGATTTCAGTTCTTTTCCGACCGGAGCCATCAATCCAACCAAATCGTATCAAGAAGAAATATTTATTAGTTATATTACTTACTTTCATTCCACAGACTTTTCAGCTCCATCGTCAGTCATAATTATTGTTAAAATGCTCACAACCAGAAATCTGTTGTCTGTTCCCGTACAATGACTCAAATGTCAGATAAAGACAATCTGTTCAGACTGAGATCTCATGGCAATAAATCTGATTCTGTGATTTTCTGTGTTTAATAAACAAGAAATCACCTTCTCATATCCTCAAAGAGACCTGTCGGTCTGTTTAAGAGTCTTAATCATATTTTGATGTTTTAAACGAATGCTTTATGTCACAGGAGGATAAGAAGCTTGTCCATGGTTACGTCTGCGCTAAAAACATCCTGTTGAAACTGGATGGCCTGGAAGGAAACGCAGGTCCTTTCATTAAACTGAGTGATCCTGGACTGTCTATTTCAATGCTGAGCCGACTGGGTAATGTTTATTGTCAAAAAATGCTTACTTTTCTGAAACACTGGTGTATCTGAATCAGCGATGGTCACACTGGCCTATAAAGACTGAGTTTAGAAGGTGCCTGAGATGCATATAATTTCATATGCATATATTTCTGAATGTTTTTATTGTTTCTGTCTGTCCATTGAGTCTTGTTTACTGCTTGTGTTTCTGGGCAGAGTGTATTGAAAGGATCCCCTGGATAGCCCCTGAGTGTGTTACTAATGTCAAGGCCCTGAGCATCGCTGCTGACAAGTGGGGGTTTGGGACCACCCTATGGGAGATTTGCTACAATGGGGATTCTCCCTTGTGTGAAAAAACACTCCGAGAGGTGCTGAAATTGAAATAATAGCACGATGTGTCATCTATGTTTGTTGTAACAGCTTATCTGACGGTGTTTGCAGAAAGAGCGATTCTATGAAGTATGTGGTGCTCTGGTCATACCCAGCATCAGTGAACTGGCAGATCTGATCTCCCAGTGCATGAACTATGACCCTAAGAAGAGACCCTTCTTCAGAGCTATACTGAGAGAGCTTGGTCGCATAAAGGAGCACCGCGAGCAGGGTAGGCCTCACATTTAGGCTCAGTTCCAAAGGTGTCCTATTGTGTGCTTCTTGGAAAACATACAGTATTAAAATACAGGCTTTTTTCAAACTTTTCTCATGATTTGGAAGGAAAATCATTTCACTCACTATTGCATCCTACTACTAATTGTTCTTTGTTACATTCTTTTTGATACGTAGAGCTCCCAGTTATATCAGGAACAGTTCCTCCACAAGAAACAGATCCAGCCGATTTCAAGAGCAGATTCCTCAAGAAAATTCGAAAACTTGGAGAGGTACTGGACTTTGCAAAAGACAAAAAAATATTACTTCCTATTTTTCGGAGTCATAATAGTTGTTTGAAAATGTTAAAATGGTCAATTTCTTGTCTATGTTGCTTTTAGGGTAACTTTGGGATGGTGGAACTGTGCCTCTATGATCCTAATGGAGATCAAACCGGAGAGCTGGTGGCCGTTAAATCTCTAAAAGCAGAGAAAGAGACCAGCAACCTGAGGAAGGAGATCAGCACCATTAGAAACCTCTTCCATGAAAACATTGTTAAATACAAAGGCATCTGCAATGAAGAAGGTACTTCAACAGTGTCGCGCTCATCAGTATTCAAACAATTGAGTGCTGCAGTCACCTTCAGTAAAATGTCATGCCAGAAAAATTCTATTACAGACAGTGAAACTTTAGTAATGGAGAGCAATACTTTATACATTTTCATGTAAGAGTAGAAGTATTTAAAATATAATTTAGGGTAATCTACGTTTTCTCTCCCTCTCCAATCCCCCACAGTTTAGAGTTGGCAGGTCAGTTGGAGAGAACATTAGCGTAGCGTTCACATGACACAATCCTGACTGAGGTCAGTGTTTCTCCAGGTGTTCTCAGGATAAGGTCCCAGGAACAGAATCTATTGTTGTCACACTTGCAAATAGAATCATCTATTATAAACAAATCATGAATCATAGTTTGAAAGGACCCTTAATGTAGCAATTATTTTTAACTAGTTTCCCATTGCCTTGTAATAATTATTGTGTTTAAAAAACTAAATCTTTTTGCTTTTTAATTTAAGAATCTTGTTTTTGTCAACCTCTAAACAAAAACTAAAAATCTAAGCTATTTCTCCCCTACACTGAAGGTTAAATCAGGCCTAAAACATTTCAGATTTAGCTGAAATGATCATTAAATCAACATATTTCACATTTAATAAACATCACGGTGGCGCAGTAGGTAGCACAGTTGTCTCACAATAAGAAGGTTGCCTGTTCGAGCCTCGGCTGGGTCAGGTGGCATTTTTTACTCCGGGTGCTCCGGTTTCCCCCACTAGTCCAAACACATGCGGTATAAGTCATTTGGGTAAAAACAATTGCCCATAGTGTTTGAGTGTGAATGAGTGTGTGACTGTTTCCCAGCGATGGGTTTCGGCTGGAAGGGCATCCGCCGCGTAAAAACATATGCCGGAATAGTTGGTGGTTCATTCTGCTGTGGCGACCCTAAAAGGGAAAAAAGCAGACAAGATAATGGGGTGATGGCTAATAAAAAATAGATGTAGCTCACTGTTAAGTGGTGATATGGTGAACTATTTTTAGAACAAACCTGCAGGTGAATCATCTGATCTTAAACCATCACATTGGTGAAGTGGTGGTTCCAAAAGTTTTCTAGTTAAGATTGTAAGATTTCTTGTTGGTTCACTGACTGAATGATAAAGCAGCTCTTGTGTTGAGGATGGAGTCCATATACTACAAAAAGAGAAGAAAATTGCTGTTTATTACTTCACCTGCATACACAATATAAATAATTGAAAAGTCATAAGTCAACTTACTGACAGCAAATGGTGAGATTTGCCTGAAAAGCCTTTAGCTGTTTGTAGATGCTTCTGTGGTCAACTGCAGTCTGATCCAAACCAATCTTAGCTTCTAACCCCTTCCATAGCACTATTGTATACTCTCAATACATTACATGTTGCTTCTTGTCAATGTTTTATCCCTTAGGAGGGATGAATATCAAGCTCATCATGGAATACTTGCCTGCTGGGAGTCTAAAAGAATATCTGCCCAATAACAAATCCAGCATCAATCAGAAGAAACTGCTGCTTTATGCTCGCCAGATATGTGAGGTAATGCTAACCTTTCACATGTTTAGTATGGTTTGATCAAATGCACTCATTACTAAATGTTTCATGAAATGTAAGGCTTCTGACATTTTAGATAGATGGCGAATGAGCAACTTGCAGCAAAAGAGAAAAACATGAATTTGAAACCCTACTGTATACAGTACATATATGCAATTTTTACAGAAGCATGTTATGTATATATTTATAGAATGTCTTACGCATTTTCAGGAAAATTTTAACATGTTAAAACAACCTAAATATGGTCTATTATCTTTGTCGATTGTCTTATGCTATCATGTTAACATAAATCACATTTGTCTCACTCTAATCCTAGAGAGCCACACTTATGTACTTTACAGTTTAGTTGCATCCTAATTGTTACGACCTTATAAAAATAGCTTTAGCTCGTAGGCTAAGGCCGTAACATCGAGAGAAAGAGTTAGCAACAAATCGGGTCAAGCAGGAATAGTGAAGAGGAACACGCACACAACTGAACTAATATATAGAAAATAATTTTATTGCATATCATAAAGTAAAACAATGACAAACCATAACGCCAATAAACAAGCACTTAAATGTCCTTCTTAACAAAAAGTCGCTCACTATTAAATAGGGAAAAAGGAAAACAAAAAAACCAGGCAGCGTCAAATGAACAAACAAATAGAACCAAAAAGGGTCTTACTAAACTCCCCCCTCCCAAACTTCCCTAATCAAAAACAAAAGACAAAATAAAAACCGAGGTCTTCAGCATATACGACGCTCTGCCTTGCCTACGCTGGCTCAAACACAAATACAGGAATGCTGCCCCAGCTCCCTCACTAGTGTATATAACAGGGAAAGTCACTCTGTATGTGCAACACACTAACTCTGAGCAGATCAGAACACCTTCGTGACACACACAACGCTTCCTTGTCCACGGATCACCTCCCTCGCTGAGCCAGCTCTCTGCTCAGCCCCGTCGAAGTGAATCGCTGCGCTTTTATAGGGCGTTGATCTGCCCGGATTGGCCGAAAGCAATGGAGCGCGCTGACGTTGAAGGGTAGCGTGGCCAATCCACCAATCCCAGCAAGACGGTCACATGCGATAGAAACATAAACACTGTCAGCACGGGAGCACACACAAACACACACAACGCCATGACGCTACGATCCGCAGGAATCGTAACACTAATGAATCAAACAAGTTACACCTTCTATGCTTAGGTGCTCCAGGAAATGATTTTTACATCCCTGTTCCAATATTCTCTAAAATTTCTAACTTTTTCTGACCTTTTGAAGGCACATTTTAGTCCATCAACATTTGAGAAAAGTTTACATTTGAAAATGGGAATGGTTTGTTGTATACAAAGTATACAAAAGAGTCTTCCATCTTGATCATGTCGTCTGTTTCCTTTATGTTCAACAGGGCATGGAGTATCTGGGATCTCAAAACTACATCCATAGGGATCTAGCAGCAAGAAACATTTTAGTGGAGAACGAAACACTTGTGAAGATCGGGGATTTTGGTTTAACGAAGACCATAAAAGAAGACCAGGATTACTACAAAGTGACAGAAGAACAAGACAGCCCTGTGTTCTGGTAACACATAATCAATTTTTCTTCATGTGTGATGTTTAAATGTTCTGCTTTTTTGTTTGATTGTATCTTAAAGTGTTGTTGTTTTTTTCATTAGAATTTACCTGATGAATATCCTATTTATTCAGGTATGCTCCTGAGTGTCTGATTCATCGAAAGTTCTACAAGGCATCTGATGTTTGGTCATTTGGTGTGACTCTCTATGAAATCATGTCATACTGCAGCCGTGAAAGCAGTCCTCCAGAGGTCAGACTCACATCACACCTGAGTCTGATCATTTAACCCAACTATTTCAAGAAAACTAAATCAAGGTCTAAGAATGGGAATTAAAACGGGTGCAAAACATGCCTGAATATTAATAACTTCTAATAAACTCTAATTAGTTTTTCTTTACCAAGCAAAGGGTTAATTAGCCAGACATATGTTGATATTGGTAGCATCACGGTGGCGCAGTGGGTAGCACGGTCGTCTCATAGCAAGAAGGTTGCTGGTTCGAGCCTCGGCTGGGTCGGTTGGCATTTCTGTCTGGGGTTCTCATGTTCTCCCCGTGATCGCGTGGGTTTACTCCGGGTGCTCCGGTTTCCCCACAAGTCCAAAGACATGCGGTATAAGTGAATTGAGTAAGAACGATTGTCTACAGTGTGTGTGTGTGTGAATGTTTCCCAGTGATGGGTTGCGGCAGGGAAGGGCATCCGCTGTGTAAAACATATGTCAGAGGAGTTGGTGGTTTATTCCGCTGTGGCGACCCCGAAAGGGAAGAAAGCCGACATGAAAATGGATGGATGTTGATATTGTTTGTTACTAGATCATGAGATGTATGCTGAGTGAAACCCTTTATCAGAGTGATATTCTTAACGATTATACTTATAAGACTGTGTGATCATCACGGATCTTCTTGAACATGAAGTCTATTATATAACCTACTTTCTAATCCACCATTTCTTACTAAAATGTGATTAGAACGAAAAAGTAAAAAATGACTAACATTTTCTACTAAAATGTGTCTTTGATAGGTTTTCCGGGAAAAGGTTGGTCGGTTACAAGGGCAGATGACCATGGCCAGGCTGGTCGAAGCTCTTGAGGCAGGCTGGAGGTTGCCATGCCCAGATTCATGCCCTGAAATGGTAAATACTCAGTCTAAAGACAGTTTTAGCAAGCCATTACTAAATTTATACTATATTCATATATTCTTTAGCAATTTATACTATATTCATAGATACTTCCAAACAAAGAATGTGTTAAATGAATTGGTAGGTGCTAAGGTTTTTAGTGTTAAGATCATTAAAAACTGAAATATTATTATGCAAAAATAGTTTTGAAATGTTTATGCTCCCAACCCTAGCACAGTGCATATTTTATTAGATCATATTTTGTTTGTTTCTTAAAAATTGCAAAAACAATAACCGCGAGAGATGTAATGTTTACATCAGATCATCAGTGCCTCGGTTTGATGGGTTTTATTGGTTTTAATGGTAGATTTAGTAAACTTAACCTGAACAGAGATTCGCACAAGTCCACGCATTAACAATGGTGCACTGGGTGCTCTGAAAGTTAAAACTGACTCTCATCATACCAGAAAAATTTAATAGTATGTGGGCTATAACTACATGAACAACAGACATAAACAAAATAATTAAACACTAGTGTGCATTTAATGATTAATGTTTTTATTGTGTTCACTAACTCCTGCATAAGGATGCGCTGAAGGACCAAACCCAAACGCTTTGAGGAAATGTGAAAAACACAAAATTTGAAACCTGTTTTGATATTGGTAATGGACAAATGTTTCAAAGGCAGCGTATTGTGTAAAAGACACAAGATGAGCTCACTTCAGACAAGGATAACATTTCAGTTGAAAAAGTTGTCTACAGTGTTTACTGACATTCAGAGATTTTGCATTTAAAAATGAACTAGTAGTATGAATATAAGTCTTTGGCTTTATTGTTTACTAGGTGTACATTCAGATGAGAAGGTGCTGGAGTCGTTCCCCTGAAATGAGAGTGGACTTCAAGAGCCTAATTAAAGAGTTTGACTTTCTCCTCTATTGACAAAATACATTTAGAGTAAGTTCATCTACAAAGTAGTTTACAGCAAAAAAACAAAAAAAAACACTTCCATGCACTTCCATTGTCATTTTGTTATGTGAAGAGCCCACTAAGTGCAGAGATTACGAGAGTTGGAAAGAGCTTTGTCTTTAATGTGGTAAAACTTGTCCATGTTATAAGCTTACGACCCAGAATTCTGTAATGTTTGATTCACAAATACTGAAGTAAAGAAATTACTGCCTCACACATCCTCTCTTTTCTTATTGACACACAGGTATTTTTGCCCTATACATTCTTAAGGGAAAAAAAACTGTTAATCAAAGACAATATTCTCTGATTCTAAATGAAAATGTGACCTTAACTGTTTCAATATAAATAAGCATACAGTATAACCATAAAACATGGTTTTAGGGAAGTGTGACCATTCTAATTGTTGTGATTGTCAGGTTAAATATTGAGGGGACGAGTGTAATAAACATTTATTTGGGGTATCTAGTTACTGACGGGTTAACTCATATTTCTCGGGAACTACTTAGTCTTTGGTAGAGTCTTCTAAAGTGACAGCACAGGGACCTACTGTCTAGTTACTAATGGGTTAACTAATAGTTCTCAGGGCGCTACTCATTAATTGGAAGAGTATTCTAAAGTGACACCACAGGACACTATTCGATAGTTACTGGTAGATTTATGAATAATTACTAAAATCATTAATTACTTATAGTTAATGGTAGTTTCTACAAAGTGCCATTAGATTAGAACATTTCATGAGAAATCCTTAGTAGGTAACCATACTTAATGCAAAGTTACCCATTAGTTCTGCAATAACTCCCTCCTAGTTATATTATAATTAAGCATCAGTATTCTATACATTACAAACAATAAAAAAATTATAGGTCAAGACTCCGTTTTATATTTCATTAGAATGACAATGACTCCTGTTGCAACTGCTGTGTTCAAAAACAGAGTAGGGCTATTAATTCAGGAAGTCTAGTTATGCATGTTGCTTGTTCCCGTCAGTCAGCCATGCTTATCATGGAATACTTGCCTGCTGGGAGTCTAAAAGAATATCTGCCCAATAACAAATCCAGCATCAATCAGAAGAGACTGCTGCTTTATGCTCGTCAGATATGTGAGGTAATACTAACCTTTCACATGTTTAGTATGGTTTGATCAAATGCACTCATTACTAAATGTTTACCCTCTCACACACACACACTCTCCCTCTCTCTCTCTCTCTCTCTCTCTCTCTCTCTCTCTCTCTCTCTCTCTGTATGTGACCATAAAGTCAACAATGAAATATTCATTGTATGGTTTCTATAAAACATGGAGAACTTGTTCAAATCAAGTTTTTACTTGGTTGCTTCAGATATATTAAGGGATAAATAAATAGTAATGGCTATTTATAATAAATAAATGTTAATGTATAATGTCATAAATGTTAATATGTTGTGTAGAGCCACAATAATTAGCATACTCTGGTCTGTTTACATTCATGTTTGCATGTTTTAAGACTGAGAGGAAACCGGAGCGGTGGAGGAAACCTATAAAGCACCAGGAATCCAAGTCCTCTATGAGAGGTGTCTCAGAATTTGAACGAGCCAATGTATACTCACAAATCAAAACAGATCCTTTACATTCTTAAATACTTAAACACATGCCTGTTGTCAAAAAGCATTGCTTAAAACCATTTCTTAACACAAAGAAACTTTCTGGAGAGCAGAGAAGAAATTAGAGACAGGAGGAATGAAAAGTATGTCCCGCCTGAACCACTCTGCACCCTCTGCTCATGAAAAGCTCTGAACTATTTTCATGATGGTAATGGATGGTGAGCACTATGTTAGCGGTGGATTGAATTACTCTAAAAGTGTGTGTGTGTGGGGGTGTGCATGCGTGTGTGTGTGTGTGTGTGTGTGTGTGGGCCACAATAACAGAGTTTGTGAAGTTGCTTTAGGCTCCTCTTTCACTCATGTTCAGGTAGAGATAGTTAGAGTGCCCATGATTTTACAAGTAAATCTGACCCCCCTCAGCTATCCAACCCTCAGTATCTATAGCCTCTCTTCTTCTGAGCTCCCCACGTCCATTCTGCTGATTTGCTCTAGCTACCCTCTGATTTTCAAACCAGGAATTTTTCAGATCTGCCCACTGCCTCTGATTGGACAGGGCAAAGCTATGAAAGACTAGTATCCACATCCCACCTCCTGTTCAATGCACAATAACACTGCTTCTGTTTTAAAAGACTTGTAATGCAAGTGGATGAAGTGAAATTACTTTTCTTTAGCACAGAGCGAATTCAGCAGCCTAGAGATTTTAAGGTAAGAAACAGCTCCAACACTTTGATTGAATTCTGTCTTAAAACTCAAATATAGATGAGAGTGTTAAAATTTGAGCAATACTATTTTATTTTAACAAAATGGGAAAGTGTTTTTAGGTGACATTTAATATTTTCCTTTGGGAAGGCTTCTAATGGGTTAGAACATTTTAAAATATAGTGAGTTGCCATGCACTTTGATGTACATAACTTTCGTGCGTGCTTATAATGCTGTTGAGAGACAGCCCAGATTGTTGGCATGTTCAAAATGGAACAAATCCTACTTATGACATTAAACAACACTGCCTGAATAAGCTGTTAAAACATTTGCTATGATTGTGATTTTATTATATTAGAGAAAGCAAAATAAACAAAATGTGTTTTGAATGCTTTGGTTTAATATGGTTGGGTTTGATATCTCGTACCTAATTTTAAGGAGCATTTTTTAATTTACATGTAACAATTTTATTTAAACTTTTTTCATGTTTTTGTCAGATTTATTAACAAAAAATGTACTTACTTTTTCAACTTAACAGGATGTTATGTATTTTTGTCATAAGAAATGTCTTTTACATGTTGGTGTTGTAGGTCTGAAACGTGACCTAACATGTCAACAACCAACAACTCTATCATGTCTCATGAACATGGTAATATAAAAAATTAGCCAGAAAAATTTTCTGAATTAAAATAAAAAATAAACAAAAAATTCACAGATATAACCAAAAGTGGGAAATTGTAAAATTATTGTTTGAATACACTTGCATAATTAAAAAGTACACATTTTAAAAAATGTTCTCTATTTAAAAATTGAAATTTTAAATAACCGCTTAGTTTTCACTTTTACGCTAACATATTCTTTAGAATCTTTCAATATTACATAATCAACAAACAAAATCTAAATAAAGAATCCTCAAATATTCTTAGCTACTTCAAACATTTCTCACACCAGGCAAACTCCCTTTTCTCTGCACCCTCTTTATAAACGGGTGACAGAGGTCAGAAAGCAGGATAAGCAATGTTTGGCTTCAAAGCTTCAGCCAGTTCCTTACAGAGAAAGAATGAGGATTTGAGCCAAGAAAACCACGCCAGTGACGGGGCCAAGCAGGAAGAGTGAAGCGTCAGCCTATTGTGTTTGTCCAAAAATGTGAGCGAGTAAGAATGTCAGCATGACCAAGAGTTCACTTTTAGTATGTGTAAATCAGGTCCTCTTGAAAGGTTAAGAGTCTGTTTTAAATAGAGTGCAGGCACAGGAGAACTAAATACCAAACAAAATCAATGGAATCATAATAATGCCAGCTTTTTGGAATCTTTACAAAATTAATTTGTGTTCCTTCCAAGTTTCCAGTTCGTTCAATTTTTCCATCCAAGGCACTGCACCAAATTTTCCTCTTAGAGTAGAAACTGTTTTTGTCATCAGTTTTATTCCAATTTGTGGTGCAAGAAAGTATGCTGCGGTGAGAAAAGCATTTTATGAGAGGAAGACTTTTCGGCAAAGGTATTAAAAAAACACAGCACCAATCACTCAGAAGATTGGTTAAAGGGGACGTCAAATTGCGATGATTGTCTTCAAGTTAATATGATTTATTATTTAGGTCTTTGTAAAAAGTCTTACATGCTAAAGGTAAAGATGCTGTTTATATATTTTTTTTAACAAAGATGCCCGCAGACAAACCGCACTCTCTTCCTCATTTGATGGCTTCTGCTAAATGGGTTTATGTTTTTTCACTGGAAGTGTTCTCCAAGACAAAGAAGTTCTCTGAAGATATGATGGAGCTGTAAGAAAATTAAAGATATGTATTGTTAGTTGTTTTACATTCATTTCAGTGCTCTTGGAAGCTTTTTTGAATGATGTACACATGGCTGTTTATTAACCGTGTCAGGAACATTATTCCACCAGCTGGGGGCAGGGAATGAGAAAGTTCTGCTGAGAGATTTTCTGACTGGGCGTTCACACCAAGCGGCAAACACACAACAGAACGCTTCTCCCGCATCTATCTTTTAAACCTGGTGTTCACTCGGGTGACTCATATGAAGACGTGCACTCCGAGAACAGCACGGAACTAGGCGCGAACTTGTCAGGGGAGGCATAGGAATGACGAGACTAGAGCATGCCTGATGCTGACCCACTCTTTTTTTTTTTTACCTATTCCTCTCTCCTCTCTTCCTGTCCACTCCTTCTGATACATATATTAACTAGCATGCTCTGCTTTAGCAAACACCAGCACAATATCAATATATATCCAGTTGATTAATAAAAAATGTATACCTTACCAGATTTACCCACTTAATTCCAAGCAAGGTTTTTGTTTGCACATGGATAATAATACAAGTCCTTTATTCTGGCCGGCAACAAACTGTGCTATTTGTCTCTTCTATTGTTGTTCCCACTTGATAAAAAAAAAATCATATCACTAGCCCCTGATTGGTTGCCGCACACACAAACTTTGTCTGAGTTGAACATTTGTCTACTCGAGCGATCAGTCCGATTTACCGCGTGGTCCGGACTCTTCGCGCCACAAGATGCCTTAACGTGTCTTGAAATAGACTTTACATATAAATCAGCTGCTATTCCAGGATCATTCGCACTTCTTGTGTAGGCAACTTGAGATGGAACCACAAGACGCTGTTCCTTCTCTGAGCGCCATCTTCTGGAGGACAAGTAGGATTCTAAGAAATTGTGAGGGTACACGAGGGCATATCTGGAGGCAATCATATTCAAGCATCTGTGTTTTGAATGTAACAAGAGCTGTGATGAATAGTCAGTGACATCTTTTTGACATGTTTAAGACTATAGCACACAGGAAATGTGTCTGAGTGCCAGTTTATACATACATTTTCATACAGCATTTGGTCTCTCATACAGCATTTACCTCTAAATAAAATCTACAAACAGTCCAGTGACCATTCCTGGATTAACTTATAGCTACTGTGTGTAAATTGTAAATGTTAGAATTTTGCTGTATTTTAAGTCAGACACCATATATCAGCTTTACTGTATCAGTTCTTACAGATCACTCTGCTTCAGCACAGATGTGCATCAGGCCATATTGCTGTGTCTGTCTCTCAGATCGCTATCGATACATCAGGAACATGAGATAAACAGTAAACACTGGAGTGGCTGAAATTTTTTGATTAGATAGATTTTTCTTTCAGTGGTTGTCTGTACAGTAAGAGAGCCAATAGAAGTGTTTGGTCTCAGCTGTTGGTGTGTTTACTGCATAGCTGAGATTGTTTAGACTGTGGCTGCTTCTGTGGTGCTTTGAAATTGCTGCGTGGTTAGAGAGAGGTGGGGGAAGGGGGGTTGAGAGACACAAAAGAAGAATGTGAAATCTGTTGAATCTAGACAATATGCTTGCAAAAGGTTTGCTTGCAAAAAAAATGGGTTCGTATGAAAATGAGAATATGTGCAAAACATATAAAACAGTAGGTATGTGCTGCACTGACTGGCAGCCTTAAACGTGCCATATTATGTTAACTCAATTTTTGTTATAGTTTTAGCATGCCTCAAGTTAAGGTTTGGTTAGGGTTAGAGTTAGGGTAACCCAAACCCGAAACCTAACCCAAAATGGCTTGATAATCAAAGCACGTCCCTTTATTTATGCTTCCACTTTGGTTTAGGTTGGAAGTTCAGTAGAAGTTTAGTTAAGGTATATAAAAATGTATTGCATTGCAAATTAATCATAAATGAATGCATACTAAAATTCCTTCAGATGAAATTGACATTTTAGTGGTGATCAATGTTGCTGTCTAGGTTCAAATTGGATCATATGGACCTCCTACTGAGGACTACAAGAAAGTGGAGTGGGCACCGGCTGAGCTTTTAGTTTTGGCATAAATAATGACAAGTAAATGTCGCTGAATGGTTTCATAATGTCAAGTGCCTCACTGTCAGATGAAAATACCATAATACAGTAGATAATAGTAGATTTTTGTCAAACCAGTAAATGTTAACATATCCTTCAAATATTTCATTTTGATAAAGGTCCAAAACTTAATAGGTTATTTTCATCGCTGCTTTAATATACATTTTTATGATGTGCATCAAAGGTTAATGTTCCCGAAAATAATGACATAATTTCAGAAAGTTACTCAACATCAGTGCTTGAATGATTGAACATTTTGGGACTCTTCCTAATTTAACCTGTACATATTTAAGATGGGCGTCACGGTGGCGCAGTGGGTAACACGGTCGTCTCACAGCAAGAAGGTCGCTGGTTCTAGGCTCGGCTGGGGCAGGTGGCATTTCTGTGTGGAGTTTGCATGTTCTCCCCGTGATCGCGTGGGTTTTCTCCGGGTGCTCCGGTTTCCCCACAAGAACAAATACATGTGATATAAGTGAATTGAGTAAGAACAATTGCCCATAGTGTTAAAGAGTGAATGTGTGTGTGAATGTTTCCCAGCGATGGGTTGTGGCTGGAAGGGCATCCGCTGCGTAAAACATATGCCAGAGAGTTGGCGGTTCATTCCGCTGTGGCAACCCCGAAAGGGAATAAAGCATGAAGATGAATGAATATTTAGGATGGCATTCTCCAACTTTACTTTGCTTCCTTTGTCTTAGCTCTTTTTGAATGTGTTCCAACTGAAAACTAAGCACTTAACAATCACCTAATCTGAAAACTAACATCTGTTTTTGATAGAACATTGGTCTCAAGGATTTGTGAGTCTTTTTTGAGGTCCAACTTTGTTGGAAATTATCTTTGTGGATGTCAACTGTTAAGTATCTCTCCCTCTTTCTCAGGTTTGAAGAGGAGCAATCTAAAAGCTGCAGGACAGGAACCAGATTCTACAGAACAATGAATAAACAAAGAGGTATGAATGCTTTGACGTCTCTTGAGTGTTCATGTTTTTCTGAGCACTTTAACTGCATGTCCTCAATCTCCTTTTTGGATTCCACTTCAACAAGCACCTGTCTCTTTTAACCAGGAAATTGTGTTCCTCTAAAAGGGAGCAAGACCATAGGAAGAACAGCCTCCTACTCTGTAGAGACACCCTATGGATTTCATCTGGACCTTGACTTCCTTAAATATGTGGATGACATTGAGAAAGGTACCACCATCAAGAGGGTGCCAATGCATAAAAGGGAAGGAGGGCAAAATAATGGCGCTTTCTCACGTAACCTAAGCCTTCCAGGTTATGGATCTAGAGTCAAAGAGTTAAACTATATTAACAGTGTATGGTTAAAAAGCAAACAAGGAGACTTCAACCAGCCTAGTATTACTATGTCTTCTAGAAAAGGAGAATCATTCCTTAAGACCTTCACCTGTGCAGAGATGGATAGTTTGCAGGCTTTTGATGAGCAACCCTTGGGACAATATATCAGACCAAATCTCTTGAGAGCTTCCAGCTTACCTTCAACTGTTTTACTGAGAAAACAATCTGAGTCAATGGAGGATCCAAACAGCCAAAACGAAATTCTCTTGCATTATTCTACTGAAGATGTGTTTCATGAAACAGATAGCTGGAAAGGTAAGGCAAACAGGACTCTCCAAAACCTCAGTGCAGCTCTTGAAAGAGTTGGGAAACTAGAGGAAGAGATCAGAGTCGTTCCTGAGCTCAAGGCTCAAATATGTATTTTACAGGAGGAGCGAGAAAGACTTCTGGTTCAGTTAGATTCCCACAATAAGTCCACTGGAGCACTGGATGTTTATGATGTTCCTCTACACTGGGAAATGTCATCAGTTGATAAGGAAGATAGAGAAAACGTAAGCGATGATTGGATGAATCCAGAATATGAGTGGCTGGAGAAAAATCTCAAAGCATCTTCTGAACAAATTGACAGAGTTTCAAAAGTTTCGACTACTGGAAGGATTGTTCCAGAGAATAAAGAAAACAAAAATGTGTCAACAGATAAAAATAGTTTGGATGACAAAGACAAAATTACTGAACATCTTCAGAGAAAAGGGGTTTTGTTGGAACACAAATTTCATGAACTGCAAACAGAATTGGAAAAAACAAAAGCTCTTTTGAAGCACCAAGTAGACGAAGGTTTTCTCAAGGATGAGAAGATCAAGCAGTTGACTTTAAAGGTTAAATTGAGATGCACACTTGCTAGGGCAACTTTATCTGAGGTCCCATTACTAAAAACAATACAATTTGAAGGTCCAGATAAAGAAGGTACAACTGCAGCAGAAATGCTGACACATAAGGAAGTTGACATTCAACCTCTCAATCAAAGTTCAGGATCAAAATCAGAGGTTCAGCAGCATGTACAAAGACTGCAAGAGCTCCTTCATGAGCAATGGGAAAGCCTCTGTAAAAATGAATCATCTGGGAAAATGTCTTCAGAACACTTGCCCCCTCGGGTGTCCGTTATCCAGGAGCAATTAAAAGCACTGGTCAGCCTTCTAAGTCTTGCTGTATTATCGCCAGATGATGTTTCCAAACAAGGTAAGATTCACACTTATATTTTTTTCTGATGTATTCAAACGGCAAACATAAATTAGCTAAGGCCCTAAGGTTACATCCCAGTTTTAGTCTACGTAGAGAAAAAAATGGTGAAGAAAACTGGTGCACCAGGGAATGTACAGTATACTGGCAAGTATTGGGGTTGAGGGGGGTTGTTTTTTCAAACACTACATGTATATAAAAATGTTTTTTTGTTTGTCCATTATGAAATTATTAAAAATTAATTTCTAAAATTCAAACTATTGTAATGTATATTTATTACAATATAAGTAATAGTTAAATAGTTAAAAGCTGATATTTTATTTTTTAACAAAAAATGTTACTGACTGTCTAATGCAACATATACAAAATCAACTATTTACCTGAATAAGTTATTAACCTGGCGTCACGGTGGCGCAGTGGGTAGCACGGTCGTCTCACAGCAAGAAGGTCACTGGTTCTAGGCTCGGCTGGGGCAGGTGGCATTTCTGTGTGGAGTTCTCATGTTCTCCCCGTGATTGCGTGGGTTTACTCCGGGTGCTCCGGTTTCCCCACAAGTCCAAAGACATGCAGTATAAGTGAATTGAATAAGAACGATTGCCCATAGTGTTAAAGTGTGAATGTGTGTGTGAATGTTTCCCAGCAATGGGTTGCGGCAGGGAAGGGCATCTGCTGCATAAAACATATGCCAGTGAGTTGGCGGTTCATTCCGCTGTGGCGACCCCGAAAGGGAATAAAGCCGACATGAAGATGAATGAATGAATGAAAGTTATTAACCTTTGTATAGACTACAACATTGTCACAGAGAACTGATGTTTCCTTAACAACAACAGGTGAAAAAAACAAAAAAAAAACAAGCACACTTTTTCAGGGAAATTTTCTTATCGTTTCTGTTATTCGAGCTATGAATTAATCGTTATTGTGTTTGCTAACACGATTTAAAGAGGGATTTATTACCCCACACAATAAGGATTGTATTATTACATTAATACCATTAATATTTAAAAATATATTATTTTAAATTGTGCTTCCCTCCAGAAGATTGGCACCCTTAGCATTTCCCTATACTGCCAAATGTGGGCTCTGCCCACAAGGCTACATGGAAATGTCCAAAACCTCTTGGTATATTGAAGACCTCATAGATCCTTCACTCTAATACTATGTAAACCCATTCCTGGAAAACAACAAGCACTCTAATTAACCCACGCCAAGGCAACAAAGCAAAATTCTCTTGACAACCATCAAACCCAGACTCATCCTTCAGGTATTGGATGGAGAAATGTGACATGTCACTCCATAGAGCACACCTGTACAGCTCTAGATAACAAAGATTGCACTTGATGTATGGCTTGGATGCAGCTGCTCACCATGCAAACCAATTCCAATAAATTCTCTTTTCACCTTTCTTGAACTAATCTAAAGGTGATATGAAGTTTGTAGTACACAAACAATTTGACTTTGCAGAGAGTCGGCAGTAGAATTCATTGCACCTCATTTAAGTGGTCAGTTTTACTACTGTGCATATCATAGGCTTATACATTTTTTGTAAAACGTTTAAAAAAAACTTTTATGCTAATGATTCCAAACTTATAGTGAAAGTACAATCAATAAAGGATATCATTTCATGACTCAGCCTTCTACCTACGATTACCGATAATGAGTTAATGCATAAATTAACCAATAATTTATGAGTTAATGATAAATGAATGATGAGTCAGCATATGTATTGATCATGAACTCATTAAACATGTACATTAGTCATCATTAATAAATACATAAATTACTGCTAGTTACTGATTTATTTCTGATTGGTAATTAATGAATTAATATTCACTTTGAGTAAGTAGAAATAAAATTAATAAAGAAATAACAATGAGTTACCCAAAAATGAAAGTCACCACCTAATAATTACCTAATCGTGACCTTTGAACATCTTCATATTGATAAATGACTTGAGAGAGGTATATGTCATTATTAACTTTTTGTTTATTTATGAATTATTGTTAGTCTTGTGACTAACTGGTTTAATAATTCATGTTACCTTATTGTACAGTTATTTTGGTTAGTATAATATATATCTTACTGGGATTTCCTCCTATGGTCACAATTTATGGTATTAATTAATGTTTTGTGATCTTTATTAAGTGCCTTTTTCTTGCCTTTTGAGCTCTTCCTGCAGTTGACGAGAACCCTACACGAGATTACCCATCGTCAGAAGGCAACATTGACAAGTAATATTTTATTTTCATCCAAATAATGCCATCTTGGACCAATTTACACTGTTTATCCAAACATACAATTCACTAAAAAGGATGTTTACCAAAATACCTTGATTTGCAGTGTTAATATGGACACAGAGGATGGAAGTCATATTTTAAACATAAAAGGGGACACAGACGCAACCAAGAATACAAGTGAAAACTGTGAAGAATGGACAACCTGGACAATGAATTCCAGCGAACAGAAGTCTAGAGATGTTGAATTCAATCCAGAAGATGACATTGAACCCTCAAAACTAAAAGAAAAGAATGAAGACATGTGAGACCAAACGATCCATAGAACATGAGCCTTTTCTAAAACATGATTAACATGATTAAAACTCTCCCTCGCAGGGAATCTGTTAAAAAGGAGTTCATGGAGGCATGCTGTTTCCTGCAAGACCACATGAACAGAGTAGCAGAACCTGATGATGAAATGGTAATACAATTTCACCGTGAAATGATTTTAGGGGTAATGAACTGTTTTTTTTATTCCTGTGTATTGTTCACGGTACGTCTGTGTTTCATTAAATGATATGGATCAAGCAGTTTAACAACCAAAAAACTGATGATCATCTCGTTTGACCTGGAGCCCAGACTTACTAGGGTGTTGCATGTTCCGTCATTATATAAGTAAATTGCTAGTTAAAAATAAATAAAGTAAGGTGTAATATGTGTGGAGGTTGTAAAAATATAAAGTAAAAGAACTATAACAGAAGTTCAAGGTGCTTAAGAGATGTGCTTTAGAGGTGATGTGCAGACCAAGCTAAAGTAAAAGTAAAGTGCAGCAACAGAACAACAGAATGTGGAGTGACTGGAAATGTGCAAAGAGTCGACATCCTGTCCTGTTGCCTGAGGGAAGAAGCTATGTTTGAGCCGGGCTGTTCTGGTGTTTGGGGTTCTGAAGCCCCATCCAGAGGGTAAGAGCTGAAAGAGGTTTTTGCCTGGGTGGGCAGCATCCAGAGTCATTTTGATGTACCAGGTTATTTTTTTAAACGTTTTTGTTCTTACCCCGTTAAAAAAAAATTGTGTCCACACGAGCAAGAGTAGGAAAAAAACTGAGCCCACAAGAACTCGTGTAAAAACGATCTGAAACGTTGCAGAGAGTTTGACTACCCAGTAGAAGACAGCAGACTCTTCAAGCACAAGCTTCTTTCGGCTCCGCGCTGAGACTCTTCAGAGTTCAGCTCTTCCTGTTAATGGCTGGGAAACACCGCTAACACAAAGATAAGAATAATGTCTTGTATAAGCGAAGATTCTCTCGCCAGTCTTTACCAACAACTGTTTCACTCTCTAAACTTTCTCGTTTATCTGAGGCTCAAACAGTTCTTTTTCAAAACTGATGGTTTATGTTTTTGTTTGAGTTGAGCGCATCTGCAGCAATAACACACACATTGTTGTGGTTTGATGCGTCTGTTCTGTCATTAAACACATTATTAAATAAACTATGTGCTTGTGTAGTCCTGTACATCTCAGAAGATCTGCTTTAGCTCAGAGAGCCGGAGTGCAAGCCTCATTAACCATATGGAGCTCTGAGCAAATTCTGCTGTATCACTTAAAGACCTCATATAAATCCTTCAATCTCCACCTGAACTAGAATTTGCACAGTTATCCAGTTATTCAGTTGCGTTTCCAAAAAATATCACTTTGGCCAGCGTTTTCAAATTAACTTAGTTCCAGTGAAAGCGCTGCTCCGGTTACGTGTGTACGCACCCTGTAACGGCATTTTTAAAAGCCCAGTTACAAAATAACCATATACGTGTGGACAGGGCCTCATTCTGGAGGTGTACAATTCTTGAAGGGAGGGTAGTACTACATTGACGATACTTAATTTTTTTTTTCATTTGGTTTGGACTCAAATATACATTTGTGACTTTAAAGTATGCTATTTAAAAACTTGGATCCATCACAATCCTGAAACCTTCTTTCAAAAATGTATTGTAAAAAGGCTCTACATTTTGTTCTTGTCTATATATATATATATTTTTCTTTTTTATATATATATATAAATTCCACTTACCTCTAATTTTCAGAGCCAAGCACTCTCTGTGGTGTTCCACGAGTGGTTTCATGTCTCTGCTGAAGAAAGGGCATGCGCCGACATTGTTCATTTGTATCTCACTGAGGTGAACATGCACACTCCCACAGTCCTTCAGTTCCTAGTCAACATGGTGGATGACAATGGCAACTCAGCCCTGCATTACAGCGTGTCTCATTGTAACTTTAGCATCGTTAAACTCCTGTTGGATACAGGTCAGTCTTGTCTTTCTTTCCCTAAAGTACATTTTCATCCCAGACTGTTTGAACATTATGTTCCCTTTGGATATTAGGTGAATGTGATGTGAATCTGAGAAACAAGTCAGGCCTCACCCCCTTCATGCTGGCCTCAGTGATACCGCTAGAATTATCAACAGACATGAAGGTGGTCCAGCAGCTGATGGAGCTAAGTGACGTCAAGGCCCGTTCTGGCCAGGTGATGACTGGAATCAAATGAAAGACATAAACTTCATGAAGTGAGATGTACAAGCATTTGGCATTTTCTTTCATGCTTCTCTTAATGTCTCTAGGTAGGACAAACAGCTTTGCACTTGGCAGCAAAACATGGTTGTGTGCCAGTACTGCGTCTCCTCCTGGAAAGGGGAGAAGATCCTAATCTCCAGGACCAAGCAGGAACCACTCCACTGATGTGTGCCTGTGAACAAGGACATCTCAGCATCGTCAGAATTCTGCTAGAGAAAGCAAAATGTGATGTCACTTTAAAGGACAAGGTAACCACATATTCATTAGATCTTTATACTAGTGTCGAGTTAAAATAACTGCCTACTCTAAACCAATAATCTCCCTTTACTCTCGCCAAAACCTGCAAACCTATCACCTGTGTACAAGATTGTATATAGTTTCTTCAACAAAAGTACTTTGCTAAAAGTTTTTATACTTTAGTTGCTGTTTTGTTTTGAATTAATACCTCACACTTAACTTTTTCACTAATTTACTAATAAAAGGTTGTGACAAGACAACATTAAAATTTGCAAATATTTCAGACAAAATACATTGTTATAACATATTTACCTACATATGTAAATACATATACACAAGCATACATATATAAATGCATTAAAGACGTGAAGCTTCAATAGCTTCAATACAGACTGTATGATGTGAAGACAAGATGTCCATATAAATACAACTTCAAATTCATCACGATAATTTATAGTTGTGTTATTAAATATTGACGAAAAATGTTAGTCTGGTTAATGTTAGACTGGACCTTATTGTAAATTTTGAGAGGACAAAAATAAGTTTTACAGGATTTAAGGATTTTTCTTTATTATAAATTAAATAAAATGTAGATGTGTTTTGTGAACATGTCAATGGCTGTCTAGAAATCTTCAAGAAAAAAGATGAAATTAATGATGGGCAATTGGTTAATTGGCTAGGTGTGTTTTTGTTTGGACATGGACCAATCAGGGGCTGAGAGATGAGCTGTTGGATTTAAAGTTTTCACTCTCCTTGATGGAACTCATCGGAGGATGCTTCCAACCACATTAGATGTTCATAAATGTATTACAAACAAAGATACAGATTCTGGTTTAACATTTGTTGCTGAAAATATCAGAAAGAGCTAAAAATGTTTTTATAGCCTGTCAGACATTTTACGTTTTGATCAGAACATGTTTAAAGTGCTTCTTTAAATGTAGATTTCCACAGTGACAGTCTTTACAATGAAATATAAAGCTTTCAAATCTATATCACATCATGTTTTGGGTCTTCTTTAAATAGAACCAAATGTTTGGTTCTTAGCAAATGTATGTGGGCACAGGAAGCTTTGATTTAGAGTTGGAAACACATGGCCCGAGAGAACAAGGGCTTACGATAAGTTATATTACTATCAGTTAGATTTTATTAGATGTCAATGCATTCTTGTCTGTCATAATAATTGTATTTCTTTTTTGTTCTTAGGGTGGCCGGAGTGCATTATTTCTAGCATCAAAGGCCTCCCATGCAGAGATAGTTGACCTGCTGAAGGCCCGAACGGAATCCAAGAACGCTGACAAATGCAAGGTCTCTTAAAAATCTCCATTTCACAAATATAAATATAAATACAACACAAATGAAACAATAGAAATATGTATGTACTTAAGAGAAAGCAATCATTTATATTCTTCTGTAAACATCCACATTTTATATATTGAATGTCAAATGATTAAAGTATTCTACAAAATATGTTTGGGTTATTCTTTAAAGAAACTTAAATACTTTGCATATCTAGAATGGTAATTCCAATTATGTTGTTGGTTACAATGAGACTTCAAATTATCTTTGTTTGCCAGTCATGATTAATTCCTTTGTGATTAACTACTTATTTTCTCTTATATTTATGATTTGATTGCTTTGCATTAAATCATCAGCCATATGAGAAATGTTTATAAGAACACTAATCAAGAAAAATTGTTTGCTTTGAATCAGTACCTAAGAATTTAAAAATAAAATGAATACCCATTCCATATCTTTGGAGTCTTCACTGTACAATATTTCATGATATATTGTTGCACCCCTAGAGATAACAAGTACGTTTGTGGTTAAAACTGGTACTGCTAGAACTAAAAACTACTTTGGAGCAATTCCCTCCTTTCCTGCATATTATTAATGATGTGTAATGATATGGGAAGTGAAAGAGGACTTGTGCCAAGAATTTTGGCTAAAAACTCAAAACATAATAATTTATGACCTTTTGAAATGTGAATATTTTGACTGGATCACTGTCAGTGATCCAAGTGTTTGAAATGAATGTAATTCTTTCATTTCTACTGAGATGAGTGGCAATTCATCTGATGAATGGAAATGACCCAAGAAGGATCCTGGTAAATGAAGGAAGACACATGAACTTCAAATACATTTAGTTCATTTTAATGTCACTTGTTTTTCTCATAAACAAAAATATTAATTTCATCAAGTTTTTCAATGAATGGCAGATATCAGCATCTTCAATAGTTTGTAGAAGGTAGGTGCTGATGTTGCATTCTTTAAATCTAATCCCTGCAATTAGCCTCGAAACTGTCTCAGCAACTACCTGGATAAAAATACTTGTAAACAATTCTCACAGAAATATGAATTTTTAATCTTTTTTTTTCTTAAACCAGTTTCATTAATTTAACAGAAATATTATACTGTGAAATATAAAAAAAACATATTTCCATTACTCCTGACCACAAGGGGGCCCCACAACAAAACTATTCAGCTTCTAATCTCAAATCAAGCTAATAGTCTAATGCTTAATATCTGAAAGAATTGCTTTGATAAAGCATTGCTTTGATAAATCCTTACAACCAGTTTGGTGAATTTGGGTAAAGTTTGTTTGCAATTTGAAAACAAAGATTTGACAACTTAGTCAGCATGATCTGAAAGAGAAAGGAAATTGAGATAGAGGGAGAGATAAAGATGGAGTTTGGCAGAGAGAATAAACACTACTGGGTTTTTTTTGTCAAGTGAGATGAGATTTTAATAAAATTCAAAACATTTACTTCACAATGTGCCAGCATTCAGTCATATATTTTCTAGTTTTAAGCTGACACGTCATTGACAGTCACTTTCTTGTTTTTGTTTTTACCTTGTTTTCCGTCATCACTGCTTATTTCATTTTCCTCTTTGGATTGTTCAGTCATGTGATCTAAATCACATGACTGGTGGAGACCATCTTAGTGTTGTTATTTGTTGTTTTGTGTCTATCAGTAATGTTCTAAAAACGATTAATAGTTTCCCTTTTTGTCCCATGCTTGTTTTGTTCCTCATGGATTGTATTTTATGGACCTCCATGATCTAAAGTGGCTTTATTTTGTTGTGGCTTACATTTGAGAAGCTCTCCCAAACTTGGGTATTTTCTGTTGTCTCCTACAACATAAATCTCCTAAAAGGCATCTATAAAGAGTTTCGCTGTTAAGAATTGCGTTTGGGAGTCTCACATTTGGGTGTCTGCTCCACTTGGGTCCATTACACAAGTGTGATTAAACACACACACGCACACACACACACACACACACACATACAAACATTTGCTCTGCATTAACATTTTCAAATTAAATAATTGACAAGAAAAATGACAATTTTGAGATGGACTTAAGCAAGGAGCACATTCCTGGGTTCCCCACTTTCCGTTTCCTCCCTGTTTCCTTGTTTACAGCTCTTTTCATGCTGGGTTCCAGTTATAAAATATTATTCGTAAAATATTGCCATTCAAAATAATATTCTTTTTATCAGTTTGATAAAACTGCTCGTATCTTTAAAGACTCTTCGGGGCGCAGAATCACTATCTGTGCTATCTGAGAATGAGTGCAACCACACCAAGCATTCATTCTATTAGCTTTGACCCAGAGGGACTTGAACAAAAGGCTAAAGGCTATTCCTGAGAGACATGGAAGCAGTCGCGGTAGCAGTCAGCGAGAGAGGATTCATCTGGTGAGAGAAACCTAGAGGTTTCTGAGGGTTCCCTAGAAATCTTCCTGACTCCTGTATTCCCATGTCACTTCCTTGAGGTCACACAACCCATGGCGATGATTCCTGAAAGTCACTCGAGAGATGCTGAAAGCCACCGGTACCAAACGACATAGTCCTTTGAGCTCACCTCTCCTGGCTTAAAGCCTACCCAAATGCTCAAAGGTACCCTGTTTCCTAAAAAGGAGACCACATGGACAGTTTTTAAGAGGATCAGTGGTCCACCTAAAAAGAACACCAGAGTACCCCAATACACCTGTTTCTGCGTGTGTGTGGAATGAGAAGATTACATGTGAAGAGGATCCGAAACGAGTGTCTTATTTCTTATTTTTACTTTTCATTTTTTCTCAGATTATATATTGCATTTTTTGACTTTTTTTTCCGCTATTTTATTTTTTAATAGTTTTTGGGTGCAGCGCTTTTTCAGTGCAGGCCTTTCTAGTTGATGGAGAATTGGTGAACAGTTTTGCTTCCAGCGGATTTTATGTAAATTTATCATTATAAATGTAGAAATTATTCAAAAAAAAATTACGCTCATGATAAAGTGTACAAGTTTTATTAATCAATTCCGATCGCATTGCTATTAAAAAGTCCGACCTCTGAAAGGGTTCTCTTAAATTTACCTTTGTGTGAAAGATGACATTTGACATTTGAAGGACATTCTGTGCATCAGTCAGCATTCAACTGAAATTTTTGATTCCTTAATGATATGTCAAGAGAAGAAGTGATGCTAATGTGTGAATGTTCTCTTGAAAGAACGATCGGACAGAGCGGTATCCAACGGCTCTCCGATGACATCGAAATCGCGTTTCATCACAAAGAACTCTATTATTATTTGATGTTTATTTTATTTGTTTACTGTTTTTGTAAGAAATTTACAAAAGACAGGAAAAGTACTACTCCTAAACTTAGTCTATTGAAGTTTTGTTTGATTAAATCTCCTGATTGCCTCAATGAGTGGAAACTTGGAAAGCTTCCAAGGAGGGATTGTGGGTACTTTGGCAATTGAGTGATTTAATTTAACATATGTTTAATTCACAAATTGGTCTTGATTTTTTGAAGACAGTCTGACCTTAACGGAGTAGAACTTTTTGATAAGGACGTGTAACTAGTGATGAATACCAGCTACGTGGAACCTACAACATGCTCTTTGAACATAGTGTGATCTGACTCTGCATGAATCTGTATGTGTCATCATTATTTTATACATAAATACCCCGAGATTTCTCTGAGTGTGCTAGAGTTTTGAGAGTCGGATCTGTAATCACCATTGCTGCTGTTCAAAGATGTTATGCAGTTACGCTGAAAAAGTAAAGAGAAAGTCAGACTGAAAGTCATAGTCTGTCTTTATTAAATTTATTTTCAAAGTTAATTTTACATTGTGTGGTGGAAAACAACCACAGTGAATCTGGACTTTAGTTAGGAGGCTCATTGCTCTCCACCACTGCCCAATTTTGAATAATTGCTCCAGTATATTTTAGGCTGTTTTTCATCTAATCCAGTTGTTTGACTATTGCTCTAAAAGCCTGTCATTTTGTCTTCCGTCTGAAAAAATGTAGTCCTGAATAGTTGTGCTGTTAAATATTTTAACAGATCATAAGCATTAGATTTTAACAGGTATTAGTACGATCATTAGCTCACTTTGTGTCGTCTGCAGAGCAGCTCTGAAGTCCTGTGCTGCCTGATGAGTTTGAGTTCTATTATTTTGAATAATCTCGGGAGAGTCTATTTTTTACCGTTCTTTGTATTGGAGCTGGAAGAGAGCAATCAGCTCATAGTGTTTTATTTTGACCTCATGAATAAGCCAAGTTAATTTTTTCAAATGTACCTGGATCTTCATCTTCCTAAGGAACCTGACAGAGCTTTAAATAAAAGAAACTTTTGACAGTTTACAGTGTAATAGTTAAACTTGTTTTGTCATAAAATCCTGCCTAAAGCAAACTTTTTTCAACCCAGAATGATTAAGTATAAAGCGCTGCTGTTCAGTAACTGAAAGTTGCATTTAACCAGTTGAAATTCATTTCTTCAATAAAAATATATATTTTACAAATGTTCTTCATTTGTTGTACTTATTGAATTTTTGTTTACTGTAATACTTTTAAATCAACACAGTACCAGATTTCTTTGCTGTATTTTTTAATTTACAGCACTTAAGAGTAAATCTACAACAACAACATCTTGAACTTTTTAAGTATTTACAAGATTTTATTGTCAACTTTAGTTGCCAGGTAAATTTAGTAATTTAGTGGAATTACTAAAAATCATTGTAATGTAAATTTTGTAGTGCTGTAAGATACAATAAATAAGTTACTGTATTACCCAAACAATTATTAGCATTAAATTCCTTAACAATATTATATTGTAATCTACTTTACAACATTTATACAGAACTTTATTGGCAACTTTTTTGCCAGCTAGTTGCTAATTACTTTTGTTGTGTGGAAAAACTAACAAACATGTTATGTCTGTAAATGCTAAACATCTGAGATTATTGTCAAATTTAACTTTAGGAGAGCGTAACAGTAGTTCCATTGCTAAACCTAAATCATTATGTCCCCTGAAAAAGATTACAATTTAAAGAACACTCACTTGAAAAGAGATTTTGCGTTGTTTTATATCAATATAGAGAGACATACAAAGAGAAACATTTGAAGTACAATTATGACACAAGAAGACAGAATCAAAAAGGTTAAAATTCACAAAACAAGGCACCAATAATAGAAATAATAATAATGATGACAACAATAATACATATATTGTAAGAAAAGAGAGGTAATTACAAAATATGAAACTTTCTGTAAAGACTACAAACAGCTTTAAAATATGAAAATTTGAAAAAAAATCCAAAATAAATTGTATTCAATTTAAACTACCAATCAAAAGCTTGCTTAAATATGAATATTTTACATATAGAAAACGATGAACGCATAGTTAAATAAATAAATTGCCAATACTGTTTTCTCAAATCTTATGTACATTTTTACAAAGGTATAAAAGGTATTTGTATTAAAAGTTATTTACATTTCCCTTTCAGCAATCACAACACATCTTTAAATTTCACACACACACACAAATATTAGTTATGAACATTCACACATTGTTTCACAGTATATCAAACAATTCTCTCTGATGAATTCTCTTTTAAATATTAATGAGGTAACATCTGGTCACAGAATCTGAGAACAAACAGCTGCCTGTTCTTTCCATCATAATGAGAGAAAATTAGAAAAATACAAAATTAACTGAAAAGAAAAACCCTGCAACGTAGGTTCAGTATTTTAACGAGCGCACCACTCAAAGAAAGTCGTTTGCAGCAGTTTTCCTCACAAACTTTGTATGAAAACCCCCTGATCATCAAAGTAGTCGAGATGTATGATAATAACATTTAATATCAAACGTCATAAAATATTAAAATAACAAACATATTTACATAAAGAGTTTAAGCCTAATTGATAAATCTATTTCTAAAATTATTAAGCATATTTGATCAATTTTGCCCCACAAGGGCAAAAACATTTTTGAAGCCACCTGGTGTAGTTATGAATAGAGACAATTTCCAAAATTGTTTGTTTAGAGGTGCTGGGAAATGGCTTTAGAAAACAATCATGGTAATAGTTCAGAAATGTGATCATGTGATCTGATTACTACTGCTCCGTGCACCACAATATTTAGCATACAGTTGTGCTTTCATCCTGAAAATGTAACATTCATTCTCTTTTATTGGCATGGAACTGTGGAATTTTGAGCAACTGACAGAGTAAATTTAACCATGAAACAAATCTGTTTTGTTATACATGAAACATTGATCAACGATGTCTTATTGCTCAAAAGTAGTATTGTTTTTGAGTGGAAATTTGGCTCGAAGTCTTTCCAAGCAGCCCAATAAGTTTTTATCAAGTACAGAGATCTTTTCAGTCACTCTTATTCCAATGTATATATCTTCATGGCACACACGATGCATTTCAGATTAAAAAAAAAAACAGAAACAAATCACACTGTAAATTCTCTCAAGAATCCCCCTGAGACACAAAACATGACAGTCGAATGCAAAGTGCCCCTGGTCAAATAGAAATGTATAAATGTATCATCATTTGAAATGTATGGTTACTCTGGGAACATTGAAAGTTGACGTGTCTTAGTGATGCAGAAGCTCAAAAACAGCTGAGCAGGTTGTTCACACATAAGGAATGTTATTGACTTTTATGCAAATTAATATAATGACTAATTTATAAGGTGCTAATGTGACCTTTTCCCCTGCTGGATGATTCCCTTAAAGGGGCCAGATCATGTAAAATCAACTTTTTAGAGGTGATGCTCACTTAACAGAAACACGGCTGAAGTTGAATTTACAGTAGTTAGTGCATTTTTTGTTAGTTCAAAACAGCTTAAGGAAATTAACTGCATCATTGATTTCCTCACACGCTTACTAACCAATCAGATTAACTACAAATGCTTCTCATTTCCATGTAGAGCAAACACACAGTTTAGTCAAGTACAGTGTCTGAATTAAAAAAAAAAAACTCTAACCAATATGAGTGATAGCGAAACATCTGGTAAGCATTAGGATACAATGCCAACCCTGAGTGTGTGTGTGAGTGTGTGAGATAATTTGCATATCTACCTCCCTCAATGCTCCCATTGCACACTGCCTGATGAATATGAAATAAGCAAAGAAGGGGTTTCATCAACTATGCTTTTACTTAATTTTGAATAATTTTTATTTCCTTTGCTTGCCGTTTATTTCAGGCCAGACTAGATATATGTTTGATAACTATCTAAAGTACGTAAAAATCTAACCCAAGTAACCATAATATGGCTCCGATATGATGGATATTTATGAGGCACATTATTAAACATAATTGAGATTTTAAGTGAGTCAAACAAGCTTCTTTTCAGACTGTAAAGTTTACACACAATTTGTGCAAACCTGTGTGAGAGGGGAGCATCACATTTTTGTTTACGGGATTACAGGGTCAGTTTTGGGCAAATCTTTACTTAACGCGGCTTTAACTTAAAAGCAATTAAACATTTCTCTTTAAATAATAACTGCTTCATTGTTACAATTCATTGTTAATATTAACTAGCGGATGGTCATGGGGGGAGAAACTAAAAATCAGAAATTACTTTCCTTTGGAATCTTAGTCACAGGTTTACAGGTATTAAAAAAAGTAGAATAACATTTTGTAATTATTTTCCATTTTGAATTGAAAGTCATCTCATTTTTGACTTATATGTGCAATTCACAATCCCGTTGTTTCTGTCTTTTTTTTACTCTTCCCATGTGCTGATTTCCTCTACTTTTTCCAGATTGTAATCCTGTAGGTTTTCATCTATCTGACCTGTTTCTCAAAAGACAGCTAAAGTAAAAACATTTTATTTATTGCTCAATGTAAAATCGATTGTTGTTAATTGTCAGCCAAGGGGGAGTGGAACCAGCATGGGAGTACGCTTGTCATGCATGTGACACTATTGCCAGCTCAGGAGAATGATTCACTAGATTCCAAAATGGCAAAAAATAACTATAGGTGAGAATAGTCTATGGATGGAGAATATGTCTGTCAAAAAAACAGGAAATCGAATTCCTTTAAATCCAAACAATCACTGTCTTGGAGCACAGTGACCCAACAAATATTGACTTCCTTTCCAATTAATTCAATTAAATGGATAAATGGTAATGGATAAGTGAGATAAAAAATGGATAAGTAGCTGAAGCTTTGGCTAATATTCCTGTAGCCCATCCAAAAAAACTATTTCAATAGTACGTTCAATGCCACAGTATAAGCTTTGTCTAGAAAAACAATACCAGTAGTGAAATATATTCTAAAATTAATCTCTAAGAATGGGCTTCAAATGTTAAGCTTTCCTCTAGACATCATCTAGTGTTGCATTCAACGTGCTTTTTCAAAACCTGGCCATGTAAGAATGATTCAGACTGTTGAAATGCCACTCAGGTTCTGAATAGCTTGGCAGCCAAATGTCACTTCTGCTCTTTGCAGTCACAGCATTTCTATTGTTCTCCTCCCCCGCACTACGTGGTAGTGATGGTGGGCTGTTCTGTGTACCAGTGTGTGGCTGGGTCTGGCAAACCTGTCCCCAGAGGTAAAGCAATGAATGGTGGACATGTCCCTGTGCCAACTGGTGTCATAGCGATTACAGGTCCAGGGTAAGTATGGTGATGTCCAGAGAGCCCATCAGTCCGCCCGATGTGAATCTCGTCCTCTTCCATCTCTCCCTGGCTCTTGCGATAGACAGGGTTGTCGAAATTCATACTTTTGGTGCTGTTTCTCCTCCAGTTACGATAAATGAGGTAAACGCCTGCACACACCACCCCGAAGACCACTGTGGCGACAATAGGAACTGCATGCAGCAGGAGGGGACATGTTAATTTGTGCTTGATTGGCAGGCAATTTGAGAAGACAGTAATAGAAAAGAAGCAGCCCAAAGAAACCAGTTGATGATCAATGTGCTGATTATTGCCCTGTTTACAAATTAAGTTAATATGAGCCATTTCGGACAGAAATTTAAGAATCCGAAAATTTCATGATCCATCTCGAGATCTAAATGATAATTAAAAAAAAAGCAACACGCAGGGAGATTTCATTATTCGAAACCTTCTTAAAGAAGTCATGAACTGAGAAAAGAAAATGTACTTGATCTTTTGACATACGAGCAGACAGAACAAAACAACAACACCGAGAGTTTTAACACACAAATTTTGTATCTATTCCAAATGGTTTTTAAAACAACAAGCAACAATGGGCTCAGAGACAGAATGTGGACCAACAGTGGTGTTATGATTCTTTATTTTCACCCTCTTCTGTGATAACCAACATACAGTAAGGTAAAAACCTGACATAGAACAGCTCTGACAGAGAAATCCTTTTTATTTTTACATGCTATGCTGCTATAATTTGGAGTATTTTTAAAAGCCGTACAATATATTAATTCAATCCTTACATTCACAACTAGATACTATACAATATACTATACATATATATACAGTGTGCTGTGTATGTACCATTGACTGTATATAAAATGGACGTGTAGCTTGCTCTTTATACCAATCATAAATGCTTTGCTTTGCATCTTGCTATTTTTTTTATCTGTGTTGCAAATGCATTTTATGCAGACTTGGTAGAAGGTGAAAACAAAGCCACGGGGGTATGTTTTATTCTTTGTCTTAAGCTCCCATTGGTTTTAGGGTTACTGCTTGTTGACTTGAGTAATGAAATAAATTAAATGAATTTAAAATAACCTCTCACTTTCCCTCCGGGAATATCAATACGAAGTGATACGAACTTTTGACTGAAGTTGTAATTCATAAACTGACTTTAGTACTATTTTGTTAAAGTTAGATTTCGAATATTGTTACAAAGTTAAGGGTGGGAGTACTCGACTTTTTGTCTAAATTTGACTCTCTGTTAGTGTTCTCCGTTAGAAAATTTCTGCTAAAACCTATGGGTGACATCATGCACAATAACCACACGTCAATTATACCAGAAAATTACAAACGATTTCCAATTTACAATGCCTGCATGAAGGATTTAATAGCTGGATATGATGTAAACTAATTCAGAACAACAATGATTTTATTGTTAATTTGAGCCTAGCGAACAGCACAAAAAAATCAAGTTCATGACCCCTTTATATGTGCATTGGGATTACATGCGAGGAATTTTAGGAAGCAGGCAACAATGCGAGTGAAGAGAGAAACAACTACTGCTAACAAGAGGGTGGATGAATGTTCAATGTAGGTGTTGATAGCAGTTATGTTTGATAGTCGACAGTTGATTGAATTATATTTCCCATTTTCCATCTTGGATGCCGTTCAGTACACACTGTATCTAACATCTAAGTAGCACATTTTAGTTTTCTGAGGGAATTCAAACCTAATAAGAAATCCAATAAATGAAAACATCAGCAGATCTGAAGCCAGCACTATGGGTCTAAACTTTAAAATGTCTTTTTTTGGGTATTTTAATTTAAATATGTTCATATATTCATCTCCATATAGCTAAGTCTGCTGCCCTCAGTTTTTTCACCTTGCAGTTACTGAAATGCTGGTGTCAGAATGTGCTCTAAATAGCTCAGAGCAGGACCCTAGAGTCCCTGCAGAGAAGAGAAGGTGAAGATGTACATACCGATGGGAATCACGACTCCAAGAACTGCCACTGTCAGATTACGGCCAAGGAGAAACAACTCGTTGCCAGCTAGAGGGAAATGAAAACAAGAAAAGCCTCAGTTACTGCTAGGTAAAGTTACCCTTGGACACCTTACTACTCAGCATTTGAGACTTCAGTAAGTGCAAGATCTGTTTAGGCTTACATAATTAGTAAAATGTGAAATTTTAAAAGATAATTAAAACAATGCAATAGATCTGACTATATATTTTAAAATAACGAGTGATCTAATTAAAACTCGTCGTTTAATAAGTAACCAGCCCTGTGTTCTTAAAATCAAGCCGTTGCCAAAAATCCATAAAGTATTTATTGAAGAGAAGCTCCTTCGTACAAGCTACCACCAAGCCACATTCAATAGGAAAAGCTGGCAAAAACCTAATTTTATTTTAGTCACCCTGTCTAAATACAGATGGCGTCCATTATTCTATTATAACAATTTTCCTAACCTGGCTGTTCTCATAGACATTCTTATACAGATGATGAGTGTACATCTCTCTTTTCCATGAAACAGATTACAGAGACACACCAACACTTCTCTCCTCCTGCATCAAAATTTGGCAGCAATATATATTTTTTTCTACTGTTCAACAAAAAATGGTTTAATTTCTCGCAAAATTTCACTAAGGTCACATTATATAGACAGTATATAATTCCCTGCATTATTTCAGCCAGTGCCTTAAGTAAAATGGGTGTGCAGCTTGTTACTGTGCGTGCAAGTTCACTAGCAATTTCTCACCATAAATCACCTCTGAAAAGCTTTTAAAAATGTTTTGTGATGTCAAAATCATTAAATCCTGTCTCCCAATATAAGGGACCTTCTTACTGTGAGTCAGAACAGCAGGCGAAGTATTAAGGATGAATTCAGAATGTATGACAGATCTAGAGATGAGGCAAAACACTAAAAGGATACACCATTGGAGAAAACACTTGTATTTTTATAAATCTTAGCAACTGGTTCACTAAGCAGCAAGATGTCTTAAAACAGCATATAACTTGATTTAAAGATCAGTGAGGCAGCAATGAACTCCAACTAAGAAGTACATAAAAAACAATCAAAATCAATTTCAAAGGTTGCTTTCATATGTTGTCCTGAATCTGATTTTTGCAATGCAACCCCAATCTGAACAGAGAGGGTGCTATTTTTTATTTTGCGTCATTGACGCTGAACTTAAACACAGTTTCTCACAGATACGAGTCACTGGGGAAGATGCTCTTGTACTGAAATAGTTACAGGAAAAGCCCAAAGACGCATTTGAAGCTTAATGAATTGTGTTTTTTTATCCGAGCACTTTAACTCCAATTCCAGAAGTATCCCATAATATGTGTTCTGTTACTCTTTTTCTTAATATTGTTCAACACAAAAAAAGTTGCTTCCTATAAGATATTTGCACCCACAAAGCCTCAAGAGTGCCTGAGACCAGGTGATTGACCAGAGTTTAACTCTGTTAGCAGTGCATTCTGGGGGGTGTAGTTTCCTCTTTTGCACCTGTGTGTCACATTGGAGCCACACAGAATTTAGGATAGCAGGCACATGTGTTATGTAATGTGAACAAATGCACCAAAAAAATGGATTTCACAAAAAATCAGATTTGGGCATTAGGACCTGCAGTCTGAAAGTAGCCAAACTAATCTACTGGGAGTTTCTGTAAAGAACTACACATTATACACCAAGATCTAGCCTTGACCTTTTGGTTCTATGCCTTGTTTCTGCTGGTCATGTGCCCTTTTTATAAAATAAAACAACAGTTACGTGAGCAGCTACGATTGAATCATATAAAAGAGGGGGTTAGTATGAATGATTCAATGATTAAGTCATATGGGAGTCACTGAACACTCTGGTAAGCTTAAATGCATATGAAAAGACAACAAAAGCGTTTTTTGACCTTGAATGCATGTCAACCTGTTGTTGGAGACTCTAAATAAAAAAAATTAACCTTTTGAAATCATAATAGAGGAACTTTAAAATTCCACCGAGGTTTCACTCTGAAGGTAAAGGATCTTCCACAGAAGAAAACGGTATTTAATTAAGACTGCACTAATAAGGATAGTTTAGCAAAGAATTCTCCAATCAACTAAATAGTTTCCTTCGAACACATTTGACTGTAGCTAAACCTTCTCTTATGCATAAAAGAAAAAAAAAAACAGAGGCATAAAGAAGTAAAGCTTACAGTGGTGCGAGAGGTTGCTAAAGTCTGACGGCATGATGCTGGCTGCTAGCGTTGGACTTTGTTCT
Source organism: Danionella dracula (assembly GCA_900490495.1). Classification (NCBI taxonomy): domain Eukaryota; kingdom Metazoa; phylum Chordata; class Actinopteri; order Cypriniformes; family Danionidae; genus Danionella; species Danionella dracula. The sequence continues at coordinate 7,350,844 of UELW01000100.1, forward strand.
GCTGTACTATTATAGGAGACAGCCGGCTCCTCTGAGATGGAGGTGAGAAGTGATGAGTGAGTGGTTTCAGCCACACTATCAGACTGAGATGTTACTGCTGCGGGGGTCTCCCGAGCCTGACCTGCCCCCATCTCCAGAGGGATTTTGATGCTTGGTGTTACTGCAGTGTCATTTTGTTCTGTTGGTGTAATGAAGAGTGCGGGGTTAGCCACAGAACAAGATTCTTTCTAATCAAGGCGTGATATTCCTCTATGAAAAAAGCTTACCTGGTACACACTGTCGTGTGTCAGGGCTCAGTTCCTCACCATCAGGACAAGCACAAGTATATTTGGGGGAGTTTTCGCTGATCTGTGGAGCTCTCAGACACAAGAAGTCACAGCTACCGTTCATCATGCCACCCAGGTTACAGCTGTCAAGAGCTGTTCACATGCAAAATGTTATATTAGAATTCTGATTAGTATTTAATCAAGTGGTTTTACAGTGAATCAACGTCAAGGGTTCGATTCCATTAGGAAGCAAGAAAAGTACAAATGTGTTTTTCAATGCATTGAAAGTTGCTTTGGGTAAAATAATCACAAAATAAATAAACATAATATAATATTATAAAACTTGTCAAAAACTTAGTCAAAACTTGTTTTTTCAATTAGAACTTGAACTGATGGATTACAAAATGACTGATTCCCTAAAATAATTTAAACCTAAAATAAAGATGAGCCGAACTCCACATACCCTCAGGTTGGCTCAGCTCATGGAAAACCACAATATCATGTGGGTCATTGAGGTTTTCTGCAAGGCTGGTGATCTCCTGCCCCGTCAGTCTGTTAGCACTGTAGACTGCCTCCTTCTTGCGGTCTGTCCAGTACACACGATCCTGAGATGCACAAGAATGTCTGATCAGCAAAACATCATTTCTGTGGTGTTCGCTGGAGCTTTAAAGCAATGGTTTGAGGTTTCCAAGGCTTTCTTGGAATTTTCCCACAATTGCTCAGATTTGGGATGCATGGATGCTAACCCAAGTTGGTTTTAACTGGTACTGTGTCCCTAGTTTTAGCAATAAAAACAGCAGAATACCAATCCATTGCTAGAGGAAGCCAAGTGTATCTAAGCAACCTTACATCATTGCAAAAACACCAATTTGAATAACCAATTTGAATTAGCAATTAAGTACCATGTACAAATTAAGTACAATTCTATTGCATGTAACATGTAACAAATAAAAGAGCAAAATATTACCCAATAGTGGTATATTAACCAAAAGTAAAAAGTGTGATACAATTTTTCATCATGCTTCTTTGATTAAACACAGGTTTTCAACATTTTTTGTCTTTCTTAATGCCTTTATTTCAGTAGAGAGGAGACAGGAAGAATATTTGGGAGAGAGATCTGAGGAGAAGGACTGGCAAAGGGCTGGATCCGAGCCTCTGTCGCCAGATACAAATCTGTACCATGTGTCCGTGCATTGACCGCTACGCTATCAGTGCTGACTTAGGTTCTCAAAAATGGGGTATCCTTTTTGAATCACCTTGTATTGATTTCATACATTTGATTCAAATTGAGGCCATCATGTTCCACAATTTTGATGGACAGGAAAGCTATAAGAAATGAGTAAACACAGATTTACATAAATGAACACATAAACTTTCCTTTCGGTATACAGAAGCAGATGCGGAAGATGAAGATGATGGAACACAGAACACAACGAGCAAGAGAGCCTAGAGTCTAAAGGACCTTTAATCCAATCCACTTTATTTATATAGAACATTTTATAAACAGTAAAGTTTCCAAAGTGCTGCACAAAACAGCGTTTAAATGAAAATGAAATCAAATGAAAACTCATAAAACATTAAAAGGAATTAAAAAGAGAGAAGGAAACAGGGAAATAAATATTGCCAGATAGGGAAAGGAACTCAGCCAAACAACTATTGCCAGACGGTGAGTGATGGGGAATGTAGTTCTTTAAAATGAACCCAAGAAGGCCGCTATTGGATAATCATTTAATAGAATCTTTAATGGGTTATTGGTATAACATATTACATTAAAATTGTATTTGTATAATATAATGCAGATATACAAACACTCTTCTGGACACTCATGAAAGTCAATTGTTAATAAAGGACGAACAAGTGTTGAAAATTTATTAAAATTCATCCCTGGAATCAAGGCTAAAGAGCAACCTGAGCCAGACGGCGTCTTTTTTTCAAATGTGTAACTATAGACACACAGGAAAGCTATGTTTACTATGTAAGTTTTTATTAAAATCTCCCTTTCTCCCTTTGTTTACATACTACTTCTGTTCTGGAGAAATACATTTTTTTTGCTAGAAAGAGCAAGTAATGTTGAGGTAAAGGCATTATAGGTCAAATAACCGATTTTAAAATAAAATATTAAAGTCCCTGCTGCATTCACAATCTGATGTTAATACAATGTTTTTGGTGTTATTTTAATTAACACCAGCGGTCAGCGTACCGCAGTTTAAAAACCACTACCTTAACTGATTTCACATGTACCAACAATCATTACATTAATAATTATGTATTTAAGCTCCTTTCTGCCACAGTTTTATGTACAATGTTCACAGGTTTATTTTTGCTACTGCCAGTTGTTGAGTATTCTGCTTCTAATAATTCTATTTCTGGCTTTGCTATATCTTATCCCAAAGCATGAAATATAGGTTGTGGACCAAGCCGAAATTGTCAGATCTGGAAAGAGACCACCCTTTGCTCCAATGAACTGTGAACAGTAGTTAATGTCCAATAATTCTTTCCTGATGTTTGGGCTTCTGCAGGTTAGTTTATGATTTAGCAGGAGAAAATTTGCCAGCATGAGTTAATAATTATGAGTGAATAAAATATTTTTGGGGATCTGGATAATTAGATGAAGGATATACAAATTTAACAGTTAAATTCTTCATTGTTACATTTGAAAGATAATAATTGATCTGTTGCATCTGATATTTAATGAACTTTTGTTAGACAATATAGTTTGTTCTTTTCTTTTTTTAGTGCAACTACATAGTGCAGGACACAGCTAGGCTCTCAACTGTGATCTTGTTTGTATTGTACAAAGGTTTGCCTAAATTGCTCCAATAGAGGCCTAAATAACTCACATGTGTGATTAGAACAAGCCTTAACAAAACCAGCAAAAGTCACATTTTACATCAAATACACATGCCTCCTAACAAAAAAAACGAATTATGTCTAGGATGTGGTATAATTTGGTCTAGCATTTGACAATGTTAAAATTGACAACCCTCCTCATTAAGATTTTGACAAGTCTGTTTGTGAAAAATGTAGCTCTTGCATCTACCATTGTGGAGTACATTTAGCATTTAAAGTAATATTAAAGTAACAACTCTATATTATTGAAGGGGACATTTAAAATAATCAGTAAAATTAATATATTTTAACAATAATTTTGTTCATGGCGTCCAATCATCTTTCTACTGTTGACCATATTAACTATGTACAAGTAAAATCATAAAAAAGTTGTGATTGGAAGAGATATTCACACCTCAAAGACAGCGAGAGCATATGGATGCCCGAGCCTCTCGTTGGAGGAGAGTATGACTCTGCGATGGGATCCATTTAAATCCATGCTGGAGATCAGGTGGAGCTTTGAGTCCACCCAGTACAGGCGTTTGGCAACTACATCTGCATTCACAGAAACAAAGGTTTGTTAAATTGTACAAATACACACCTTGATCAGTAAAAGCAAATCTGTTTTCATATAAGCAAATCCAACACAGTCAAATCAGAAAATGTCACCATTAATCAAGCTAATGTTTCGCACCCAAAGTGATCCCATTGGGCCATTCAATATCTTCAGATACCAAGACTTGGCGGTCTACACCATTCATCCCAGCCTTCTCAATCTTGGCCCTGATGCCCCAATCAGACCAATACATAAACCTGTGAGAAATAAAAATGCAATGTATGCCATCATTAACAACAACAGCAGCAGCAGCAACAACAACAACATAATTAACTACAATATATTGTATTATAACAAACTTTAAATACAAAATTACCAAATTGAGCAAGGACCAGATGAAAACACATGTAAAAAGATATACTGTACTGTAAAAAAAAATATATATATATATAATAAATTATGACAAAAACACTAGACCTTTCCCGTTTTTTACAGTAGCAGATAATTACTATTTTTAATGAAGGGCCTCAAAGAGGAGAACATTTAACAGGATGAAACTGTTTTTTTTACTACAAGTTAATTTTGTAAAAAGTCATTCATTCATTCATCTTCATGTCGGCTATATTCCATTTCGGGGTCGCCACAGCGGAATGAACCACCAACTCTCTGGCATATGTTTTACGCAGCGGATGCCCTTCCCTGCCGCAACCCATCGCTGGGAAATGTAAAAAGTCAATGTATTTCTAAAAATACTACTTAACAATACTACTTAAACCATATGGTTCTGTTAATCCAGAGACCAACAGTACAGATCAAGTGATCTTTTAAAAGTAATTTAATGTAATTGGTAATCTGTTTAAGTTAATTGTGTGTTAACTGCACTGTGACACACAGGTTTTTGCAAAGCACCTGGATCAGTCTGACCGCATGTAAAGGGCTAAATAAATAAAGCTGAATTGACATGTGTTTTTTCCATCACCTCTTTGTTAGATGTTCACTAATACATTGTTTGTGGCAGACTTTTCAGCTTGCTTCTCTTCCCATTTAAGAGCCTTTTGTGCTTTTCATAAGTGATGGCATGCGATGTGTCTATCGTCTCCTCACCCTCGCTCTGGATCCACAGCAATGGCCCGTGGTTCACTCAGATCTGTGTTGATCAGAACCCTTCTCCTGCTGCCATCAGCTGAAGCAACGGAAATACTTCTGTCACCCGAGTCTGTCCAGTACAGGTTATGGTGGACCCAGTCCAAGGCTAGTCCCTCAGGGGAGGGAAGATCTGAGTCGATCAGAGTAACGTGTCGAGATGGGTCACTAGCCTCATGGATGTAAGCACTGCAGACAGAAACAGACCATAAAAGGTTCTAAATGTTTTATAGAATATTAATGAGGTTGTTATGTGTATGTGAGTATGTGTGCTTGTGTGTAGGCGTGTGTTTTTTCCTTCTTTTGGCTAGATCTTTTGGCTTTTTATTAAATTCCTATGTCTTCATTGTATTATTCCCTGCAGCATTTGATTTACTTTTTTAAAGTAAGCTACTGTCATCATTTCGTTTTTATGGGTAGTTTACAGCTATAGTATTATGGGTACTTGATGTTGCTCCCGTTTTCTCCTGTGCTTGTTTTGGTTTGATCATAAGACTCCTTTCTTCTTGCTGTCCTTGTGCATTTGGGATACATCCCTCTCAACACCTCTAACAAGTCAACAATCACGCATCATTGTTCATCATGTGGATGTCTTTATTAAACTGATCCCTTCCCTTGCCCAAAAACAAGGGGTCAAGTCTGCACTTAAATGCACTTTTCATGTTGTTTGATGAGTTGAACACAAAACGATTCCTCAGAGAGAACGTTTGCATTTAAATTCAGAGTGGATCACAACCCTTGACTTATGAAGACAATAAACTTGAGATTACACAAGAACGCTATATCCTACCCAGCAAACATGTGACAGGTAAAAGACAATCAAATCATGTCTATGTGAAATCTTTTATAGCACAATTGACCTTTCGTGTTACTACTGTGTTTTATTCTCTGAGGTTTCTACTTTCATGATTAGATGTGAATTTACCTTTACAATACTTTTATATGACTTTAACTAAAAATTCCCAATATCGAAGGGAAAGTACTATCATCCTTTTCATTTTCAGACTAAACAATCAAATGCTGCAGCAGAGTTCATTTTAACTAGGTCTAATAGAAGGGGGCTCAAAAAGAGGTCAAGAGGAGGTCACCTGTATATTTTGTGTTGAAACCGATCGCACCAAAACATGCGGTTAGCAGCAACATCCACATCTATAGCCACTGCATTCTTCTGAGTGGGAACCACCTGAGTGTAGTCCCTTTTCACCAGATCAATACGCCTGATTTCATGTCTGTTTGTGAACATGAGGTAAGGGCTTTTCCCTGAAGAAAAAAAAAAAAGCAGAAGGAAATGATAAGAGGAAATCAAGCTATTAAACAGCACCGGTGGCGGTCGTTGTTAACCCGGGCCTCGACCGATCCGGTATGGAAATTGAATTGATGACTTGCATATTTGGTTTTGGTATGTTTTACGCCGGATGCCCTTCTTGACGCAACCCTCTCTATTTATCCGGGCTTGGGACCGGCACAGAAGTCACTGGCTAGAAACCCCTGTGGCTAGATTCTATTCAACATCAAACACTGATGAAAATACAATTCGGTTCTCTTTGGTTAATTCATCTCCGTCTTTTATGGAAAAGTTAAAAATAAATCACAACCTACTTAATCAGCAGCCAGCCTTTCAAACTGTTCAAACTGGCAAGCAGTGGATGTTTTAGAAAACCAAAATAATATCAAACAGTTTTCATTTTGAGAGAGCTATGATTAGGAAGAACATTAGGGACATCTGCACTTAAAGAGCTTGTTCCAACAGATGGACGATGATAATAATAATAATAATAAGAAGAAGAAGAAGAAGAAAGTTAAATCTCCTAGTGTTAGCTTGTGATCAAAAGTAAGTTGCTGAAAGATGATAATTTAATCATATATATTGTATATATTTAACATATATTGCACAAATTTAGCTAGCATGGTGTATTTTAAACTAATCACGTTTATTTGATAATAATGCATTTATTTGATAAAAAGACTATTTTAATAAAGGATTAACTTATTTAAATATATGACATTTAAATATGAATGCATGTACAAATTAAACAAACACATTGTTTTGATTGTAATTGTAGCAGTATAATAGCAAAACAATGAGGACTAAAGTTTAACCAAATTGTAAAAAAAACATTGTTTTAATCAATCGTAGTAAAATGTATGTTTATTTATTCAACAGCTTTAAATTTATCATTCAAGGAGAGAATTACGTTTGCCTTTTTGCTCCATGTACTTCAGTAGATACACAACTAGCCCCTATGCATTATTCAAATGTGCTACATTTCAATTATGCACACTGCTGAAAACATTCACTGTAAAAAAAACTCCTCTAAATAGTCAGGATTTTTTTCCCATAAACATACTAATCTCAGTCCTGGGCACAACTACAACATTTTTTTTACCAGCTACACAAAACAAGCAGTTCGAGCACATGTCGTCTGTACTTTTCAGCATCAAATGACTGCAGATGCATAAACAAGCATGCGTTTTGTTGACTCCATTTAGTTCTGAGAGCTAAGGTGTTTATTTAGATTTTCTCAGACACATCAAGGTCTCACTCTCACACTTTAATATGCTGTTACTATATATTTCATAGAGTTCTACATAGTTTTATTCTAAGAAACTGAGCTTTTTTCCTCCAGAGGCTAAAGAGGGGCTTTCACACAGAGTTACTTTGGCCAACTGATGGCTAATGGTAAGACTTAAAAATTTAACTTTTCTCAAAAGAAAATTTCACAAATAATCAAAATGCACGGTTTTGTTGTGTCATGGTTTTGCAATAAAAATGTTTTATTTTATAGTGGAAGTCAATGAGGCAAAAAAATTTAATAAAAAGTCTTCACAAAATCTATTAATTTATCAAACTCAATGTAACTAACCTTTCATCAACTCAAAAATCAAGCACCGGAATAAAAAAAAACCCTTAACATGGCAGCATTGATAGTTTCCTACATTTTCCATCATATTGTTTCTCCAAATTTTCAAAATCTATTTGAATAAAAAATATTTTTAGTTTGTGATCATTTCATTGATTGATATTTTAGTCGCTTTTACACAGACAATGAATTAGAGCAGCAAAAAACATTCAAAGTCAGACAGTTTCTGTTGTGAGCTACATTGTAGTTTAAGTTGTTTATAGAATCACAACCCTAAACAGTTTATATTTAACTAATAACATGCCTATGTAGTAAACAAATGTCTTAAATATAAAACATAATATAAACTTAATATAAAACATAGTGACAAAGTAAGCAGTGCTGCTGCCACACTTATAAAAAAGCTTCCTCAGAGGTCTCTCATCCCTAAACTTTTGTGAGGTTCCTCTGGTTCTCTAGTTTACTGCCCAAACTATGCTTCAGGCTAATGGGTGACAACTTGCCCTCAGGAGGGAATGAAATCTGAACCTCAATCAGTTCTAACCATGTAATGACAACAAATAGAAAGATGGAACCAAATAATAAAAAAATCTTACCGTCAGCTTTACATGTCTTGCTAACTGGGTCCATCTCATAACCCGGGTGACATTCACACTTGAAATCCCCTTTCAAGTTGATGCAGATTTGACTACAGGCATCAGGATTCTCACACTCATCTATATCTGTAAAAAACAAATTCAGCGCGTCAGCAGATAATAGCACAATTAAAAGTTTGTTACTATTAACAATGTCTTAGTGAGGCAAAATGTACCGTATTAAAGGAACACTCCCCTAATTCAATTCTCCAAATTAGATTTACCATTCTAAAATATGTCCTCTGCCGATAGCTCATATTAGCATAGCTTAGAATAGATTATTGAATTGATATAGACGAGTAGCATTTTAACAGATAAGCAGAGTAGCAGATAACAGAATGAGTTTTCTTTTTTCTTTTTTACCTTTTTCTATTTAAAACTTTACTTTTCTGTACAAATAGTGAATTAAAAAAGAATATTTCCCAGGGCACTCATGTTTAGAATGCTAAGCTTTTGTTCTGGCATAATAATATGTGAGCTTTGTCAGAAAATAGAATTACTTCATCAAGTTTTACAAAGAAAAAAAAAATCATACATATGATATAATTATGGCACTGTTACTGGCACGACATTGTTTCTCCCTAAACAGGATCACGGTTCTATGGCAAGCTATGATAAAATGGTAATCACCATATAGGACTAATGACTTAAAGGAATTCAATAGGTTAAAACTACTAATATTTTTACGGAGAGTTGGAGAAGATGTCAATAAAATTTTCAATGCATAAATATGTTGTTTTTTTTTGAGTCATGCAACTCACATGAAGAGACCTTGATGGAAAAAAGAAAAGATCATTTGTTTCTTGGGACCATGAAACAGAATCATTTACTGAATGATGTTTGGGATACTTTAGGCTGTTAATTTAGAGCTTATGCTGTTGGTACCAGTTGTGAAATCGATTATAGTTTATTTTTTTCTGTTAATTGTTTGTTCCTTTATATTTATCAATACAAAAGAAGAAGAATGTTTAGAATAATGGTTTAATTTTAGTTTACAGTGACTTGCTAGAGTACTTTCTGATCTCCCAAATGCAAATGTGAATTTTTTGATGATCTAGAGTTATTAAAATAGTAATAACATGCACCTGACCTCCACATGTTCTCTTATCCAGGAGTTTATAGCCAACAGGACACTGGCACTCATATCCAATGGGACGATCCACACAGATGTGTGAGCAGCCTCCGTTGTTAAGCAAACATTCATTCAAACCTAAGAAAAAATGTGAAAAAGTACACTTGAGATTCATGGAGTTCTTTGTGTTCTATGTGCTACTTCTCTAATAAACCAATTATAAAACATGAATAATGTAACAATGAAGATCTGGCTTCAATAAATAGACATGAAAAATGTAATAAGGAACTGTAAACTCAATCAGAGTTTTGAATAAAAAAACTAACGAAGTGGGCTGAAATAATCTGGACAATCAAACCCTCTGGAAGAAGAGCAGTATCCAGAAACTTGCTTCTTTTATTGTAAAATATACAGAAGGTGATTTAATAAGGCTAAAATGAAACTGTAATGAAGAAAAGAAACCAAAACAATAAAGGCTTGTGCACCAGGTGTTCGCTCTAGATTTGTGTGTTCATTAGTTGCTGCTGGCAGACTGACAACCTCCATAGAAATGAACCATTTGGAGCAGCGCTTGGAGCCAGCCATATGTCAAATAAGGTGCTAAGGCTTCTGAAAAGATGGCTTTAAATTACAGTCATGATGTCTGTATGTGGGTGTACATAGAAAAAAAAGGTTTTGAGAGAAAAGCACACAGAATGGCTACAAAAGGCCACCATTGCTCTTTGATGGTAATAGATGTTCAACTAGAGCAGGAGTTTGTTTTATTTATCAGAGAAAGCTGCTGATCAGTTCGCGCTGTCCTAGATAAATGCACGAGATTGTAAATAAATGAAAGCAATATTCACTCTAAAATATACAGTATGCGTTACAGGGAATTCTGGGCAACTGTGATCATGTTTATTATTACTAGGGCTGGAATAACAGAGAATAGTAATGTGTTCATATTATCAACACTGTTAATGTGACTCCATGTTTTGCAATCTTTGATGGCTATATGGACATGTATGCGCATTAAATCTTAACCATTTCATCTGTGCACTACACACATCTTTAGTGAATAACAAACAAGTGAATTTCTTCAAAAAACCCTAATGAGGGAGTTCAGACCAAAACCGGAATTTGCGTGTTTAATCAAAATGATTTGATTAAAAAAGCGAGTCAATGGCTAACTACGATATGGAATCCGTGCAAGAAAAGGCAGTGCATCTACGACGTGTACCGCGGGACGTTTGACGTGGTGGGGTGGCACGGCGAGAATGGCATCACCCTTGTAACAGGGCATCACTCGGGTTGGGATCCATGTGCAGGCTTTTATTATGAACGTAGTCAAGTAACAGGCGGGTAGGCAGGGCAGGCAGCAAACAGGCAGTAACGGAGAACAGCGAGATTAGTCCAACGGGCAGGCGGCTAGGATCGTAGACGGAGAACAGGCAGGGTCACAACAGGCAGGCAGGCAGACAAACAGGGTAAGCGCTCGGAATTGCAGTATGGATACAAACAAGACTTCGCCCTGAACCCAGGGAAACAGTCTGTCTAAATAGTCGTTGTAATGTCCTTCAGCTGGGTGTGTAATCAGGATGTCCCTGGGGTGTATGGGGAATGTAGTTTGGAGGAGCAGGAGTTAATGCGACGGAGGTGCCCTCTGTTGGTCAGAGGAGGGAGTGACGAGGTTAGCCTCTGTGACAACCCTACAGTTGACTTTATATAACAAGGACGTAGTGTCTGTGACGTCACCCATAGGTATTTAGAAGTTAAAGGAGGCTTAGAGGAATCGAAAACGTGTCCAGAGAGGTGGGACATGGCAGTAGCGAAGACATCTGATTGGCTAAAGGGTTCCGTCACTTGCTATTAAACATCGAGAGGGGAAAGCAGGAGGTTGCTCCTTTAGCGCTACACGCCTTGAGAAAGTTAAACTTCTCGCCATTTTGTGGCTGCTTGGTTATGTATAACATCAGTGGGATGACTTTAATGGGAAAGTGGTGAAAAGCAGTTAAGACTTTAATGCTTGGTGAGAACACCCCCACGCCACAAAAAAGTGCCCCAAAGTCAGTGTTAGAGTTTGCACCCTGGAGACATCAGATTTTGAATCCATTTGATTTCTGTGGAGAGTCACACAGGCTGTGGTTGAAGTAAACAAGCATAACATAATGTTTCAGTGTGTGGAAAGGTCACCATTGCAACAAACCATAGAAAAAGTCACAGATAACGAGATATAATACAAAGTCTCAAGACTAGAACAACAATATTTCATAAATAATACGAGGGGGCACATGACTAGTAATATCTTTAAGTAATCTCCCCAAATGGGTTGACCATGCTTGGAAAATTAAACTCCTCCCAAAAACTGTCAGCAAACAATTCAAAATGTCTCTTTTTGACTCTATTAACACCATAAGGCAACACTCACAGGCGTCTTTTAAGAGTGTATATAGTGAACTTTACGATAGATCTTCTTAATTGTACAGCTGAAAGCAAATAAATACAACATAGATTTGGAAAATTCAAATAAATTAAACCAATCAGATCATGACTTCAACATTCCTGAAGTGTTTCCTTTAAGGTGTACCAACCGCTACCAATCAAACATTTCATGGCTGAGTCAGAAATTAGCTGCAAAAGTAATACTCTTCTTTCTATGTAAGCCCACTGTCTCACCTCCCATCATCCTCTCACATCAATTCACATATGGTCCTCTTTCTGAAGCTTTTCCAGCTAGAATCGTTAAAGACCTTAGCTGAGTCTGATGAGTTTCATGGCCACTTAACATAAACTTTACATATGAGACAGAAGTAAAGAAGAACATGACATTTTTCAAATATTCCTAATATCCTATTATTACTGAAATTGAGACCACACAAAGATAGGGATTAAAAATACACAATAACAAGAATACATGCATAAATATCATGTATAGATGGATAAATAAATATAACTAGTTCTCCGTTATTCAAATAGATCTCAGAAAATAGGTTTCTTACTGCATTCCTTCTTGGGTTCATCCGACCAATCCTTGCAGTCCTTCACGGTGTCACACACCTTGTTGCCATCAATGCATTCCCCATTCTTGCAGAGGAATTTTAGTGGCCCTTCACACTTTGTGGCTGAAAATGTGGATGAAAGAATAACGATTCTCACTATACTGTAGATATGACAGTCGCACATAAGCAGAAACACTCTGGGGTCTAACAGATGATTCACAATCTAGTAGTTTAGCAGACGTGGGCCATTTAGATGAAACCTCTGCTCTACGTTCCCATAGAAGTCTTTTTATAGCCATATCAAAGCAATTTATTTCCAGACGTGAAAGCTTATTACTGCTCTGGTACAGTCATATTTGAATAAGACACGCTTCTGCTGTGGAATAACAGGTCAGGAGTAATTAAACTTCTAAAGGTGGCTTATGAAAGACCAGAACCAATTTGATCTCAGGGATGCATTTCACCCTTGTGAATAGGGAGCAGAGCAGACGTGTAGGAAGGGGGCACACATGCCAACACATACCATTGACACAACCAGCCTCGTCACTTTTGTCCAGGCAGTCATGTATTTTGTTGCACTGCTTGATGCCATGGATGCAGGATCCATCTCCGCATTGGAACTCATCAGGTCGGCATGTGAGCAGAGCTGCAGATGAACCAAACAGGACCAAATATATGAAAGATGGTGTTACAACTTCATAACAGCTTTAAAATGATTGTCATTGATATCATTAGCCTTTAAACTTTCAATAGAGTATTTTATTTATATGTTATTAGTAGTATGTTTGTTACATTAATTCAAAAATGTTCCCCTACCATTGAATAAAATATACAGTAAAACATTTTTGGTTATAATATCAATTTGAATGTAAATGCTGCAATAATACATACAGGAGCCTCTGTCTCAATAAACTGTCATAACAAATACAAATAATTGGACTTCAGCAAAGAACATTAGCATATTTTATTACTTATTTATTTGTTTGTGCTAAAGGTGTTAAAGAAATTCATTAATGTTTGATGATATTTAATTATTATCACCAGAAAATTCTTCTCTTACCCAAATTATACACAATTTTTCAGCACTGACTCCAAACATAGTTAAATGAGACAAAACAATAAATAAATAAATAGGAGTGAAACTCATGTATCTAGTCAATGTTCATCAGCAAAACAGCCTTAGACTTCATGTGGTTTGTTCACATAATTAATTTCCTTAATATTTTTTGTAAATTTTGCAAATATTTCAGCCTGTTTTCTTTCTAATGTCTCTGAAAGTATTTCTTGGCTGAAAAGTTTGACTTGCTTCACAGAAAAATCACTCGCATTGAAAAAGCATCCAGACAGCAGTAAAAAAATCTAAGCTTCAGGCATGAGAACATTGTAACCACGTTTTTATTTACTAACAAACAAACAAACAAACAAATAACCAACACAAAAATTATTTTTAAAAAGCATCAGAAAATTATTGATTTTCAGCTTTTATGGGATTAAGAATGCATTCTTAATGGTTTAAGAATGTCCAACCAGGAAGACTTACTGATCCCTGAAAAAAAATCTGCAAATAAATAATCATATAAAACAACTATGTTATTTAGTAATTACTTATAATAATAATAATAATAATTATTATTATTATTATTATTATTAATTACTTATGAATAATTGTAGATAAATCCAATGAGAAAAATTAAGGCAATCTCTCTGTTCAGTCAGCTCAACATAAAAATGGAATATATGAAGCGAAAAATAGGTGTTGTTCTACAACAAAGAGATTTGTAAAATATATTCTGACAGATAGACATAATTTCAGAGTGATAAAAAGGTCTGCCCAGCGAGTATGGCATCTTCAAACACTGAAATGTAGTTAAAATGAAAAAATTTAGTTTTCATTGTGTAATTAAATCTGGCCAGCAGGTACAAAACAATAATGGGTATCCTGAACTGCTCAAAGTGAATAATGTGATTGTAATTCTCTGATTGATGAATGCTCTTCTGCCTCTTTCAGGGGCTTAAAAATGCTCAAGGACATAGGTTGCCTAGCAACGAAAGTGCCATTCGCTCACCAGTTTCTTCTCTGGCCTTGTGACTGACTGAATGTGTTCACTGATAATAGAGTGACGATAGAGAGAGAATGATTGATAAAACTCAAGATGCTTTTTTTCTCTCTGTTTTCTAAGACTATTATATAAGTAGCTATTGTCAAAACTCTTGTACATCTTGGATTCTTCAAGGATTATGAAAGTCTTTGTTCTCCATTTAGCCTTTTTACTCAGAAACGCTTCTTCGTTCAATTGAAATCAGCTTATTATGAGACTTATTATGAGAAATACATAAAATGGTGCATTATGCCAAGCTTTGATACAAGTGGTTTAACCATTTTGTCGACACATTACCTATTTTTAGTTTTCCACAAGCTTTTCTTGCTGTCCATTTCACAACCTTGGATGTGTATAGTTTACCATAGATCACGCAACAAAGGAATATCTAAAGCCTTTTTGTACCATTTCAAAAATGTTTTACTACGCAGCACTGTCAGGTTGAATTCATGAAAACAATCCACATCACGTGGGAGTAATAAAAAAAAAACAAGAACTGTCTGCGTGGGTGGAACAGACAACACATGACAGGCAGTCAGAAAAAATTATCTGCTGTAGACTGTAGAACTTTCCTTATTTGCCAAAATCTTTAATATTATTGCAAAATGACCAGAAAATCTTGTGTCTGTGATGAATAAAAATAAAATAAATATAAAATAATATATTACAAAGGTTAGCTACAAATGTATCTAGTCAGAGAACCTTTTAAGGCATGCAAAAGTGTAAATATAAGTTCCCTTTCTGTCGTTCACTTCGACGTTGTGTCGAATGACGACACTGGGGGTTCGCCCTTCAGAACCAATCAACTCTATGCTATATTCTAAACGCCAATGAAATTGCGCGAATGGATTTCATAATGAAATAGCATGCTTGCCTCCGCCCTGAAGCGGGGTATAAAGGGAGGAAGCTTGCTCCAGTTGTGATATGAAAGTCTTGTTAATGTTCGTGTTTGCTAAAGAATGATATTGCCTTTTTTACTAAATGGCAAGTCTTTTGAAAGCATATTATCACCTACTGTACAGGAGTGAGTAAAGTGACTTGACAGAAAACTCTCAGTTAATCAAACTAATCAAATTGAGTTTACTCTAGCATTCAATCAAATTGAATATTGAAGATCATAAAACTTGACAGATAATTAGAGTGCATTTAAAGTCTTTTGTCTTAACTCAGTTTTCCAAGTATACAAATGAGATTTACATTTGAATTAGGGTTGGGTCGATAGACGATGCCCTCGATCTGCTGTAGTCCCCACACCACTTCAGACATGTCTCGTGGCTGTCCTCTTACTTTCGTCTAGAGCCAAAGTATTGCCAGATAGGTGAATGTACTCCTTTTTTACCAATTAAATACTCTGAGGGTGTATATTAGCTCAATTTTTTTAGGATTTAAACCTATGATCGTCACATAAATCACACATCAAGACCGATTTTTGGTGCGGACAGGTGTGATCGTCATGGTTTTCAATCGAGGCATGATCACGCACAAAGCCTCCAACTGAATATTCAGATAGGCGTGAAGAGAACTTCACTGTTGTCCCCAGAGTGCCATCCAAGGGCAAGAAATGTCATTGCACCAGGATTAAACAGCAAAGGTGAGAAGCTAGTGAAAAGAAGCCACCCAAGTGAGAAGCCTGCAGAGAAGCCACCCAAGTGAGCAAATTTCAATTGGTCAATTGGTGTGTTGTGGCCTTTTGTCTTACTAATTGAGCCAAGAAACAAAAAGTGAAGTACTGCTTCTGGGTTGTTTCCAGTTTACTATTAAGTATGAATATTCGCAGTTATGTGCTAGCATTAAAAAGAATGTATCATGAAATCAAACACATAAACACATCATTTTTTTGTAGACAACTGACATCAACGAAGATAAAATGTATTTTAAAGAATTGTTTAAAATATTTTTGTTTAACAATCCTTGTTACATAATTTTGGGGATCATTTAGTAAATCCTTCTTGTCATTTCACACTATAACAAAGAAACTGCTTCAAAAACTGCAGAGTAAGATTCACATGGTTTCCAGGAAGTGTGTAATAAAAAAACTCACGGCAGTCAATCTCATCAGACTTATCCTGGCAGTCAGGGTCCCTGTCGCACCTCCAGGCCATTCTCACACACTCTCCAGTGCCGCAACGAAACTCTCCTGAACTGCACTGAACTTTCCTGGAAGGTGGTGGTGCCGGTCGCCCAGACGCATCCCCACATCGGCCGGCCACCTCATCAGAGCCATCAGAGCAGTCAGGGTCTCCATCGCAGGTCCAGGGCTGAGGTACACACTCTGAGCTGTTACAGCGGAACTCATGAGGCCCACAGGTTGGAGGAGAGCACTTCTCTTCATCGCTGCTATCTCCACAGTCATCATCACCATCACACACGTAAACCAGGGCTAAGCATTTATGGTTACGGCACCGAAATTCCCCCACTGAGCATGATCTGTCATCTGAGGAGAATAAATTAAAGACTCATTGTAGAAAATCAATATATAAAATAAGGAAAAAACACTTATTTTCCTTAAAATAAGGAAAAAACACTAGTCCACAATTAGGCAAACATAAAACAATATCAGATTGTGTGCTGTTTTTGTATCCTGTTTGCATAAAAGACTTTATATTAAATAGCTTCCATAAAATGCATATCAAAGCTCTTTTGGTGTGAACATTTAAAGAGGGGGGTCATTTAATAAAAGAAAGAGTTAAAAAGGAAACATGCATGTCAGGGATATTAGTAAACTAAAAAAGAAAAACATGCAATACTTGCACACCTACTTCTGGAGTTGAATATGGGCAACACGGGGGGAGGGTGGGGGGGCTCTCAAATTACAAAGTGCATTGTTAAGTCCTAATAAAGCTAAACAGAAATGTATTTTTCTGACATATAAAAGCTGGTGGAGCCATGTTTTTATATATTTAAAAATGCAACTTTGGGATCTCAAAATATTGTAACTTTTATACTTTAGAAAAGCTTTAGAAAAACAAAAGATCTTGCTGCAGCCTGGTGACTGAGGCAAACATATAAATATGCATCAGGCAGGAAGTGGATGTAGTCAACCATTGAACTGCATACATCAAATCTTGATCAGAGTTTATCCATTTTTTCTGGTTGCAAGGATTTGAAAGTCAGAGTCAGGAAGAAAGAAGCAATTTTACAAGTAGGGCACAATTTGAGGTTAGTTTTGTCTGAGGCTAATCCTAAACAACTAAATTATGCACTTTTTAACGAAACTTATTTACCGCTTGTATGTTCACTACTACTGTGTAAGCTGTTAATGTATGTGTCATGTAATAACTTGTGTATGATGAAATTTCAACACTTCATCCGAGGAGAGGACACGCAGAGAAAACCTGATTATGAATGTTCCAACAGAGCAATTTTTGGGGCTTTCAGTGACAACGGCTAACAGTATGGCTTTAGTAGACAGAGGCGACTAAGGCAATGTATGAAAGTTTATTTAATGCACTTGCAAAGTTGAAAAATCCAACTCATAAACCCTACCTTTATTTTATACCAATTAAATATGGATTAATTCTGAATAAGACCATATAAAATATTTAAAGTTTATCTTGTTAATCACATTAAAATATCCTACAATAAACTCCACAATGGCACTGTTTAAGTCATACATGAGCATTATAACACAACAACGCCATACACAGCAGTGTATACTGCAGGTACTGCAATGTAAATAAAGTCCTGTAGCAGTGAAATTTCAAATATGTGAACTTTGGCGGATATTCACAGTCCCAATGACCTCCTTCGTAGAATAGTCTCATAAAGAGAGAAAACTAAAACAGCTATGGTGGATAATGATGAGTTGTGATTTCCTTGCATTACTTTGTTGATGTTCCATGCATTTACACTGCTAAAAAGGATCTCGGAGTCAGAGAATTAGTTTCAAAAGCTTTAACATTTTCAATTACATTTTAATCAAATTATAATGCAATAAATACAAAAACACAACATTCGATATAAATAAGACAAATTATAGACAAATATACTGAGAAGTAAGCTCTCATTTAATTTTCAGGAATTAAACTATAAAATCCTAAAGTCAATAAATTTGACTTTACTAGGTGTCCAAAGGGTTTGAATCTTATGTCACAGTAGCCCTACAATTTCCACCCTAACAAGAGGCTTGTGAATCATCTGAGCATCTTCAGTTTTAAAGGCCCCTGGCTTGCGATTAACCTAGATTAGAGAAGATTAATGTGTGGGAGCAGGCAATTATCAGCACGCTGCCAGAACTCCCTCCTTTTAGATGATTCAATTTGTTCCATCAGGGAGCAAACTCCCTGAAGCGTTCCAAAACCACAGTACAGTGAAAAACACAAATCAATAAAACAAAATCACAAAACACCCTTCCAGAAAAGGTCACATTAACCCTGGCTAATAACAGAGAGCTATTAATATAAAAGAAACTGGAAGCTGTTCATGTCAGGAATTGAGTCTAATGGTACCTGCACTAGCAGTTTGAGTGGAAGGACATGGTTCATCCTATACAGGTTGCCAATTCACAGACCACACAAAGTCACTATAATTAGTATTATTGTTATCATGCTTTACTCTTCGGACTGGAGGCCAGTCAGCATCTATGGGTGAGTAATGATGCAGTGAATCCAGTTTGACCCAGTTCTTCGTAAACCAGGCAGCTGTGATGATGAGGTGCTCAGATTTATAGAGGGGACGTTGTGGGTCATGTTCAACCGAAGGGAAGAGACTTTAGCCCGGCAGAGGACCACCGGTCTACTGGAGACAGACAAACTATTCACCTGAATGAACGTGTTTGTCTGCATGCTCAAACTTAATTTAAAGGAAAAATTAAGCAAATATAATAAAAAAAAATTCTATATTGATCAAATGTTGATGTTCTAAAATAAGCCAGACTGAATCTAAACCTGATAGTTACCTTATCAACCATTGCATGATAAATTAAGATAATCTCTATTAAAAATGCTGAGATGGAGTCATATAAACAATAATGCAAAAATATTTTTTCCATTATAGAATTGAGCAAACGTATTACTTCTAGACTCAAATGTAAAAAAAAAGATGGGTAAAAAATCTTTCTGGAACTATTTGCTGCATATTTACACATGTGGGTTATTTAGTGTATTAATCTTATATCCAACGTTCTTAAACAAATACTTTGCACACTAAGAAAAAAAACTCTTTTAATTGCAACAATGTTCTCTTTTAATTTTGTTTTGTATAAATGTACCTATATCATAGTTAAACTAGAGAAACACTTATTAGTTACAGTCTATTATAACTATAGTGTTAGTATTTCCAAATCGAATCAAGTCAGAGTGGACCTCTACAGCTTTACTCAACAGTCAAAGAAGCATGTCATGCAAACTTGAATTTTTACAGATTTCCCATGTTGTAGTGATGTTCCTTTAACACAGACATGTCTAAAGTTGCATTTACAGTCGTTTGTGCATGTTTTTTTAATCCTAGATTCAATTTTGGGAAAAATCAAGAAATTAACTCGCTCACGGATTTCTTCCCCCAATGCCTAACCAATCAGATCAACTGCAAACGAATACATTTGCAATATATGGGCAGATTTTGTGGGCAAAAAACAAACAAAACTTTGTAAAGATTAGTTGTGTCTGTGAGCAGTACTTCATATCGAACTGTCCCATACATCTGTTCACATCAAACTTTTTAACAACGCGGAATTCTGTAGAGGACAGCTTCTGAAAACTATACTGGGAATTTTACACAAGTACTCATAGCAATAGAAAATAGTAAAACTAAACTTTATAAAATGGGATTTAAAATGAGTAAAATGTCTTATTTACCATGTTGAGACCTCCTGAAGCAGTCTTTGAGATAAACTAACATGTGAGGTTGAAGGTTATTAAAGGTAGAGTGATAAACTAGAGGGGTCAAATAACTATTCTAAATGCATATAATGGCAGCTTAATTTAGAATGTATTTATTTACTATGCATTGATTATAAAGCAACTGCTTTAAATAACTATATATGACAGACTTAACTGTAAATTAGACATGTTACTTTTCAAACATAAGTTTTGCTATTGTATTGGATATTTTGAAGATTGAATGTTTCCTTTAAATATTGAATTGATTAGAAAATTTTACTGTTAACTTACAAGGTCTTCAATAATTCTGCTCCCCTTTATATATTACAATTCACATTCCGTACCGTGCACTTCTCTACTTTAAACCTCAAAGTCCTCTAAAACTCCAGCAAAAAACTAAACCTGTGGAACAACTGTGCTAAGGAAGAAATACCTGTACTTTAGGCAGGCGTTTTCATTTGAGGTCATTTGCGTAATGTTTTGTGTACCACGCAGCTGCATAGTTTATTTCAATAATAATGTTAAGCATATAATAACTGTTTCTGTTGTCATTGATGTTATTATTAGCACTTATCCAAAACCAGTGTTTAAATATGAGTAGGTTAGATACGAGTAGTTTAAATACGAGTAGATGAGAAACTGATGATAAATTTTTAGTTATTAACCTATTTATCCTCATTTGGTGTTCGGATAAGCTGTTATAAGAACTAGAGCGAAGCAATTATCACAACACAGCCTGGGATAATTTAAATCTACACAATGAGCAATTTGAGCTAGTTGATGATCAATTCAGCTCAGAGGAGTCATGCATAATTCAACACATGGAAAACTCAATTAGCCAAACGCTAAAGAGAGACTGACTTTAATATATTACCCATTGCTTGCTAACCCTGGTGATCAGGAGAATATATCCCATAAAGCAGGTCTAGAACAGTGAGGGACCTCATCAGCTATGGCATCAGAATCAAAGCATGTAACTCTCAAAAAGAAAATTGCACTTTAGTTCCTTTTCCCAAGTTACGCCTTACTTAAAATAACATAACAAACAAGTATTGAGCTGAATGGAATTCAATAAGAGATCATTGTTGTGTGACTGCTGTGTCAGCTGTTTTCCTGTTAATGCAGTCTACATCTGCACAACATTGATACCCTTAGAAAACACAATTAAAAAATGCTGATTAGGTACTAACTTTGAATCTAGGTCCCAGTGTGGTAGCCTCATAATTTTGCAAAGATGCAACTGAGGTGATTTGAAAATGTTCTGGTCTCAAGATTTAACCCGGTGAGAGAATGATTTTTACAGTGTTGTTACTGTTTTATCATCCTACCATGAAACACTTTTTGTGGTTCACCAGTATATTTAATCAGATCTTAATCAGAATATGAGCATGCTGATTAAGGCTTGTATAACACAGGAACACTAATGGTTAAAAGCGAAGAATAGTTGCTGCCAAGGGTTTGGCATTGGTCAATTTAGCAGAATAGTGTCATCAAGCGATTAAAAGGTTTAAACAAATTAATTACTATGTTTATTCATATAATTAATCATATTTAACACAGTTAATAAACAGTTTTATTGGACATATTAATGTCACGACTTTGTAATTTTTATACTGAAAAAATATTCATGTACACAAAAATAATTATTTGTCTAAACTGGGATAAAACAAAGAGAAAGCGCTGCTTGGACCAAAAACAGATACCAGTCGGGACTGAAGGCTCACATGTTCTGTCTTGAAACAGCACTAAAGGATTTTTAATAGTTCACATAAATTTGTATATCTGACTACATAGTTGATTTTTGATTCGGTTTTATCTTGACCATTATTCAATGTCACAGGTATATAAATTGGAACGTTAATTATTAATGATAATATTAAGTTTTAACCCACTCAATGACCTTTCATTTTACTCATACTTGATGTTAATATCACTTACTAACTTATTACCTTAAACACTTATTATCATTGATGTGTTGGTAGGCAAAACATTAGGTTCATCCAGCATACAATTTATGAGATTGTCTACACTTAATTAAGAACTGATCATTCTAAAAGAATGGCTTTAAAGTTTACTCCAAGATTCCTGCACAATAGGAGAGTGCTCTAGAGCTCTCTCTACCATGGGCCACTCCAAAAACTAAAGGCCAAGACTAAAAGGCCTTTGAAAGCTTCTTCAGACCAGTCTCCTCCCACAGAGGAGTGATGTAACCAGGAATACGAATCAGAGAGCATCAGTCAAAGCTGTTGGGAGTTTTAGAGATTGAAGGCATACCTGATTGGCTCTCTCAGAGAAAAGGTGTGGCTCATGGAGAGACAATGCTTGTGAGATTTAGGTATAAATTTAGGACTAGTCCCATGGGCTTTTGGTACTCAAACACACTCATATGCAGATTCAGTAAACACAGTGTGGCGATTGTCACTCTGACACCCTGAACCGGTTTTTGGCTCTTTGCTTTGTCATTCCAATCTGCTCGTTTCCCCGATACGTTTGTGAAAAGATAACAGTCCTTGTTGGTTCCTGTGCTTAGTTTGGTCTTCTCAAGCAGATCACACAAAGGTATAATTCAGTTTCTTACAAAAACAACAAGAAACAAACTAATAAATTATTAGTGAAAACAAAGAAATATAACTAAAATGACAATTGTTTCTAAACAGTTTTTGCAAAATTATTTCAGATTTTTTGTTGAATTACCCTTAAAATACTGGGTTTGTTAGGAAATTTGGTGCACAATTACTACATAGTTAACATCGGAGCCATTAACAAACTTCGAAGCAATGACTCAACAAGACCCCCAAAACCATGATGGCTACCTTTCTATACCAGAACATTTACCAAATATCGGTTATTTAGTGGACAAGAAAAAAATGCATGATGTAAATAAATATAGTCATAAATCATGAAAAAAGATGATATAGTCTAATTTATTAAAAACTGGAAAAGATGAAGCTGATATAGCTAATACAAGTACAGTGTCTTAGTTTTTTAAGTCCTTAAAAAGTCTGCAGTTCTCACTACACTTTTATCCATCCATCCATCCATCCCTTTTTTCTCTTTTTATTCTGTTTCTCTTTTATCCTCCATTACTTCTTCCTTTCTCTCTCGCCTTTTTATCTTTCTGTCTATTTAAGTTTCTCTTTGTGTCTTTCTTTCTTTGTTTCTCAGTATGGATCAAACTTCTTTATTAACTATACAAAAAGCATACCTCTATCAAAAACATATTTCCACACCCTTTTCCACACCCTTGTTCCTTCAAATTGCATTAATAATGATTTAATAGACAGAAAGTGGGAATCATGTGCAATGCTTTTGCAAACAGCAAGGAAGAAAAGAAAAGAGCCAATTGTCAAGCTTCTTAAAAATAGGCCACCAGACTTCACAGCAGGGGTTGATAAAGACACGTGATTGGCTGAGGCAAAACAATCAAGCTCAATAAGCAGAGCTAAAGAACTATCCTCTTGTGCTGTTGAAACAGTCGGAGAACAAGACACATGAGTGTAAGCTCCAGAAAAATAATCAATACCAATAAAATCTTAAACTTGATGTGAAAGGCCAAATCCTGTATGGCTTTATTTGGTAAACAAGTTAGCTTTTCTCTATTTCTTTCTTTAATTTACTTTCAATTTTTTTTTTATGAAAATCACTTTAAAGTGACCTTAAATTAGGAAACTACGTTACCAAAAAGCATAGATGAATAACAATAAAACTTCCCATGCTTCACAGAACCCTTTCAACTCTGCTCACAATTAATGCCTCCTCAAGCAAACGTATTAATGGCACATTGTCATTGACCTAAATGAACGTTAGGTAATGTTGTTCCTGGAGTGTCTCAGCCCTGCAGTTTCACACATACACACCAGTGGATTCAAACAAGCCAAGAGGATTTTCATTTGGGGGTTGAAGCTAAGGACTGCAGTGTTGCAAATATGGTTTACCCTCACAGACCTAAATCATACAGAAGGTATAATAAAATAAATATACAGCACACAGCTGTTGTCAAACATTGATGCCAAAATAACATCAAAAGTTTAAAACCAAATTGATGTCTAAAGCCTGAAATCATTCTGACAAGCACAAATAATTACAGAAAAAGTAATGTTTGCATCATCTTTACACCACAATATATAAAGTATATTGGCAAAAAAAACATGGTATCAGGATTAAAGAGCTCAAAGAATTCAGAAGATGAAAGGATAAACGACCAGGTGAATACAACTGTGTTAATATTAAAGTAACGAAGAAATACTGGAATAAAAGAAAGAAACTATGTAACATAGAAGTGCGTAAACATAGGACAACATGGGAGACTGATGAGGGAAACACAAAAAGAACCAACAAGAAACATTGGGAAATTAGAGGCTAATAACATCAATTAGAATAGCTGACAAAACACATGAAATACTAAGAATGTGGACTTATAAAGGAATATAAAATCTGATAAAGTAACTCTAAACTGAACTAGTGATAAAAAAAGGAGAAACTGCACACAGAAAAATCTTGAGTACTCTAGAAAAGATTAACAAGAAGAAATACTAGAAAACACAAGAATAACCAGATAAAACTCAACATATAGAAAGATGAAAAACAAAAAAGAACACACCACAAGTTAAGAGAGAGAACAAAACTGAGAAACATATAACTAGAAAACACTGGAGAAATTAAAATAATCTAGGGAAACAAAAGCTTAATCGTGACAAGCATTAAAGAATAAAACAGGACAACAATAGAATTAACAAAATATTTGGAAACTAGAAACCATTTAGCCACAAGGTCTTGTCGAGTTCCCTATGTGTAATGTGAAATCACAAACCAGAAAATAAAGGTAGTTTATTCAGTTTAAATAAGAAGTAGCAATCTCGACAAATGCACCATCAATCTAGGTGCAACACTTTGAACTAATGTTGAACATAGTTTAATATGAATAATTTGGGAATTTGTTATTGAACAAAAAAATAAAACAGGGAATAATGTCCCTATCACATTCATTTAGCTTACTAATATTTGCTACAGTGATGTTGAGAATCAGACTTATATTTAAGTGTGGCACGATAACACAGTTAAGGCACTGTTGCCTCTTATAAAGATGATCCATTAAGATATAAATAGAGGTTCTGAGGAAGTTATATTCCCCTGTGACACTAACTACATTTGAAAACCATGCACAGATAAAGGAATTTTACATTTTTTTGTGCCATTATCTTGGAGGGCAAAATACCAAATGAATTGATGTCAAATTTACTCAAGTTGACATCAAGTTTGCTGCTGGGGAGCAAAGAAAATGCTTGCCTCTGGCAAAAAGGAACACAAGCATAGCACATTTGACATGATTTCTTTGACAGTGTCTCACTCTGCCTGCTTAATATATGCTTTATGGCAGTGACGGTCCTGAAAAAAAATGTACTGAAAACAAACCTTAACATAACTGAAATAAACCACTGGCCAACAGAAGATGTGAGGAGAGGAGAGAAGCCCTACCAGCAGCGCAGTCCAGTTCATCTTCACCATTTTGACAATCTCTCTCTCCATCACAGCGCCAAGAGAGAGACACGCACTTCCCTCCGCAGTCGAACTTTTCAGGTGGACAAGTCTGTTTCACTGCTGCGTGGGAGAGAGAAAACGGTTTTAGACTGGTTGCCGGGAAACATTAGGCAATATAAACACTTTTTTAGTTAATATTGAAATGTTAAAAAAAACTATTTTTACCAAGTTGCTTGCTGTTGTAGAAAATAATCTGGCTTTTGTGGATGCAACTGCTCCTAGTCTACTAAACTCAATCTTTGTAAAGTGTTTTGACATGAGTGTATGCATGAACGATGTGAAATAAGATGCTAAAGTGATTTATCTTCCTGAGACCCAACCTGTTCATGTATGTCCTCTGTAGTACACATTTGTTTTTGATCTAAATATTTTGACTCATTTGAGCAACCCTTCTAAGTCCTGGTGTGCTCAATAGTGGACATCCTGACCTTTACAATGATATCTCAGGTGTTTGTGCGGCTTGTGTGCGGCTTGTTTTAGCTCTAAATAAGCAGGAAATAAATTTAAAAAGTTACATTTGAAGCCAAGAACAGATGTTTTACTGCACATGGTGATGTTTCTCTTCCTTGCTCTCTCACAAAGTTTGCTTCCTCAATTTAAACACATGCAATTTGCAAATATTCATTACAATTAAGTATGATTAAATACAGAAATTTGTGTTTCATTATTAAATAATATTGGAAATTGTGGAAAATTCGATTTTTAAAATGAATGTAAATGACTGTTTTACAATGGAGAACACAAAAAGAAATTCTGGGACTTTTCTGCCATCCTTACATAATTTTGTTTACATACACATTTTTTTACAGTGTAAGGATATGACTTTATAATAGAAAAGCACTTCAGCGTCACTTGAGTTAACGCGAATACCCCCATATCATTGTTCTTTTTAAGCTCTAAATAGTATGTGTATTTCTTGAGGTAATCTAATGTAAATCGCTCCTCATGTTCCCAGCGAAGTCTTTTCTTGCTATATATTTCCTATGGATCCCTGATAACCTAGCGCATGCATCTGCAATTATTGCTGCTTTAATTTCCCTCCCAAGCTTCACTGTCATCACAGTCACAAAACATCTTAAAATAAACTTTAACTGTTATAAAATTAAATTGGGATTCTGGTAAAACAAATCCACATGGTTCTCTCTGCATAGCCAAACAGAATTAGCCTGGAGCTCTCGTTCCCCCTCTGCTTGTGCCCCAGCTCATTTTTGCATCTAGATCAACTGACTGGTCAGGAGGTTAAATTAGATGGGTTTGGGTTAAGCTGTTGGTAAAAACAATAGTTTTTAGCAACAAAAAATATATATGTCAATCTGCATCTGAAATAGGGAGTAATATGATCACTTGTTGAAGCCAGTATTAAGCAGAGGAGAGTGAGCTCAAGGTGACAGATCCAGGCTCCCCACATTTGGCTCTGCAGCTAGGACCCTCTCCTGCAATCAGCCACTCAGCATCGCGTCATTGTGAACTTGAAAATCATGACACACAAGAAGGTAAAATAATGACAGGGTTATCATCATTGAGTGGTTTTCTTGAAGGGCCCTGGCTTGGTCTCAACTGCAACCCTCTAACTCATAGTCTCTGCCAAGGTCCTCCCTTAGGGATGGTGTCTGTGGTGAACATTCGGTTACAGATTTAGACATCTCTTAAATGTAGGCATTAATAAATTAGCTCTGGTTGTAAATTCTTGGAAATTCACTGAATGAAAGTGCCAAGACAAGTGTAAACAAATCGGCGGCTGTGTGAAGGGCCCTGGACCCCAATGGGAAAAAGACTAAAATAACTGAGTACAGAGGATTCAACGGTTCTAGGACCGAATAATCGTTTTATTGCACCGTTTGTTGCCCAGATAAGTGGCACGTTATGCACGTTTCATTTTGATGTTGTTTTTTGGAATCCAATAAAAATGACATCATTAATCAGATTTTTTTTATTGCATTTCTTTCATTTCATCAAAGCAATGAAACATAATTCATTAATATTGTAATAAAGTTAAACTTGAGGCAGCATCGTACAACAGAGTAGTCACATGGTGCGTCGTTCTCTACAGAAAAAATAAACAATCAATTATGAAGGCTCATTATATATTTGTAGCCAACTTAGTCATTTTAATGTAGATACATACAGCATGTGTTGCCTTCATTATAAGGCTTATAATAAGGCTTTTAATTTTTTTGCGGCTCCAGACATATTAGTTTTTTTTTTGTTTTTTTGATCCAATATGGCTCTTTCAACATTTTAGGTTGCCATCCCCTGCTTTTGAATTGGCTTCTGAATCTCAAAGTTTAAAAAATATTTACATTTTCTCAAGCAGTCCAATTAAACTTCATGAGTTCTATCTCATAGTGTTCTTTTATTGTAAATCAAAAATACAGTGATTGCAACATGCAATGAAAATCAGTGAGAATTTCAACATAGAATGTTTTGAATTTGCCTTTTTTTAAGAGAAGAAATCTATGTTGTCACTCACTAGAAGATATAAATAACTCTTGGCACCAAACAACGCTAGTGTTTTAATCTTGGGAGCACACATTCATTATAATCATTAAGATAGCTGTTAAAAATGTTTTACAAAATATATTAGGATTACTGTAAAGAGTAAAGAAGTGAACAAATAACGTAATGTCAATACAAAATACAGATTCTGCATTTAGGTGAAAGTTCAACTTTCCCATATATTTGTAATATCTCCTGAATAGATGCTGAAAAAAAGGAAATATTTTGGCCTGTCAGTTCCTGATCCGTGCATCCTGAATGATCAGTCAAGGGAGATCCGTTCTGCATATGCGCATTTCAATGCCTAAAGTTTTCATCTCAAAATAAGTACATTTTATTCCCATTTTAGTATTTTCAATTAAGTATGTCAATCTCTTCTGGTAAATCTGTATTTAGTAACAACTTTTGGGTTAGAATGGATGTTATTGAAAAAAAATTGCTATTCAAATCAAGTTACTAAAACATCTAAAACACACACGGTATAGTCATAAATGATGGATAATTATCAACTTTATCAAACATCAAATGCCAGTCTATTTTAATAACTTAAAGATCAGCATTAACCTCAAAGCTTTAAACCTGCATTAAAACTATCAAATTAAAGTTTGAAAAGTGTTGTGACGGTTTGTAGGATGTACAGATCAGGTACTGACTTCCCCCACCTTAAAATAACAGGTAAACAAATTATTTCATTAACAAGGTTCAGGAAAAGCGCAGGCTTTGATTAACCCAACATGTTCAAGGCAACAATATAAACATAAGCATCAATAACAGTAACCATATATAAAAACAGAAAGTTATTGGACTATCAAAATAATCCTTTGTTGTAGTGTAAAATAAACAAATAACTGTATTAAGATCTTAAATTTACATTGGGAGCATCAGTTTCTAAAACATAATTAGAGGCTCAAAATTACAGTTTATTTTCAAATAACTGCTCAACATAGATCAAATTCTAGAAATATAAGGCTTTACACTGGACATACAACATTCAAGTGTGTTTAGTTAAATGGACAGAGTTAACAAAAAAATAAGCCTTTGGTTATATCTGGATAATGTTAATCTTGTAGTAGCAGCATACGAAAGGAACAAATCTCATGGACATTACTAAACATATTGGGTGGCATATGGCATCCAGTTACATAAAGTGGGGCAGCAGAAACCTTACTCATGCTGTGTTTTGAGGGCAGAGATCACAAGCAAATCTCATCTTTCAGCCACTAAAGCTGATCCTTATAAAAAACAACTGTTAAATATACACTGTAATGCTTGTTATTTCATCACAAAAGGAAATTCGTGAATATACCAGCTAAGATTAAGGGAACACCCAGGACAGGTTAGCGATTCATTTTATGGCAAAAACATCCTCACAATGCACTCACACTCGCGCCTGTGGGCAACTGAGTCACCGCCACAGATTGTGTCATGCGTGTTTCTGGACCATGGGAGGAAGCTGGAATACCCCGAGGAGATCCACGAAGCAAAGATAGAATATGCAAACAGAAAGGTGTCCTAACCACTATGGATAACGTTGAGGTCTTAAACAGCTGAAATGTGAGTATGAAGAACCATTCGGGGCACAGTTTTTTAGACATATATATTATAGAAAGCAGCACCAAGCTAATATTTGAACTCATTCAAATATTAAGATACCTCAGCCTTTCTATGTATAGTATCCAGAGCCCTTCAAAGAAGGGTTTTTGTTGTTCCTAGGTACAAGAGTCAACTATTTTTTTATTTAATTTATGTAATTACGTATTGGTTCGTAAAAATTACAATGATTCTATTGAGGTTACAAAACAGTTAAATGCTGAAGTGTCAGTGTGTTAATAACTGTGCCTTTTGTGCTCTCTCTGTATTCTCTAGGTTTGTTATTGGTTTCTTTTAATAAATATTATCATTTACAACTGTCGTGCAACTGGGGTCAACATTTCTCTTTTGGCCTCTATGGCCTGACAGTTCTGCTAATAAGTCTGAGGAAGTTGACTTTGTCTCTTTGTTTTTTTGTTTTGCTCTTTGTACAGTGCCGGTGTCAGTGAGTGGTGTCCACTAAATAAAAGATCATATGAACTGATTTGATGCCTCACTCAAAACTATTCTAAATAATGTTATCTTTCATGGTTTTATTTATTTAATTTGTAGGCAATCTATTTGATTCTCCAAAGAACAACAATGTGAAAGAAATACGCAGGTAAACAGAGTTTGCTATGGCTTACTAACCGCATTAGCCGCATTATCTGTTCACCATTGGAGCTGCTCTGTTTTGTCGCTTAAACCTGATTTATACTTCTGCGTCAACTCAAGGAATTCTTCGCTCTGATCAATACTGGTTTGATAAGAATGCCAACTGCTAACAAACCAAAACACAACACAGATGTTAACAAAAGACAGGTTTTATTTACATTATCATAAATTGTATGAATATATTCCACTGCTGCTGTAGAATCACTGATCAGTCTCTAAACTGATCCATATCACAGCGTGGCGTGATGACCATGCTAACTTCTATTTAGCTAAAACTCAGCACAGATAACAAAGGAAGGTTATTAACTTCATCGCCAATGTTTTATTTCATAATCCATCGCTTAACACAGAGCACAAGCCCAGAAAAAACACAATATAATGATGTGGGCAGGTTGATGCAAATTAAAGAATTGTATTTATTAATAAATAAAAAAACACTTATAGATCTTGGGTTGTGCATGTGTGCATGCGTGCGTGTGCATGTGTGTGCATGCGTGTGTGTGCGTGTGTGTGTGCACACATACAATTTAACTAATGCACATTCCTGTTCAATCACCTTAGAACATTTCAGATTTTCATCTGAGGTACAATAAGGTTGAGGATATGTGATCATTTGGAAAAATGTTATGTGTTTTACAAAATGTTTTGTTTAGAAAGATTATTGGAAGAACTAAGTTTTATATCTGAGAGCGTGTCTGCTTGTCAAACAGAGATTTGGCAGAAAATTGAAAAGATTGCATGTTCTTTCCAATAGCTCAAAGAGTTAATGTTTTACAAATACTACAACTGCTCCCAAAATAGTAATAGAAATAGAAATCTTTGAAGAGCAAGACAGAAGAATCCTCAGTAGATTCATTGCTTCACTGCTTCAAGTACAGCAACATAGGCTCAAGAGAGCTTTGGATAAATTTCAACAATACTTCTTTGTTGAGATCACACCAGATTTTCGAACACCTCACTGTGACGGAGCTAATCTCAGCTTGCAAGAAATCTATGGTGAGAGGAGTCTGAAAATATCGGTGCTTGCAAAACTTGTATCATGCTTTTCATGAAGGAATCCCAAGATATAGTTAGCTTTTGAGCCAAAAACTTACAAACGAAAAGAAACAGTTTCTTCTGGCTTGTTCTTCCATACCAATGCATTTGACTGCTTTAACCTAATTATCTTATCCGAGACATGGCATTTTGAGTCATTTGCAATTCTTCCTTTTAACGTAATTGGTAAACCTATTTTAGGATATTACAGAAACTGTAATATATGTATATAAGTATATAAAGAAATTTATTTAAACTGCATTCAAATTAGATGTAGGAGAAAGGTCAAGTATGTAGGGAAAAAGTCAGCTATGGACATTTGTGAGACTGCTTGATGTACTCTAGTGAGCAACCCATAAACTTAGCATACCTTGCGCATGCCCCTAGACTATGGACAGAAGTTGAAGCAGAAGCCAATAATAAGGGTTAATAATAAAACACGATAGCACACAGTTTGCATTGAGACGAGGGGAGAAACCTGTCCCCATCACCACAGATGAGACGGGAAAAGACTTATGCTTTGAGAATAAACAACAAACTTTATTCTACATTGGTTGAGTACTGTTTTACGTTAAGATGAATGTTAATTTTAATATATAAATAAAGTGATTCATTATAATATTTTAAATGGTTCCAATTAATGACTACAGAGTTTTTGACTTAAAATGTTTTAAGACTTTGAAAAAACAAACCACAAAGGAGTCTTCTGACCAAGTGATAAGCAACTAAATGCTTATGACAAAGGGCAGATTCAACTTATTTAAGCTAACCTGAGAATAATAAATTAAAATGTTGAAGGTGTAAATAATTAATTGAACACCATAAAACACTGGAATCTATCTCTGTATGAGCAGAAGAGTGGACATGTTGCCAGTTCATCTCATGTCTGTGGCCTCAAAATTAACAATTAATAAACTAAAATATCAATAATAAATAAATAATGGGTATATTATGTGTGTCGTGTCTGTATGTGCATTATATCATCCCTGAAGCCCAATAAATCATTTTTTTGTAGTGCTGATAATATTTATATTTTGTCCCTTACTTATTATTTTACCCGCAGCAGCAGATAAATGTATCTAGTGTTTACTTTTTCAGTTAAAAGTTACCAAGCACAATAATTTGTAGAATTTGTATAGTTATAATTTGTGTAACACAGGACAAGTTGCCCGTAGTCTACACAATTCTGCAATGATTTCTGCTTGATGCTCTCTTGAGAATATAGATAAGAACTTGAAAGCATTTACTGGGCTTTTATGTACTTAAGTGAAATTTTAAGAAAAATCTACTCAAATGCGTAGTTACAAATGAACTAATTACTTCTGAACTTAAAAAGAAAAAGCCAAAACTGCTCTACATTTTTTATTTCAAATCTGTTTGAGCATCTTGGTTATACTTATGCTTTAAACTCACATTTCTTATTAAATTTATTGAGATACTGATGAGTTGATATTGATGAGTAACTAGTATTGGATGTTTTCACTAAAGTAAGTGAAAATACAAGTAATAAGAAGTATTCAATGTGCATGCTGTATACACCTCTGCCCTTCTCTTGCTAATAAAAGTTTGTATCAAGCACTAGCTGGCTAGAAGTAGCTGCTAAC
Organism: Danionella dracula; assembly: GCA_900490495.1. Classification (NCBI taxonomy): domain Eukaryota; kingdom Metazoa; phylum Chordata; class Actinopteri; order Cypriniformes; family Danionidae; genus Danionella; species Danionella dracula. The sequence continues at coordinate 7,384,019 of UELW01000100.1, forward strand.
ATTAGCATTTAATGGTTCGGACCATGATAGAGCTGAAACACAGTGCAAAGGAGTAGAGGCCGAAAATAAAATGTGCAATACATTTTTTGCCAAGAGAAAAAAATAAGTATCTTTATTATTAAACATCTTTACTATGTTATCAAGGTGTTGAAATTCCCTTGAAATAAATGAACACTTCAAATCAACACAAAAGACCTAAATGTTTTCCCTTAAAAGGTCATCAAGTTTTTCTTTTCATATTAAGTTAATGTAGAAAAATTTATAAATTGGACAAAAATCAAATATGATGTCTGATATGATTTTTACAAGGTTATTTATAAAACTTGACAATAGCTCTTAAAAACCACATATCAATAAGTGAGACTATCGTTTTTTTCCCCATAATTTCTCTCTATGCACAGCAGACTTGCATAAAGAGAAATGTATCTTCCAACATAGGATCTATTCGCATTTGCAAGTGGGACTACTGCATGTGAATACACTGTCAGAATCATTTTGATAACACATTGACTGATTCTAGGACGTCATGGTCTGAATAACAGCAGAAGCAACCCCGGTCATTTAAAACGTTATAATTTCAGTTGATGTATGAAAATTCTTCTTACAAAACATGTTATTTTAATAACGGTTTCTCTGCAGGACCAAACAGAAAACATATAATTTGTCCAATATAGAAGGAGAAGCTAAAAATCACAAGCCGCAACAAAGCAAATAAAACATTATTTAAAAGATCACGACGTACAATTGTACATGTTCATACCGTTTGAATAATAAGATTTTAATAATCTTGTGTATTTTTGAATGAGACGTGACTGAAATTAATCCTTATACCTATTCTACAGATGAATTAAGCAGTGAAGAGGCTTCCAAATGATTCAGAAGGAGCAGCGTGCATTCTTGAGGGGAGGGTAGACTGATAATGGCATGTTTTTATGCAGTAATTAAGATGGAAATGTAAATTTGGAAAAATTAAGTTTCCATTAATATGTCACAGAAACAAATCTGTTTCCAATTTGCAGTTGGGAGCTCAGTTGGAAATGTCTGAGTTGAAATATAATGAAAGTTAAAGATATTGAAATTATGGAGAAATTCATGAAAGGCACTATATTTTGACACAAATAAAATAAGAATAATGTTTTGGATGGAACTAGTACTGCATATATATGAATGACATGGTAAATTAGATCACTTCGATCTGTTCAAATTAAAGTAGACATGAAACGGAAAGAGCAAAATTACCACAGGGAGCTCCTGTTTGTGTACTGCAGTTACAGTAGTCTGAGATATTTCTCATTAAACAGCTGTGGTCCACCCAGATCCCATCATACTTCTGCACAGCCATAAAAACTAGGCCATGGCTTTAATGTGCCACCCTTAAAATATAGTGAGTGCATTTTCATTATTCATGCTTTGATCTGTCAGTGCACAAATACATGATTGATGCAGTCATCCTCATGTCAGGATCACAGTAAGCTCTACTGTAAGCTTGTCTAGGGTTTTTCTAAAGGTAAATCACTTTTACCAGATCTGCTTGGTTTGGAGTAGCCTTCTGTGCACTCTTTTATTGTCTAAAGTTGAAAAGCAGTTTAAAATCAAAAGTAATTTTGCTTGTTCATGACTGAGAAAAACAGATTTTCTTTCAGAATTTCTTGGCATGATGCATTAAAAAGTCACACTGGCTCAAAAATGTCCCCTTTTACATCATTAAGGTGCTTCCTTAAATGTTCACTTTCATCCTTTTAATTTTTATGTTATATTTGTATATATAGATGAAATGGGGCTGTATAAATCACACATTTTCAGTCAAAGCAGTATAAGTAACTCTAAATAACAAGAAAACATTTTCTAACTAACTATTGCTTAAAGAAAAATAAATCTATGTATTACGTCTTTGCACTACATCACATCCTTCTAGTGCTTTAGGCGTGCACGCATTTTGTATGATTGATCTCACTATTAACAAGGATTTTGGAATAAGAGATGATGGTTAACCACTATTTTATGAAATGAGATATTTTTAAGAAGGAAAGATGAGCAAAATCTGTGTTTAAGTAGTGATATGAATGAAAACCTGTGTTTGTGATGTGATAAGAATGAACTTACTGCAGGTGGAATCAGCCTCGTCTGACCCATCAGGACACTCAGGTTCTCCATCGCACCTCCAACGTCCAGGAACACACTGACCATTTGCACATGCAAACTCAGACGCAGCACATGTGTTCTTTACTGTGCACAGAAAAATAAATGTAAAAAGTCCACACTTTCATTCATTTCATTCAAAATCATTTCCAATGCTTTCACATTTTGTTCATTCCAAGACGTGATTTATTTTCATCCAATAATTAGTTTGGTGCAATTAGATGAGCTTCTCTGTGCAGCACATAAAAAAAAATAGCATTCAAATATTTTGGGAAAAAAATGAAATTAAAGTTGTAGTAAAAACACATTTTTGGTAGTTTATTTTTGTAACATAAAGTGTCAAACCTAAACAATTAAAGTGTACACAATCATAACCGAAAACCCTCGTGTACCAGCTCTTCATTTTGTTCTCATGGGGCAGGGTTTGTCTCCATAGTGATCCCATAATACATGTAATATTGTTCACATACTGTTCAAATTGCTCTTTTAAGTAAAAACATGGTATGGACTGTTAAAACGTATCAACAAACATTTAAAACGGTTATAAATATATATATTTTTCATAACACAATTAAGATGACTGCAAAACAAAATGTAGGAGGGATATTTAAGCCAAATTGCTTTCTCCACATTATCCCTTCTCATCTGTTTTAGTTGTTCACGTGTTCACATGTTACTTCTGTATTGAGTGAGGATGAAGGTGTACGTCATAGGGCTATGTAGTCTTAAAATTAGGTGAAGATGGACACTCTTCAAAGAAACAGCTTGGATGGGTTTTATAGGTATGTTCTGCTTACATCAAATGTCAAATGTCTTGTTTACAATTATTTAAAAATGCTAAAAACAAAAAAGTATTGTTTTAATTAGCATTAAATTTTGCAATCTTTTTCTTATTGATTATCAATTTAAAGAATTTAAAGGTTTGCTAAATCGAATCCTCACTCTCAGTTGTAACAAGATATCCTGTGAGACAGAATCCTGCAGGTGTTCTCACGTGTTCTTTAGCAGGTACTGATGCTGTTTGATGATGTATCCGGACTTTGTAGTGGGGTCCCATTTCTGAAGTGGAGATTTTGTGCTTCAGATTCTCCCTCAATAGAAAAACATAAGCCCTTTACAGAAATATTTACTTCTGCGTTTTGGGGATTTAAATGTAAATCAGGCTACAGACGTTTAAATTGCTAGAATGGTTGAACCAGTCTCTGACATTTTGTGCGGAAAGTCAGAATGCACATTAGTTATTAATTGCAATGTCGTGTAATTTCAATTCAAGTTAAAATCGTATTATACATTTGATGATTTTTGCTCACAATTATGGGATTCTTACAGAGTTGAGAGGCTAAAAATCCACATGAGTTTTGATCATTATAAAGTGTCTTATAGTCACTCACAGATCATCCAGTTAGCAAGATATATAAGTTGATCTAAGACCTTTCTCCAACAAACATTATGTAAGACCACAGAGAATATTTATTCAGCACTTTATATGAAAGGGATTTTAACTGGTTCAAACATTGGACAAAAAAAGCAAATATTAACAAAACATGTGACTCTAAACAATACTGCTGGCATGGACTGTTGGGTTAAATTCCTGAATACATCATAATTTTAATTATTAGTTACATCATAGTTATATTCTATTACAAGTTGAATATTTTATAAAACTGTGTGAATTAAAGATTGCAATTGGTGAATTGTTTCTCCAGCATGAAACCACAGTGTGTGTATAGTTATTGTATTACGAGTGTTTTTTTTTTTGTTGAGATCAAAAAAGACCTTTCATTTTAAGAACCTGTTTGAACATGACACCCAAGAACTGGGAGCCAATCAGAATCTATTCATGGGAGGTCCTTCTTGCTGAGATATGTTGCTAGAGGAGGAAAGAGTGACATCTTTAAGCCTGACCAGATAGGAAGGGAGATGGCAGCGACAGAAAGATCACCAGAATTCTTGACAATGTATTCTACACAAATGCTTAACTAAAGAATAATGGGATTGGAAGTCCTTGTCTGTTGTTTCTGTATAAAATGGTATTTAAAAGTCAGGCTCTATATAAGCACTGTCCAAGTGTTAGATTTAACACTGTGAGTGTTGAATTAGAACAGCAGTCAATGCTAGTTAAACATTGATCGGCTGCAATAAACCCTGGAAATTGATTTGTGTATTAAAATGTGCTTAGAAAAACAAAATTTATTTAAGACATGCTAATTAAGCTTGAGTAATTGTTCATGGTGCGTCATGGTAGCACGGTCGTCTCACAGCAAGAAGGTTGCTGGTTCTAGGTTCGGCTGGGTCGGTTGGCATTTCTGTGTGGACTTCTCATGTTCACCTCGTGATCGTGTGGGTTTTCTCCGGGTGCTCCGGTTTCCCCCACAAGTCCAAAGACATGCGCAATAAGTGAATTGAGTAAGAACAATTGTCCATAGTGTGAATGAGTGTGTGTGTGAATGTTTCCCAGCGATGGGTTGCGGCTGGAAGGGCATCTGCCGCATAGAACATGTGCAAGTGAGTTGGCGGTTCATTCTGCTGTGGCGACCCCGAAAGAGAATAAAGTCGACATGAAAATGGATGGATGGATGGATAATTGTTCAGCATGTCAGTTCTAAAATTCACTCATTGTTGTAATTTTAACCAGCTCTAAGTTAACACTTATATGTTTCAAACCAACTCCCATTCTACTTTAATTTAATACTGGGTAAGTGTTTTTTAATGTCAACACCGATGGCTTTAACTTTACAATTCATAATGCAACCTGTGTCCAGTGTTTAGGAACCTGTTTAATGATAGTGCTGCTAAGTCCATACTATAATCTACTGCAACCTTATAGTATAACCTTACAACCGGCCTTCTTACCCTTGCCTCTTGCACTTCGCTACCAAAGGGAGATATATTGCAGTATTTCTCAAATAAATAATACTCTGCTCAATAGTGTAAACAGCAAGCTGATGAATTACATTATGAAAATTGTGTTTATGCCACACCTGTGCAATCACAAGAGCTCTATATAAAGCAGAGCGTAGACAACCATTAGAGCTGCAGCTAACATGCTGTCGCACTGCTTTCCACCTGCTGCTATCTTGCAAACACTCACAGAACATGAGTGGGCAGCAATCACAATACACCAACACAACACCACAGCACCTGTCAAAGCCATCCCCTACTCCAGTGCTGCATCTTTTTCTTTTCCTTAAAATCCACAAAGCCAGCTGCTGCACAGACCAACAGTCTTCAAACAAGTAACAAGCTACCGATAATGGTCAAACTACAACTATTTTATAAGATTAATACAATTCAATGAGTTTGTGCATTTAGATAATTTACTAAAAAGGTTTGCCAGAAAACATATGCCAGAGAGTTGGCGGTTCATTCCGCTGTGGCGACCCGAAAGGGAAAAAAGCCGACATGAAAATGGATGGATGGATGGATGGTTTGCATGTAGGCCTAGCATTATTATGTGGTTCTACCATTAATTGTGATAAGCTATAACAATAATAACATTTTCAACTAATATAATGATAATGCAACTTAAACTGTCAAAAATGTATTTTTTTCTATATTTTACAGTTTGAATTGCTATGACAGTTTTTTCCAAAACATTTAACAACATTCCTAAACTCTTAACATGATAAGCACAACATCCATCTAGGTAGGTGATATAATGAACACAATTTTTTGTTGATTTGATACAAAATGCATAGAACTAACACAAATTTCAAATGCTTGAACTTCTTTTACATACAAGCTCCACCAACACCAAAACTGTCATTTCAAAGATACATTTACAATTGTGTTCACACTGTATGTCAGAAAAGATAACATCCTGTTCAGAGCAGAACTTACGCAGGCTAAAGTCAAAGCGAACAGCTGTTGATGTTGTGAATTCAAACACAAATATATTCCCTAAGTTTTATTCTGATCCATTATTCCAATGAGAAATAGCTTATTACAGTTTACAGCTTATTACAATCACAGCTGATTCCCTCTAGAAATGCACATGTTAAGGTTTCTCCACTCACATCATGTGTTCTAAAAGAGGACTGATCTTGAGAGGAAAAAAACAACAGAGAGCCAAAAAAAGAAAGAAAGTAAGCCTGCATTATGGAAAGGAAGACGAGTACCAATGCAGTATGTATCAACAAATACATATATATACTGCATTTCTTTATTAATTAAAAAAAAAATCACAATTCCAGTGTTTTTTCTTGTTTTTGTGACTAGTGAAATCTGTATTGCTGCATTTCTGTGTCTATTTTTTTACATAAAATGTACATTATATAAAGCTACTGTGACATGGGCATTTCTTTTTTTGTATTGTTTCTGCAGCAAAATAAAAAATAAGGCATTTACTGAACCCAACAAAACAAAAATGTTTGAAACCTTCAAATATAAGGGCAGCCTGTCTAATAAAAGAAAACAGTTCCTGTAATTTCAGCTGATGATATTGTTTTTTTTTTGTTATTGTGTTATGATTGACAAAATGTTGTTGTTGTAAAAACCATGTGTTATTGTTGTCTTTATTATTTTATTTTGTATACGATTTTTATTTTTTGAGTTTTGTGTACAATGGAGGATCTTGAAAATAAAATTAACTGTTTTGCCAAATGTGTGAGTCTGCTAACTTACCAACCTCTCCTTATAGTTTATAGAGATTAACTGACTTATTGGTTATCGTGACAGGCCTATCTGCATGTAGTAGACATTTGATAGTAGTATTTAAATAGAATCATACATTTTCACGCTTCATCATTTCCTGAATACTTTTTATTAAATAATCAAATAGTTTACATATTTCAGAGTCTTTATTTTAATTCTAATACTTGTACCATCCTGAACTGAAAGTCCCTTTCAATAAAATGGTTCATTGTAAATGCTCAAATATATGACCTGGCAGACTGAGCTGAATTGCTACGGCTGGTCTATTTTCAATTGTTAAAGGATTTGAACAGGAACCTGGAACAAAACTAGGGCTTAAGGTTAAGTTGAAATACCTGGAGCTTTGAATATTACACAGCAGCTAAAGAGGACAGTTTCTTTAATCACAGTTAAGAGTGTAATCCTCAAGTCTGAATCCAAAGACTTTACGTGTTTCACATATCAGAAATAAACCTGCTAGCTCTAATCCAGATCCTAGCCCCTCCTGTTTAAGTGTAAATCTTTACTTGCAGGAGCCCATACCATGAACAAATGCCTTCCATACACATATCCTGCAAAGCTCTTCAGGTGAATCAAAAACAAGAAAACTTCACTCCGGTGTTGGAAGTTTCATATACTTAAGCAACACTGAGACCCTGCTCATATTCTTGTAACGTAAGCTATTGGGTCTACATATTCAGCCTTCATGTCACTCTAGAGAAGTACACAGTAAAACAGTGTTTAACTTTAACTTCTTTTAACAATTTTGAGAGTATCAAGTTGAGAAGCTCAGTAAAACCACATGAGTGTCACTACATGAGTGTCACATGAGCAAAAGGGTCCAATTGTTGTAAAATGCAATTTAAAGTAAAGGTTTGGGTTAAGTCAGCGACAAAAATGTTAGAAAAATTCCAATTATTATGATAATATTAGGCTAAATCTTTACATTTTAAGCACTTTAAACACTCGTCTGTGTGTATCTAATAATTAATAGTAAGAAATGTTTCAGTGGGTAACTAATCAGTCAGCACAACTGATTTCATTAACAACAACATGTCAAGGATGACAGTAAATAGTCCAAATGTGAAAAATCTCACCTTAAAGTCAAACAATACGCGGTGACATCATCTACCATTAACAATATTATTTTTCTGTCTGGTGAATGTTTTACAGGTATACAAAAGGCACATTTAAAAAATTTCGGTGCATTTAGAACAGGAAAGAACTTCATTTTATATATAACAAATGGATATCAGTGTTCTATTTAATACTTAAGTGCAACTGAATTGTTTGCAACTTAAACAATCACCCAACACCAATCTATAGTTAAATAAAAATTGTGCAACAAATACCAGTTTTATGATTTGCTTTGGATATGAAATGATTGCACATGAGCAAAACAGTGAACTCATGTAAAGCTAGCACAATCATCAGAGCTAGTATCACACAGCGAAAATACCTTGACTTTCAAATCTGTGAGTGCAGAATCTATTTTAACAAAGCTTTGTGGCATAGTTCAGAAGCTAGATTTAGTCTGTCAGTTGAGATCTAAATCAGGAATCTATCTCTTCACATGAGAATGAATGCAGCACATTGTGAAAATTCTAAGCCATCAGCATCACAATAGCCTGTATTAATTAGGGCAACTGAAACCAAGGATCTTTCCCCAGACATCGCTGTAATAAGAATGCAATCTGAACTTGCATTACAGAAGCCTTTAAAGCTGCAGGATGTTTGAAGTGTAACAAGTAATGATAAAGGTCCTGATATGTCAAGATGAATTGTGAAAATCCTATTAAGTTCAAGTACTTTACTGCAGGAGCGTTTCTTGGGACAGAGAGCATTGGGGCTGAGCCCAGACCCTTGTTCCTATAATTCCGATAATAGCCTTCATGGAGTATCAAATGCTGGGTATCAAATTGCAGCCATCTGTAACAGTTCACAAATGTGTAAGACATAACGTATTAGTGAAATAAATACTACAAAAGCACATGTCTGCAGACTGAAAAAAAGCATCAGTTACAAGTAAAATTTTAATCTGTAAATAGCAGCAAAATTGAGGAAACCTACATATAGTTGCGAGCAAAAAAGTTTAAACTTCAATTTGTGCATACAAGAAGTTTTTTCTTTTCAGGTACTTGGCAAACTTGATTAACAAAGTGTTTCTTAATCATTTATAATTCGCCACACGACATCAATTGTTCTTCATTCTTCAGCCCCTTCAGTTTTTAAGCATTCTTGTGCAGCTTGCCTTTTAATGGCCACCATTGTGTGTCATATGTTTTCCTGCCAACTGTGTTAGTTTTGAACACTTTTGCTCTATTCTTGGCAGAACACAGATGCACAGAAATCATACCTATATGAGTTCAGTTTTTTGCATTTCTCCCGATGCTCATGTGTTGTTAAAATTTAATGTGTATGTGTGTCAGGAAATACCAGACTTTGAATCTGCAACTCTTGTCAGTTTCAATGTTTTTTTTCTGAAAGTATTCAGGAGGAAAGAAAAAAATTCTGAGGCTAAAGCCCCAAATGCCCTGGCAACACCCAGAAAGTAGTCCTGCCAGAATACCAGCAATTGAATGTTGCAGCCAGCAAATATGTTTACTTTTATCTGAGTCCTCCCTGAGAATTTACACACTTAGAAAGCATGTAAAGCTGGCACTATTTTGTCTGGAGATGTAGGGGAGAATGTGATTGAAGTAACAGTTTTGATTTCAACGTTTTTACCTGTATTATGTTATTTACATGTATGAGGGAACTTGTTTTAGACATAGCACACAAGTTGTGTCACAAAAACAAAAACTGCTGAACACACACAATACGAACAACTATTGAAGGAGTGGTATTCTTTATGCGGTGTATTTGGTGACTCTTAAAGGGTCACAAACAGTTCCCCCGTCTCGTGGCAAGAAATAAAAAATAAAAATAAAAAAAAAAACAGAAATGCCATTTGCAGTATTTGGAGACAGGGATGTCCCGAGCAAAATGTCTTCATTCATGACACATAGAAAAAAAAAAAAAAAAACAGCCAGCTCATGTTCATGAATAATTATGAGGTACTGATGCTTCATAGAAATGTTACAGTATAAAAATCTATTTTCAAACCGAAGTCAAAAATAGCGAACAAAACATAGAAATTACACAGTTGCTACCAACAAAAAACCAAGCAAGACAATACATTGTCTTTACTAATGTTCAACACTGGCAAATCTCTATGAAAATTCTCTTAAAGTTTACACCCAGTGTATTGTGGCCCTTTTACATGAAAATGAAGTTAGGTGTTAAAAAGATAACAGCTTGACAGCAAGCCAAAGCACTGTCAAAAGCAGAGAAGAGCCCTCTATTCTTCCTGGCAAACCAGTGAGCTCAGCGACTGACCAATCAGCAATCATGATTTCACAGAGAAAATGATCACATTAGCTCAACTCAGCCTGCTTTATAGAATATCTTCCAAATGATTATTAAAAAAGGTATTGGTACATAAACCTGTGAGAGCGTTCCAGATCTAATCGTTCTGTTACAAATCAGGTGAAGGGAATATTAGTGCTAATGATTGTATTAGGTTTTAGTCTATATGACGGCAAGCTGTTGAAGAGGGGTACAAAACTAATCAAAAAATCACTATTTTCATCTAAAATGAGTAGCAATTTTATCTGATATTATTATTCACTTGCGTTAAGTTGTTTTTACTTTTGTTTCAATTAATAATTTTTAGTCGTTTTTTTTCTTTGTAGTGTTTCACAATGCAGGTGGAAAAGTCCCACAAGCCAAATAAATGTAATGTTTTATAATGTCTTTTCTGAAAGGAAACTGAAGTCTTTATGTTCATTAGATGCCATTTACAGCGACTTGCCGTTATAAAACATTTGTGTAAGTCTAGAAATGTTTTGATTTATTCTGAAAAACTTGATTTATTCCAAAACTTGAGTGTCACATTTGCTACTTTCTCTTTGTAAAGCCTGTTCAGCTCTCTTCATGGTTAATTAGAACCACTGGTTTTAGAACCATTCCTCTACAAAACCTCTCCAGTTTTAATGTAGGGGAAATGCTGCATGATTTTCCCCTTGATATGTGACTAACATCCCCGCCCGGCTCTGCTAAGCCATGGTTTGCATTGGTTTGACAGTAGAAAAGCTCTAATGACGCATTTGGATTGTATCTCCTTCAGGCTGATCTGAATGGAGCTTTGATCAGTCTGCACAGGCCTCACCAAGGTCAGGCTGTGCAAAGCAGGGGGGCTGCTGCAATCAGCTATTAGAGCGAAAACATTAGAGATGTACTCAAAAAGAGTAGAGTAAAGTAGTTCCTCTCACTCCATGCTCTGCTTTACCTCTATTTCGTAGAAATGCTGAGTAATGTATCATTCTGCTTGAAGCATTTCTGACAATGACATTACTAAATGAAGAAAAATGATGGACTTTGCTTTCCAAAAATGTTTACACCAAAATATGGTGTGCGAATTTGAAGTGAATTCATTACAATGCGGATTAGAAGTGGACGTGTAGGCACTGAACAGATCTTTCAAATGGATGTGACATGGGGGTGGGGAGATATAGAATAGAGAGAAGATAAAGAGGATGGAACAAGGAGCAACAGGGGAATCTTTTAAAGGCAGAGGTCAGCTATGTCTGTCAAACAGCTATACTGGAACAAGCTAGTACTGGAAAGTATCATCATAAAAACTGCATGTACGTTTGTGTGAATACACAACAAACACAACTGGCAGGTTTTCCATTTTGGTGACTTAAATGGTCAGGTGCAAATTTGTTGTTTATCTCCTGCAGATTGTGTAAGTATCACTGCCTTTTAACAAAATGAGAGCCGGAATACTGTTCAGGAGACTCTAGGGAGAGCTCATTATTACCAACACAGGTATGGAAGACATTTCAACTAACTGATGTGATCTTAGTCCCTAACAGATAAAGAATTTGTCAAAACAGTTAACTCAACAGAAGGCTGATGCACTGTGTCATGAATAATTCAGGAGAACAACCATGCAGTTTGACCTGCTTTCTTCTTTTCAGTTTAATTAATGTGTTAGAATGAATGTGGCTGAATTGATGTCAAATTCACAGATTTTTCTAACAATTCTGTTAGCAAACAAAAAGATTGTAATGCAGGACTTTTATGGAAACACTTCAAAAATTCTGAAGCCTGAATTTAGCTGAATTTCCAGGAGAAGCAAGGGTCACATTTATTTTTGTTCAACTGCGAAACAAAGTTTAGCCAAGTTTAGTTTAGAGACAAGGAGCTATCATGTGATTACGCAGTTAAAAACGCAGCCAAACATCAGATAACATTGAATAACTTTTTGTTTGTCGGTCATTTTTTGTAGCGATATTTCCATGCCAGCAAACATGACGCTATGTGAAATGAAATGTACAGTGGCCAAGAGGTGCATTCACAATTTTAAAAGCGAAATTAAAAGTGAAAGACTTCATCCAAACTGTTTATGTAATTTTCGGTTTTGTGGACCCTAATAAGATGCTACTCCAATGTTCTGAAGTTCTTGCAAGAAAAGAATTAATTCAATAACCTAACTAATTCATTTATAACCTTATTTTTAGTGACAGAAGTCTTGTTAGTTTGCTTTCATAATTGTGAATTGCTTTGCACCTCTCAGCCACTGTATAAATGAGGTTAATCATTCACTTAAAATAAGTTTGGGAGGAGCTTGGCTGATAATTGACCATCTAATCATATGATCGCAGATATATATTTCAAGTATGCAAGTCATGCCCTAAGAGAACAAGAACAACATGGTGTAAGCTATCCCTCCTTCCACCCCTTATACGTTTCGAGAGGGGGGTATTCATGGGTCCAGGTCACTTCCTGGTCCTGGACTCCTCACTCCAGCAGCTCACCTAGATTGCTCGCCATGATGCGATACTATTATAAGCAAGAGTGAACTTGTGCAATTAGATTAGATACATGTCAGTCAAAGGGCTTCCCTCAGCAGGTTTTAGCCAAACAAAGCTGCCAAACATATCAGACCCCGAAGGTCTGAGAACGCGGGACTAGAGCTCAAGTAACTATACCAGAATGCTAGTAAACCAGCTCCAGTCACCACAATCTGTGCCAAATAAAGGAGGGGTTTCAACACAGAACCACAGCACGAGCCACTTGAAATTATTTGAGGAACCAGGTAGAAGTAGATTAGGAGAATGAAAATGCTGTTTAACCTTGCACATATCACAGAAATATTTGTACTTGTCAAATAATTTGATGACAACCAGTAACATAAAATTTAACCAACAGCATCATGTTTGTTTTATAACTATTATTATTAAATAATTAAATAAATTGTACCATTGATTACATTATTGAGAGTATATTACTTTTAATGTATAGATTTAAAAAATATGAGTTTTTAATTAACATCAAATAGATGTAAATGCATAAAAACTGACTCTGTCATAAATAATTTCTTTGAATATCCCAGATACCTTAAAAACAACAATGAAAATTGAAAAATAATCAGTTAAAACTATAATAAAGGGGATTTTGTGATCCTTTAAAAGAAACAAATTTCCTCCACACCAATCACCAATGCCAGGGTTTGTAATGAGCACTCAATAAATGCCCAATTGATTACATTGCAATTGATTTGGGCTAAATAGAAAATATATTTTGAAGTGGCAAACTGATGTATTCATTTCCTCAGCTCTCCGCTGCTTATGCCCCACTCGGTGCGTCTCTTATGCCTCTCTCAGTGTGAGTAAACGCTACTCACAGCAGTTCTCTTCGTCGCTGTTGTCAGAGCAATCATCATCATCGTCGCATCTCCATATGGTGGGAATACATCTCTTATTGTTGCACTGGAACTGTCCATCCTCGCATTCCGTCTCGGTGTCGGCTTCTGTGCCTAGACCCACAGTTAAAGAGAGAATCATGAACAACCCGCACCGAAACATTTCCCCATAATTTCCCCTGCTCCACCATCAACGACTGGAACGTCAACCAACCAAACAGCTAGCTGGTATTTATTTCGTGTTATAACAGCAGTGTAGACAAGCCATAACTAAACCCCAAAAATGCTTAGCTTTGTTAATAGCAGAGCATATATGAGCCCGGCTACCGCGTGTTTGTGCGACCCGGTTGTTTGGTGTGGGTTTAGAGGCAGGATAACAATGTGGAAGCGCGCATCCAGCATCCTTCATTCAGCCTCATCCATTCATCCAGACTAAATACACGACCAACCTGTAGTTGAGTAGCATTCCGAAAGCAGAACATGAAAAAAGAACAATTTTCCGATATCCGTCCACATCTCTGAGGGTCGGAGGGTTCATCCACAGACAAAAGCTTGCTCGGATGGCGTCGCTCCTCTCCTCCGCGGGATCTTCCGTGGCTTTACTGGCTGTTTCAATCAATGACGACATCAAACGTAGACGAGTGAGCATCACAGCTGCAGCTTCAGACACCGAGCCACTCAAAGCACGCGCTGTTTTATTCTGTTCTGTTTTTTTTCTATTATATTTCTTTTGTTCAGGGTTGGATACTGTGCGATTATTGTCAATATCGTTTGTGTTAAGAAAATTATGAGCAGTAGGAAAATTGTAGACAATCTAAGAATGCAAGGTCTATTTTCATCTGACAGACTACACAAAAATGTAGCAAATAAATTAAAATAGCTTGCATTCACCGAAATAGGCGTGTATTTTTATTTATTTATTAATATTTGATTCCATTTTTATTTATTTAACTTTTCCGTGTCTTCTGAGAGCATGTAGAAACGAAACAATCCTAAGATTGGGTTTAAGGTTTCAGGAAAAGGTGCATTAAATGAAATAATAATACAACTTAAAATAAAAATAAAACACATCAAAATTATGCACAACATTTTAATACAATATATTTAGTTTATTGGGAAATAAATCCTACAGTCAATTTAATTCGAACAACCCCTGGAAGTCTTCCTGAGGCCAAGAAGTCAGGGGAACTTCTGAAACAAAAGAGTCATATAGACCTCATTTGAACACACTAATGTTGTGTGTTTGTTGGAGGAAGTCATGAGGCTGTCTAATTCTGAATCGCAAGATAAGTACCAACTACACCTACTGAACGATAAAAACCTGACTGAATGGTCTAATTCAAAAATAGCCTACCTGCAATAATTCTACCTTACAGGAGAGGGGGTTAGGAACTGCATTTCCCACAAGCCCCAAATTCTTGAGCTGATTATGGCACTTGATCTTTTATTTCCGTTTCGTTAGTTCCGTTTTCTACTTCAAAAATATATAGATGACCTTCTCTGTGTATTTCTGCTAAATGAATTTGACTGCTCACAGTCGTTGTTTGTGCTCATGCCAGCCAAGCCTCCACGTTACTGTTAATTAAAATTTGTGGATCATCTGGGTGTTCTTTCATTTGTTATGCGAAAAACAATCTTTGAAAAACAAGCTTTGCTTTGATGAATACAAGACAATTGAACAAATACTAAGCAGAAACTGTAAGTGATTTGCATCAGCTCAAAACATCACATTCAAATAATGTATTTTTTTAAATGAAAATATTCTTAAAAAAAAGAGAACACTTTTTTATTTGCATTGAACACATTTAGCTTTTAAGAGGGCATAAATGCTGAAACGCTGAAGGAAAGCTTGCGTAAACCAATAGGGTGGGTACTAAAAAAAAGCCTGTGGCCAATCAGCTGGAGGCACTAGCTGTTAAAATATCAAAGAGGTGCTAGTGGTGTAGAGCAGGGGTGTAAAACAAAATCCCTAGAGACAGAGGGTCAACACACTGCACAGTTTTGTTACAATTAACCCTGCCTCAACAGATAGAACATTAACTTTCAATCAAGCATTAATTGGAGTGGTAGAGTGTTTAATGAAGGTTGCAGTGAAAAATGCAGGGTGCTGACATTGATCCATTGACATTAGACATTGATTTAAAATATTGCATAGAGTCAGTTCATTTTGCAGGAAGTATTGCAGTTATTTTAAGGTAAAATAGTAAATCAATAAAAAACTAAAATATATAATCAGAAATAACAAATAATGTGCGCGGACATTACTAATGAAATATAACTTTGTGAAATCGTGATGAGTTTAGGAGGCTATACATGTGTTAACATAAGGGATTTGTGGCTCTGTGAAAACCGTTCTGTCAGCCAAAATAGGCCAGGGTGATCGTGACCGGGTAATCACTCATAATAATAAGAGCATGGTGATGAGACCCAGACCCCTCCCCCAGGAGCTTCACTTCTCAGCCAACAGTTAATGAGGCAGATCCTGCTGGCTTCCAATGGACACCTAAACAAATCATTTCAACTGGAAAATACACAAGATGAAAGCATTCAATGTAAGTTCTATATATTGTACATAGATCTCGTGTCTAACACGTTCAAAACACTTTGCTATACATATGCTAATTGTAAATAAAAAGACAAATTGATTAACATAGAACACCCTATTAGTCAATGAAATCCAAAAAAGTGTTTGTAAAGTAAATACATTGTCGAAGAGAAGCCATGTGCACAGTTTAATTTAATGGTGTATTTCTCGGACATGTTTGCAATTAGACCGCACAGAAAAGTATGCTCAGAAATGATGTATTTTTTGTGAAATATGAACACATCGTTGTGATAAGAAACCAGGACCAGGTCACGACAGAAATAGAAAAGAGCAACTTTTGTGTCAGTCTTGTAAGGAAAATGTACTTCTCCCTTTTTTTTAAATAAAAGTAATTAATGTCTGAAGGGATATATATGGCAAACTAAACAATCAGATTCAGAATAAACCTTTTTACACTCTTGTTCTTTTTAACACCAAAAATATTGTACAAGACATTTCCAAGACTGATGGATGAGAGAAGGTGTGGGCAAGCGAGAAAGATAGCAGCTGTCACTACATTTCAGAATGCGTTTTTAAAGGAAACCTAAACAAGGCTGTTGTTAGTTTCAAGTAAAGTCACAGTGTAAAAATGCACGTTTGGCAATCAGGGTGCCAGCTAATCTAATTTGAACTACTATTAAAACTGTAACAACACATTCTGTCTAACACTACCATTTTGAAATATAGCATCAGGTTAAATTTAAATTCATTTAGAAGAGTTTTTAGTCCCGAGTGAGATTTGCTTACTCTTGCTTTAAATTGAATACAATAGTAATTGTTTATCATAAAAATGTTAACTAATCACCACATTGGATATCATTTCAATTTGACAAGCTTGTATTAAAAAATCTATTAAATAAAATATATTAACTCAGATTATAATTCATAAACCAAATTCATAAACAAAATGAAACTGGGGAAGGGTTTTTAAAATACTTTTCCTCCATAAAGTACAGCACTATCCAAAGAATTATGGTGGGAAAGCAATAAGAAAAGTGAGAAAATAAAACAAAGTTTGTGTCTACGCATGCGCAGTAGGCAAATCTCAGGGGTAGCATTCCAGCACGCATAGAAGTGAAGACATAAAGATAACAGCAAGCTACACTCTGAGGCTCCCATTGGTGCTGATGTTAATATGCACTGTATGGATACATACATAGACTATACCTGAATCTGAAAAAAACAAGACATATTAACTTCATAAATTAACATGCTTTCTGAAATTTCTTTTACCTTGGAAAGAAATGGGATTTTCTTCATTTACAATGAACATTTAACTCTTTTATCTGCCCCAAAGCGACACAAGCTGTGGTGTATTGGCTGTCATTTTACTCTTGATATTGGAGTATAAAAAAGCAAAAACAACAGATATGCGAGATCATGTATAGGCTGGGACTAGTACAATTCACTCAGTGCACAAATCATAGTGCTGAAAAATCCACTAAGCTTAAATGCATAATAAAACACAACAAATGTCTGTCAACTTACCTTATGCATTTGACAGACGCTTTTTGTCCAAAGCGACTTAAAGTAGATGAGAGACATTATGCATTATGCATTTTTTTATCCAGTCAAAGTCTATCTCAGCTGGCTTATAATAGAAATTGTATCAGCTGATTAATAAACCATAGCAAGAAGAAAATAAAGGAAAAAATAAAGACAGAGGAGGATTTTTTTTTTTATAGTAGGTGTTCCCTGAAGATGTTCAGTTGTTTTTTGAAAGCTGTTAAGTGTTGCTGCTCTCCTGACTGGATCAGGAGTTTGTTCCAGCAGCCAGGGACAGTGAGAGAGAAGGTTCTGCTGAGAGATCTTCTGACTTTGTGGGACAGAACCACGAGTCGATGTTCCTTCTGTGAGCGCAGGCTTCTGGAGGACATGTAGGAGTGTATGAGCTCATGGAGGTAAACAGGGGCTGATTTCTAACTTGTTGTTGGAAACTTGAAAACCAAATAAACTTTAAAAACCAACCAAACTCCAACTTTGAAGGTTCATGAGCCAGCAGTGCCGCACTGCAGTACCCACAATCCCCCTCCACTTCCTCCACGTGCATTCAAAATCACTGAATCCCATTGACTCAACATGAAAATTGCTTGCAAATTCTAGTCAAGTTCTGAAGATGCAGTTGGTGGAAAAAGCAAGTGCGTTAAGATTTCTTTAGTGCCAATGCAGATACATTTCACGCGTTTACCCGTTCTTGTTGTGAACACTGCTTTACAGCATGCTCCTTTTTCAGCTCCATTTTAACAGCAGATAAAGTAATCTTTTATGTCTGTCTTTTGAGATACATATTTAGTGTCCTTCCCCTTTTAAACAATTTGACATAACATGTCTTTTTTACATAAAATGGAAGTTTCTAGAGACAATTTAACCCAGTTCTTCTGTAGATGTTGGGTATCAAAGGGAAAAAATGGTAACAGTAAAGGTGAAAAATAGCACCCATTTTTTATACAGGTGTCGAGTCCTCTTGTACATGATATTAGTATCTACCATGCTCTATTTTTAACAGCGCATTGAACAAAACAATGTGGTTTAACTATGAAAAATATAAGCTTAAGAATAGTGATGTGTTAAAACATTTGATGTGATTTGATGGAATTGGTTAGGTGTGTAGGGTAGCCAGAATTTCAATTTCGTTTGGCTTACAAATGGTTACATTTTGGGTAATTTTAGGGGAATTCCCTGATGTCTGGCTAGATCACCTTGTGAGAAAGTTCAGTTTCCCACGCTTTGCTATGACACGTGATTTTATAGCCGATCAGTTAGAGTCTCGCATGATTATTCCTGCTGATATTTGGTTAGAAACAATGGCCGGTGTTCCAGGAGCAGCAGAGAAGGCCTCGCGCGTCCCTAAATGCGCGCGCTGTCGGAACCATGGCTACGTGGTGATGCTGAAAGGTCATTCTGGAAGCTGTCAGTTCAGAGAATGCTTGTGCTGGAAGTGCTCTCTGATAAACGAGCGCACGAGAATTCTAGCATCTGAACGACGGATCAAATCAGAATGCACAGTCTCCAAGAGAGGAGCTTCTGCGGAGAAGGACGCTCCGGTCTCAAGGGAGCAGGTGGAGGCCAAGAGGGCACACGGTGGCGCTGTTGTGCGGTCGTGCTCTGGACGAGAAGACACGGTCGCGGGGCTTCGAGGGTCCCCCGTGAGGTCAAGCTCGGTCAAGGGGAGGACAGCGGAGACGTGCTACGAACCGATCAAAGCTGCGGGAGGTTTGCGCTTTCTTGTCATGACGTTACCCTTCTGCTTTTTTCCCTGATCTTTCCTAGAAATTAAATAAATAACCGTGTTTAAGTATTTTCTTATACACATGTTCCACATGCCGCTTTTTAATGTCTTGTTACTGTTTAATTATTATTAATAATAAAATAATAATTTACTATTTATATTTTTATATTATTATAAAAATGTACTGTTAACAGTTGTTGTATTATTATATACACGTATAATTAGAATCATTATAAATAACAATAAAATAATTGAGTTAGCAAACAAATACGTGCTAAAAGTTGGGAAAAAAACGAAAGATCCAATCATTAAGATTAATCTAATCATTTTTTTTGTTCAGAATTTTCCATTGCATTGTGTGATTCATTTTCGAGGGTGTCTGTTCTTTTTTAACAACATGTCTTTTTGAAATTGTAATACAATTAACATCTTTTGCTCAAATTTTCAATAATAAAAGAGCAAATGCTTTTTTTTCTAACCCTGTTTTCCCACCAATTCACTTTTTAACAGTTTTTACTTTCTTCTACAACTTTTTCAACGCTTTAAATAATTGTCTGTCAAAATGTGAATCTATTCTTTTCTTTGTTCTACTTAAAGATGTTTATTTCCAAGTGTGCAGCACACACACACTAGGAATGTGTTGTGGTACAGGGGTACTCTCCAGTGTTTGTACAAGAAGAAAAACACCCGGAAAAAGTACTAAAAAGAAACCCAATGTGTTATGATTCAAAAGTTTTTACTAACAAAGCCACAGAAGAATAAAAATGATGCACATATAACATCCGGCTCAGTTCCTTTTTGAAACACAATTATTTTACATTAGACATATTACCTTAATTTACTCCAAATGTTTTAAAACAATGTGTGTGTTTATAGATTTACTACCATCGCCATCTACTGGCGAGAACGTTCAAGCAACTCCATCTGGGAGAGTCTTTGCAGTTCCTCTCCCTGTGTACCCAAACTACCCCGAGAGGTTCATGGTCCCAGGGATGCTGGTGAGCCTGAGACCACCTGCGCCCGGAGCCTTCACGGAGCCTGTGGGGTTTGTTCCCCTTTCCCCAGGAACCCTCCCTCATCCACAGGAAAGTCTGGAGTGGCCGGTATAGCGCATAGTTATTATCCGTTCGCATACTAAGTTATATACTATAATAATCCCATGTTGTTTTAAGGTTTAATTAACCTGTGCAATTTACTCCACATCTAACCAATCTGAATGTTTTCTCATTCAACTGGCGGTGTATTAAGCTGACATTTTCTCTTAAAAACAATACCCTTTGCAAAATAATAAATGGTACCCATTACAAGTCTACATAATAGAAGGCTGTGGACATTTACATGCAACAGATTCTGTTTGGACAATAGTGGAAGTTGTGTTAACAAAACTGCAAGATCAAGTTGAGGGATAAGATCGAGTTAACTAACTAGTTTGGTTGCATGGAAAAGTTGATAAAAATTTAGGATTATATACATTTTTACAAGAACTTTCCAAAATTTGTAGGTCGATACAAAAAAATGTTTTTCCTCAAATAACTGTAACGTGAATGACAGCCTGCAATAGAGAACGAATAAATCAGAATTCAAATGAGATGCAAAACATGAATGCATTCCATGAAACAAAGACTATATCTATACACACGCACGCACACACACGCACACGTTACTGAGTCTGTTTTTTTCTTGTTTTTTGAAGATTCACGTCACACATTCCAGTCACTTCCCATTCTATCCAGATCTGAGAAACGATCACTCTCAAGAGTCAGGATGTCAGACGGATGAAGACAGAGGAAGGCCAGAGGTTCTTCATCCATCTCCACCCGCCACAGGTGAGGAGTCTGCCTCGGTTTGGATCTTCTCCGAATGTAAAGGCCTATAGGTAGTTTAACAGAAGCAAATATGATTCAAATTCAAATAAAAGTAGTGCAAACCAAAGTGTCTCTGTTTGTACCCTTATAAATGTAAAACAATTCCAACTAATTTAATGCTAGTTAAACTTTGAGCTAATTTACACCTTGTGTTTGTGAATATATAATACGTTTGAATAATACACAAGTACCAAGTCTCAAATTTCAGACTTTAGTGCTTGAAAATGTACAAAGAACAAAAACCAATGACAAAAGATGTGGCATATATATATTAGCTTTAAATGATCTAGACATGTTTATTATGTCATGTGGCTGTATGACGTTTTTCAAAAGGAGAGCTTGGACTGACAAGGAGTTCCAAAGCTAACTTGTAGCCAATCAGCAGACCTAATACCAACAACGCAGTGCTATTGGTCCACAGGCATGTATGTTTTTAAATATAAACACTACATCCCAAATATCTCATACAGCATTTCTAAGAATCTAAAGGCTCACATTGTTTGCAGATATGCTTCACCTTAATTCAGAAGGAATTACAATTTGATCTGTCTTTGATGTGCTGACCTTGGTCACAAGGATGACTGAATATTACTTTACATCTTGCATTACCTTGCCATTGTCTAAGCTCTACACCATAAGACTATCCAACAAATAAAACTAACGTTACTTTAC
Source organism: Danionella dracula (assembly GCA_900490495.1). Taxonomy (NCBI): domain Eukaryota; kingdom Metazoa; phylum Chordata; class Actinopteri; order Cypriniformes; family Danionidae; genus Danionella; species Danionella dracula. The sequence goes on from UELW01000100.1 coordinate 7,405,891, forward strand.
TTTAAATTTAGAAGTTTGTATAAATACTCAAACGTTTTAGTTCCAGTAAAAAGAATCCACAGCATACTGAAAATTAAACTTACAACATCTATCTCAGAATCCAGATGTGCAGAAGCAAAACACAAAAAAACGCAAAAGGTTTTCCTTTATGACCAATCTCTCGTTTTCTTGCTATAGGAAGCCATGTGAGTGACGACCAGGAAACGTATGTGTTATGCAACGGATGTTCAAGAAATTCCTGCTGAATAATGTACTTATTTCATATAAACATCCAAAGAATGTTGTTGTTGTTTAAAAAATCTTACAGTATGACCTAATTTGTCTCGGAGGTTATTAACAAATTAGGTTGTGAATCTGATTACCAGAAAATTTCAGTTTTTTGTCATTTAGTTGTGATGCTATACAGATGGTCAGTATATTCTCAAATCTGTGAGTGATTATTAAATAAAGTATGACAATCTGACCACTGTGTAATTTCTTTAATATATACCAACTTTTAATGTGTGAAAATCGTTTACAATGTAATTTTTTTTAGCCCTGCATTGTGAGGACTAAGACTTGGTTTACTTTCTCGGTCCATCCAATAAAAAAGTAAATTTGTTTTGGTGAACGCATGCCACACTTTGGCACATACACAAAGATTATATTTTGATGGCGTTTACCCATTACTTTCAATGCATTAAAACATCGCATCATCATAATCCACCAACACAGTAAAACACTCTCTAAATAGAAACTACGTAAAAAACCCAAACAATTTATTGTCATGTTGTTGCTAAATACAAATTATTAAAATAGCTTCTGAAATGATTGATTTCAGAAAACACGAGTCACTTGAGAAACATAAACCAGAATCTGTCAATGGAAATCAAGAGCTTTTTGAGTTTTAGCAAAAGAGAAGTAGCTGGGTATCATTTAATGGGACAATGCATTCTCACAAAAGGCTCTGAAGGAAAGATGTCTTATTAACGTCCCTTCGTTTTTCTCCTCGCCTCCTTCCCTGGACGTTTCTGTACAAGATAAAAAGTCATGAATTAGTCTTTGAAGAGTTTAAAACATTGCTTCCACAAACACAACAAAAAAACTTACATTTTTGCCACCTTTGCCCTGTTTTTTTCCACCTTTAGCATGAACCGTTTTTGCTCTGAAACCCGACACATCATCATGGCTGTCTTTATTGTTCCATTTATTGCCTTTCTTCTTGCCTCCGAAGCCAAACTTCTTTTCCTTATATTTCCTCTTAGCGTTGAGACTAAAGGAAAGAAAGTAATGTGTTAGATAAAAATAATCTTTTAAATGCATAATTAAGATTTATGCAGCTTAGTTTGACCAAAGCATCACTGTCACTGACAGAACAGGCACGGGAGCTAGACAAAAGTTTAGCGATCCTGATTTTCCCAAGAGCATAATAGCAGACTTTCTGGGAAAAAATGATGCCACCACCCTCTAGTGGTTATCATATGAATGCTACAGACACCGAAAGTGTAAAAAGCAAGCGTAAAACAGCCGGAGGAAGTCTACATGCAGGGCTCCAACGCCTTGTTAAAAAGTTCAAATTACTGGTTGTGTTGATGTGCTTGCTTTAAAAGAAAAAAGGTGTCAGCCTTTGGTACCTCTTATTGTTTATCTGCTTCTTTGTTGTAGACCCCTTTTGTGGTTGAACTTCATCTCCTTCCAGAAACTCCAGTTTATCTGTCATTCCTGAAGGATGAAGCAAAAGTAATGCAGTTACATTTAGTTTTTCCAAAAACATTCAGAAACAAAAAGTAGTAGTCAATCAGCAGGCATTATTTGTCCTCTTGCATGATTGTTAAGGCAGTTTAAAATGTCAATAATTCATTACAAACTAGTACATGGCATCCTTAATTAATATGCCGGGAATATAAAGCTTTATATGAGGAAAAAAATATGTTGACATCATACCCTTCTGATATTTCTTCACAGCTGATAGCATCGCTTTCTTTTGTTTCTGTCTGTTCTGAATCACCTGGGTTTGAACCTGTAAAGCCAGAAGAATTATCATAAACAAACAATTGTGATTTACATTATTAACATGTTGAGTACGTGTGTTAAAAAAACTGACCTTTTTCCCAAATTTCCTCTGTTCTCTGAGCTTCTTGGCCTTTTCAGACTTCTCGATTGCCTCTTGCTTGAGAAGAAGCTTTTTCCTGATCTGTTCAAAAGCATTTGAGAGGAAATTAGAAGAAATAGTCTTTACAAGTCTGACTGATAGAGGACAAAAACACAATTCCCTTATGTTCCAATAACATTTTTGCAAACAGCCAATAGTATAAAAGCAATATCCAAAAAGCACAGTTGATCTCAAGCACTTCAAAATTAAACCGTTTCATTTTCCAACCATCTCAAAATGGGAATGATAAGTGGGAAATGCGCATACTTCTGTCAGTTTGTTTGTATAAAATTTTTTTGTATTTTATTCAAACTTTTTTTAATTAACATTTAAAGTGCTCTTTTTTTATATGCTTTTAGGTTGAACATCTTGCACAATATATGAATGTAGAGTAGTACTTTAATCAAATGGATTAAATTGTAAAGAGTTTGTCTTAAGCTGGTGGACAATGAGATCAACTTGTGATTTGAAGGTCACAGGTTTGATCCCCAGATTCACCGAGTTGAAGGTGGAGTGAGTGATGAAACAGTTGCTCTCTATCTTCAACAACCACAGCTGTGGAGCCCTCGAGCAAGGCTCCAGTTCCCCGGGCCCCGCAGCCATGGCTGCCCACTGTTCCAGGAGTGTTTGTTCACTGCTGTGTGTGTACACTGGGATGGGTGACATGCAGAGTACAAATTCTGGTTATTGGTCACTCCATATCTGTCATTTTCACTTTCGTATTGTATGATGTACATTAAGCTGCACTTCACCACTGAAAGACTTATCAATGGTTTCCTCATCGGTCACCTAGATCACTTCAACACTCTCCTGAGTGGAGTCTCCAAATACGGTCCTAGGGCCGGAAGCCCTGCATGAACATTTTATTTGAAACCCTGCTCTAGAATGCATACTACTCAAGCTTCAGACAGGCTGTGAGGACCTTAACTAGTGGATTAGGTGTGCTTCATGATGGTTGAATTAAAAATGTGCAGACCTCCAGGACCAGATTTGGTGGTCTCTGATGTAGATCTACGCTGCCAGGTTGCTTTCTGTTCAGAATAAAGCAAGTCATCTTGATCAGAACAAGAACTTGTGAACACATCACACCTATTCTTGTTGACCATTTGTTTAACTGGATTGGATAGTTTTTTTGCAATAGAACGACCAATGAAAGCTGGCTCTTTTAATGACGTGAATAGAACATGAAAGAGCTGCTGAATGGCACCTGATACACACTTTCACATCGATCACACGACAGAAAACCTCACTGTAAAACACTGTGATGAAGAGCCGAGGAAGAAATCATGATATAAACATTCAGAAGTTTGTAGTGCTGGTGAAGTGCGATAATCAAGTTTTGTTCCACAAAAGCCCTCAAAGATTATAAAACAGCTGGGCATGTGGCTATTGTCTCTTGAGCAGTAATTCATTTTGGTGCTTTGTTCTTTTGAAAGAATGATTCATTTATATCGATCGATAAAAATCCCATATGGCCTACATGTTGGTTACGTATGGTTATGTAGGTCTTTAAATCACTACTAGTATGAAGTTTGTTATTAAAATTCCTATGAATATTTCAATAAAAACATTTGTTTGTTTGAGGTATTTGTTAAGATTTCCAAGGGTTGGTAGTAGAGTAGATATATGCCAAAGGAAGTTTTTGGAAGACTGAACTAAAAACAAATCCACCTGTGAAAATAAAACGTAACAAAATATCAGCAAACAGATTGCAGTGTTACCTTCTGCATGTGCTGATCAGTCTTTGCCATCTCTGCAAAGTAGTCATCAGGTCGCTTGGTAGGAATATTAAATTTCTGCAGCTTTGGTAACGCTGATAAAACAGTAGCTTGAGCCTGACGGTAGCTGAAACATATACATGAAACATTTTAAATGGATAGAGAGATACTTAAATTTACTATTAAAAACACATCTGAAGATTTTCCCATAACAATCAGAGAGGGTTCTTATTCCTAGGAAACACACACACAAACTATTACTATGTTATTTTGACTTGGCACATAACAAAAAATTCAAAGAGTTAAAAAAAAAATATTGATTGCATATTATTCAGGATTGAAATCAAAATCCTATTTTCTAATCTATTGGACATAACTTGCTCACTATTTCATTAGGTTTGAAGAACTTGGCAAAAAAAATTCCAGACAGATGCAATGATGCTTTTAAAAAGGTCTGTATCCTGTACCAATGTAAAAATATGGACCTATACTTTGAAAGTTACAATTCAAAGCATACTATGCACCATAGGAAAATCTTGAAAAGGAAATTGATGGAAGGGTAGTGCAACTTACAAGAACATCTCCCTCTGGAAGTCATCCTCTGCATTGATTTCTTCACTGCGTTCTGGTTGTGCTTGGGTCTCTACTTTCGCAGTGATATCAGCTGCTGGGGGGTTGGTTAGGTCCAGTCTTTCAGGCCATGGGAGGTTCTTCTTGAACTCAGCAAGACACATCTTTAAACCGTCCTGAACACATTTTTTTTTTACAAATATTGACACTAATAACTCAAAATTACCCCAAAATGTATTTAAATACATTACAATATAATATATTAAATACAATATTTGACTAATCAGGCAAGAACTCTGACTCAAATAACACTGACAACACATTGACAAACAGACAACATAAACAGACAACAATTGTATTGGTTTCATTGAATATTTTGTTATTATATCACAAGCAAATCATCCATTAGCAATTCCAACAGCATTCCAACAAATGGAAAGACGTAGTGTTAAAACAAGATTGCTCAGATATATATGTCTAAACATTCTTTCACATTTAATTTATTACAAATGTCTGATAAGCTAAAAAAAAAAATCTATAACACCCCCCCCTCAATTGGTCTGAATTTTGATTTAAACTGATGCAAACATATGTAGTGTGTTTGTGATTAAATGCAGGATTATATAATGTTACATTCTTGATAAAGTATTATTTCAAGTTAATGTTAACATTCTGTCCAATCCTATGAAAAATCAATCCAAAATATATGCACATTGTATAATCCAGATAAACCCATGTTAAGACAGCATGGTATTGTACTCACCACATTGTTGATGGGTTTCTGAGCCTCTTCCTGAACAACATTCAGTCCAGGTTTCAACAGTCCTTTAGCAAAAGCATCTTGTAGCTGAACAGAGTAATATTTAAAAATGCACTTTGTTAGCTGTTTATTGTTTTTGTATAGTGCAATGTTCCAGGACACAAAATTAAAACTACTGCTACGTATCTCTAAACTATCCATTATTCTATGTTATATTGTCAATTTCTTACTTCACTGTCCGATAAGTCTTCATTGCTGTCTTCGGAATCAAATCCGAGCTGTGCGTCATCCTCAATTTCCACCATTGTTACTTAATAAATAACGAAAAAAGACTTTAATTACAGATAACGGAAGATTTCAAAACATCGAAAGCTTCACGTGTGCGCAACTCTGTTAAGTGTTCGTTTATTCGAGGTCGTGGGGAAACAGTGACAGACAAAAGGTTCCGCCAAGCAGACAACACTTACACAGACATGGTGACTAAAACAGTTACGCGAGCAGAGATTTTAACAGAAAATAATTGACACAAATATATTGTGTAAAGAGTTCTATCCACCTACAGCAGAAGGTCAAGTAAGGTTTGATTTGATCTTGGAAACTTGATTTAAGGGATTTCATGCAAAAATGATGAGTAAATTCAACAAATATAAAATTAAGAGTCACTCAAAGATGCTAATGCATCATCATGACTTCTAACTTTTGTGGTTCTATTAATTCGTTATAAAATCTTCATTTTATCCAGTCTGGAATATTTTTAAATAAAAATATTGGTAATTGTTTAAGTGAATTTGTAGTTTTAGTCATTTGACTAATTACAATACTTGTAACACATTCTTCACATTTTATTGTAAAAACAATATAAACAAATAATACAAAATCTGATATATAAATATTTTCTGCCCAGTATATGGCCAAGAAAAGTCTATGACATTTTAAAGAAAAAGTTGATTATATTCAGCAATTTTATTCTTTATTAATTCATAGATGAAAACCCTGTTGTATATATATATATATATATATATATATATATATATATATATATATATATATATATATATATATATATATGTATGTGTGTGTGTGTGTAATACAACATCACTATAGTGAATGGATGAAAACTGAAGTTTTTACAATAGAATCATTCAGTGAAATAACATCTGGTATTATATCATACGTTAAAAGCTTTTTATGAGGGCTGCAGAGCGGTCATCAGCGTGGACAAACTATATGTGAACGGTCAACTATATCGCGACCGGGAATCCACCCCGTGGCTCTACTGATTACAGGTGGTCAGAATTTAATATTATTATAGCACGTACACCTCTATGTTTAAACACCGGCGCACTGTGTCTCACAGGTAAGATCTGTCAATGTCTTTAATGTTAAAAATGTATTCACAGGTTGTTCACTTCCATCTCTATTCTCTCTCTTTTTACTTCACTATTTATATTTTCTTTTGCACTTCTAGGGCTTCTACCTCAACCACTTATACCCTTGCACTTTTTTTTCTTTTTTCCTACCTGTTAACCCCACTATTTTATAGTTTCGACTACATTCAGAAGCAGATAGACAGCTATTTCATAACTAACCTACCACAACTTACAAGCACACGCGCGGTTCTGATCATGCATTCACCAGCAGCTGCATGTATTGGCATGAATGCCCAGACTAACACTAACACAAACCTGTCACTCAGCTAATTATGACATCACTGAGGTTTGTCACCTGGAATGTGCGTGGCATTAACAAGAAAGAGAAGAGAATTAAAATTTTTTAACTACTAACACAAACCTGTCACTCAGCTAATTATGACATCACTGAGGTTTGTCACCTGGAATGTGCGTGGCATTAACAAGAAAGAGAAGAGAATTAAAATTTTTAACCATATAAATAAAATGAAGGCAGATATTGTATTGTTACAGGAAACCCATCTCCCCAATTTATTTGATAACACAGTTTACTCACCACAGTTTCCCTATGTGTACTCAGCCTGTTACAATTCCAAACAAAGAGGGGTCGCCATATTTATAAGTAAGAATGTCACCTTTACCCATAATAATACTACTTCAGATCCTGAAGGAAGATTTATTATAACTAACATAACAATATCTAACATAGAATACTGCATTGCTAGTATTTATGGACCTAATATTGACGACCCCTCTTTTTTCCACACTTTCTTCACTGCTCTATCTGCTCATTCTGGTGCCAAGCTTGTAATAGGAGGGGATTTCAACCTTGTACTTAACCCAAAATTGGACAGGCTGAGTACAGCCGCAAATTGTAGAAACTCTCAGTCGACAAGAATTCTCAAACAATATATGAATGATTTTGGTCTCTGTGATGCATGGCGCTCTTTTTATCCTACCTTAAGGGAATACACCTTTCATTCATCGGTTCACCACTCACAGTCACGACTAGATTTCTTCCTAGTAAACAAATCGGTTCTATCAGATATCTCGCTTACCAGCATTCACTCTATCACAATCAGCGACCACGCACCAGTCTCTTTCTCACTGTCCAAAACCTTTTCACAATCAAGCAGAAGCTGGAGACTTAACACATCACTACTTAAAGATCAGGACTTTAAAAATTACTTCGAAGAGAATGGGCAACCTTCATGGAAATCAACGACACCCCAGGAACCTCAGCATGTGTTCTATGGGAGACTGCAAAAGTAGTAATGCGAGGTAAAATAATCTCATATTCCTCATTCAAGAAAAAACAGGATATTAGGCAAGAAACTGGAATTAGAAACCAAAATTAAAGCACTCGAAACTGCCTACGCAGACAATCCTCAAGAAAATATCCTGAAAGAATTAGGGAAACAGAAATTAGCGCTTAATAACATAATCGATAGGAAAACCCAATTCCAGATAGAAAGGCTACGTCTGGATAACCTTAAACATGCTAACAAATGTGGCAAATTTTTAGCAAATTTACTTAAAAATAACAAAGAAAAACAAACAATCTCATCAGTAATTAACAAAAAGGGGGAAACTCATTCATGACCCCCAAGAGATTAATGATACCTTTAGGGAATATTATAAAAATCTATACACATCTCAAATTGACCCATCTGTGCCTGACATTGACTTATTTTTAAACAGTCTAGAATTACCAAAACTAACAAATGAACAAGTAGAAAACTTAGATTCGCCATTATCTTCCGCTGATCTTCACGAGGCTCTAGAGCAAATGCCAAATAAAAAAGCTCCAGGGCCAGATGGTTATCCAACTGAGCTCTACAGAGAGTTCTGGAATGTGCTAGCACCCACCTTCTGCAGAATGGTGGATGAAATTAAATCTGAAGGTAAAATGCCATCAAATATGAACTCAGCATTTATAAGTCTGCTCCTCAAACCAGCAAAAGACCCAACAATGCCTTCAAGCTACAGACCAATCTCTCTTATAAATGTAGACGTAAAAATAATTTGCAAAGCCCTCACTAAAAAACTGGAAAAAATTACCCCCCATATAATACACCCAGACCAAACTGGCTTTATCAAGGGTAGACACTCATCAAATAACATGTATAGACTAATTAACTTGATTGATCTTACAACCAACCAAAAGCTAGAGTCTACCATTATCTCTTTAGATGCAGAAAAAGCATTTGACAGAGTTAACTGGAAATTCCTATTAGCTACACTCCATAAATTTGGATTTGGCAATTCTTTTATAGAATGGATCAAAATACTTTATAGCTCTGCAAATGCATCAGTTAGAACAATGACCAAACTTCCTCTAGATTTAACCTTCAAAGAGGAACTAGACAAGGCTGCCCACTCTCTCCCTCACTATTCGCAATCTTTATTGAACCACTAGCTGAAGCAATTAGGCAAAACATTAAAATTACTGGAATAAGTACAAAAAATATACATCACAAAATAAGCCTTTACGCAGATGATGTGTTATTGTTCCTACTTCACCCACATCTCTCTATTCCAGCAGCTATTGGTGTTATTAAATCCTTTTCAGCCATTTCTGAATATTCCATAAATTGGGGAAAATCGACTATTATGCCAATCAACATGGTTTTCCAGGTCACCTCCTCTTCAACCACATTTAAATCAGGGAATATCAGGTACTTGGGCATTGAATTCTCACCTAGGCTGTCAGATCTGGTACAACTAAATTATTCACCATTACTTAAAAAAATAGAAGACGACCTCAAAAGATGGCAGCCCTTTCCCATATCACTTATGGGAAGAATTGCTAGCATTAAAATGATGGTTATGCCCAGAATTAACTATCTGTTCTCAATGATTCCTAATCACCCATCACAGGATTGGTTTAAGTCATTAGACTCTTACTTTTCCAGATTTTTATGGAAAAACAAACCACCACGCATTAGCTTACAAAAGCTCAGAAAATCTAAGGACTGTGGCGGCCTGGAGCTACCGAACCCTTACAACTATTTCCTCTCTTACAGACTGCAACATGTCCATCAATGGATAAATTCTAGCCCAACCGACCTCGCCTGGCTTGACATTGAGCAGACATTTTGCAAAGACACCAAAATAGCAGATTTACCATTTATAAGTGTAAGACTAAAACATCACTACTGCTTTCAGAATGTGAGCATACGTACTTCACTAACAGCCTGGTGGGAATTTTTGAAAATGACTGGTTCACCGCTTGCTCCTTGCCAACGCACACCAATTTGGAACAATCCAGACTTTCAACTAAACAAAAAGGCAATAAATTTTCCAAGCTGGCAAAATAATGGAATAACACATCTCAGACATATCATCTCAGACAATAAAATCATTTCATTCGAAGAATTGGTTTCTACTTTCGGTTTAGCTACAATAGATTCCTGGAATATCAACAGCTCCAAGTCTTTACTCACTGAAACACACAAAATAAATCACCCAGATCTACAGTTAACCTCAGTACTAGAAAAATTTATTGGATTGACAACACCTAAGCTAATCTCAAAAATATGTATTTTATTATTGAGAACAGACAATTTAATATGTCTACCGACTACCAAATGGGAAAAAGATTTATCTACAACTACAAATCAGTCATTCTGGAATCGTATATGCTCAAACATATTTAAAGTATCCACAAACCCAAACTTACAGCTATACAATTTAAAATTCTTCACCGAACACATTATACAGGTCAAAGAATGTTTCAAATGGGTTTCTCTGACTCCAACATCTGCCAACACTGCAATGAGAATGCGGTGGACAACTATTTACATGCTCTCTGGTCATGTTTACCAGTACAAAAATTCTGGCAAGAAGTCTGCGGACAGCTATCAATCATGGGTTAGACACCTCATCTCACCAACACCAGCACTTTGTCTATAGGGGACCTAGATAGTATGAGTCTGATCTTGAGGTCAACAACATCAGTCTTAATTTTCAATGCTTTGCTTGTCGCAAGAAAATTTATTCTGATGAACTGGAAAACTAAAAAGAAACTATGCATCACTCAGTACACTAACATTCTAATAGACTACTTCACCTTGGAAACGTTATCTGCTTTCAATTAAATAACTGTAAACTTCTCTAATTATTAATGCCCCAGCTACCTCCAGTTCTAGTTAGAGACTGTCTGCATTGAGCTGAGTCCTGTATCTGACTGGATCATCTGGGTTAAGGCTGCTGTCACCCCGGGGCGGTGGGAGGTGGGGCAGGGTGCCTTAATAAGATGGGTTGGCTGGCTGCTTCCTCCGTTGGCTGGCGGTGGCCATGGGGGTGGGGGCTTGGGGGGCCTAGGGGGGCCCGGGGCCTGCGGGGGTGCCGGCCAGCTCAGGTGACGGGGTGGTTGTCAAGGTTACGGGTGAGGGGGGGACCCAGAAGACGGGGGGGGCCGGAACTCAACGGCTTGCTGCTAATCGCCACAGTCCCTTCCGGGCGGTGAGGCTAGCCAGCAACCCGTGGTTGCTTCCGGGGCTTGCGTGTTAGGGGGGGTAATCGGTTCGGGGGGATCGGTTGGGCGCTGGGAGCGATTCCGGTCTGGGCGGGGTGAGGCTTCCTACACGGGCTGGGCCGGCCCTGTGCATGCTCAAGCAGTGGGCATCCAGTGTGTATGTGTGTGTGTGTGTGTTGGTGTTGTGGGGGGGGGGGGGGGGGGTGTGATTGAACATATGTGTGTGTGTGTGTGTGGATGGGGTGGAGGGTGTGTATGCGAGTATGTGCATTTGAGAGACGGGTGGGTAACGTAATGTGTGTGAATGAGTAGGACTGGGTCCCGAGGGGGGGGCAGCTGTCTCCCGGCTGCCCGCATTATCCTTCACAGGTCTCCCGTGGCCCCTGCGGTGGGGGGCAGTGCTGCCCCTGGGGGGATGGACGGTGTGGCCAGTCGGCTGCTCCCACTCACCACACCAGATCCCAGTACACACACTCTCTTCACTCACACAAATAGAATCATGAGGGTCCTTGTTCCCATGGGGGATCAGGCAGGCGGGGTGACCTATCGGCGATCCCGCCCTGCCTCCTTTAGACGGGGACTCTCAGTTTTAATCACATAGGACACAGAACATCTTCAGGGCACCAGGTGGGCCTTCATCCCGGAGCGGACAGTAAGCCAATCTCACCTGCCACTGCCTCGCTTCCGGGGTTGGGTAACCCCTGGGCCCCTTACAAACACTTGCAAGGACACACTACATTTAGGGCCTGGAGGGCTAGTCTCTCTGTCTAAATCTTGGTGGGAGGAGGCTGCAGATCTGTGGCACCTCCCACAATATACGACGGAGAAGGCTACCCTCTTTAAATACAATTAGATATGTTAGGGGCGGGGGTGGTGCCTGGACATCATCCGCCAAACGACGGTGACACTCCAGGACACCATTCCCGATTTTATTGCATTATCTCTCCAACACACCCCATATACCTGCATTACATGACAACTGGGAGCAGATGTTGGGGAATGGGTGGACGACTGCCCCCGTCTTTCCCTCTTGGAGGGTAAGGGCCCACCATCGCGGGGGTGTGGGTAGCTGCGGGGGCGGGTGCGGGCTGCATGTGAGTGACTGGCTACTTTCCCGGACAGGAGACTGACTGAATGGTAGATGGATGGATTAGGATGGATGATTGGAGATGACTGGGTGGGGTTGATTTAGTGGGTGGGGGGGGCTGCTGGTAGGGGGGTGTGCGTGGGGTTAGGTTTGGGGGGTTGCTGGTAGGGGTGAGTGTGTGTTGGGGGACTGCTGGTTGATGTGTGCATGGGGGTCGGGGTGTGCCAGGGTGGGGGGTCCCTGCCGCGTCTGGAGTGGTGTCCCTACCCGCACCCATATGGTCCCTTGGCCATCCTCCCTTTTTTCCTTGCGGGTCCACGGAGCTGCCCGGGACTGGGGGCCTACCGCGGGGGGATATAGGCATGGCGGTGCTTGTGGGTGGGGCCTCCCGTCAGGCGCTGCATTCCCGCCTAGCTTTGGGCTGGTCGACCTCCTGCTGCAGCGGGCCCACTAGGGCCCCGGGCATTGCTCTCTGGGGTTGCCGACTCTTGGCCAGGGGAGTGGGGCGGGTCCGGCTCCGGGTCCCAGGCCCTAAAACTTGTCGTTCTGTGGGGGGTGGGCTGGATATCTGGGTAGTTCCTGACCAATGTGGACTTGGCTTGAGGCAGATCCCACATTTCATTTGGGACATAGAAGGTTAGTCACAACACCTGGGATGTTTGGTCGCTGCTAGATGCTTGAGGTTTAGGTCATCTGTCCTGTAACACTCAATTACTTATGTGTATAGTGTATATATCTGTGTTTATGTGTGTGTGCTGTATGTATGTATGTAGTACTATGTATAGGTGTATGTATGTGTGTGTATGTATATCTGTCTCTATACTCTATATCTCTATATATATATATATATATAATACCTATCTATCTCTCTCTATACTATGATTTCCTACTTCTATTCTATTCTTATTCATGTCTTATTCTGCGTGTTTATCCTGCATGTATGTATGTATGTAGTGTATATTTATATTTGTATGCATATCTGTAGAAAGATGCGAACTACTTGGATGTAATAAGGTAGGTATCTAATATTATTTATTTACTTATTCTCATTTTCAACTTAATCTTGACTCCGTCCCCCACAATTACCTCTCACCTTCTCTTCCCCCTCCAAAAACTTCTCTACCTCTGTTTCCCCTCAATTACTTTCTCTCCTCTTTCCCCTTTTTTTTTATTATTAAACATGTCCTGTCTGATGTATGTTTATATGATTGATTAATGTAATTATTGTGATGAATGCGAATGAAATAAATTAAAAGCTTCTATCCAGAGGAATACTCAATATATAATATCTTCAATTCTCTGGAAAGAGCAAAACTGACCAACTCATACGAAGCACCTCCCTTCTCATGGGGCTGCTTTGAAGTAGGACAGGACAGGTTAAAAAAAAAAAAAAAAAAAAAAAAAAAAAAGCTTTTTATCAACCTTGGTGTTTTGCAGTTTAAGGGCCATGTTGATAAAACATGCACTTTAAAGTTACAAATATACCGAATTATTCTGTTATGTTTCTATTCTAATCCAAGTTATTTCAGTTCTAACACGGAACAAAGTTGTCATCTAGTGGGCGTTTTTAATTATGAGGGATACTTCACACTATAAGGGACTCAAAGAAGTAATTTTTTTTATTAGCTTTTTAATGGTTTGAATAGTGAAATACACAGCCATGTATACAGTACTTTTAAAAAGTGGTTTAGATCCAATATACCTTAAAAATTATTAATTATGTATTCTATATTAACTATATGTTAACTTTTGTGAAAAAACCTGTCATTAAGAATAAGACTGGATCAAGAGAGGAATATAAAAAAAGTCACATTCTCGCATCACTGACCGAAACTGTACTTCACATTTTATTTATTTTATTTTTTTTAACCTGTCCTGTCCTACTTCAAAGCAGCCCCATGAGAAGGGAGGTGCTTCGTATGGGTTGGTCAGTTTTGCTCTTTCCAGAGAATTGAAGATATTATATATTGAGTATTCCTCTGGATAGAAGCTTTTAATTTATTTCATTCGCATTCATCACAATAATTACATTAATCAATCATATAAACTACATGTACTTCACATTGATATCTGCTTTATATATTTCACCACCACCTGAGACATTTCTTTAAAATACGAAACTCATAGCTTTCAGCTCCTTGCCATCTGATGCATGCACCTGGACTCTCGCAAATTTCATTACCTTGAACTTTGGTTGGAAACCAAAGATCTCAAATTTGGACTCATTAGACCAAAGCACAGATTTCCACAGGTCTAAAGTCCATTCCTTGTGCCCTTTAGCCCAAACAAGTATCTGCTTGTTACCTGTCCTTAGCAGTGGTTTCCTAGCAGGTATTCTACCTTGAAGGCCATATTCACACAGTCTCCTCTTAACAGTTGTTCTAGAGATGTGTGCTGCTAGAACTGTGTGTGGCATTGACCTGCGTGGTCTCTAGTCTGAGCTGCTGTTAACCTGCGATTTCTGAAGCTGGTGACTCTGATGAACTTATTCTTCACAGCAGAGGTGATTCTTAGTCTTCCTTTCCTGCGACGGTTCGTATCTGAGTCAGTTTCTTTGTAGTGCTTGATAGTTTTTGTGACCGCACTTAGGGACCACTCATTTTTCTTTACTTAGCTGCTTTGTTCTCGCTCTAATACAAATTCTAACAGTCTATTCAGTAGGACTGTCAGCTGTGTATTCATCTGACGTCTGCATTCTCGGCTGATGGTCCCGACCCCATTAATAAGGCAAGAAATCTCACTGACAGGGAACACCTGTGAAGTGAAAACCATTTTAGGTGACTACCTCTTGAAGTTCACCAGGAGAATGCCAAGAGTGTGCTAAGTAGTAATTAAAGTGAAAGGTGGATACTTTGAAGAATGTTTTTATGTTTTGGTAAGAAGATGGATGGGAAGTCTGTCAAATCAATAATATAGTCCTGATTCCATCCATCCATCCATCCATCTTCATGTCGGCTTTATTCCCTTTCGGGGTCGCCACAGCAGAATGAACCGCCAACTCTCTGGCATATGTTTTACGCAGCAGATGCCCTTCCAGCCGCAACCCATCGCTGGGAAACATTCACACACTCATTCACACTTTAACACTATGGACAATCGTTCTTATTCAATTCACTTATTCCGCATGTCTTTGGACTTGTGGGGAAACCGGAGCACCCGGAGTAAACCCACGCGATCACGAGGAGAACATGAGAACTCCACACAGAAATGCCACCTGCCCCAGCCGAGCCTAGAACCAGCGACCTTCTTGCTGTGAGACGACCGTGCTACCCACTGCGCCACCGTGACGCCAGTCCTGATTTAAAACATTATAATAGAAAAAAATGCAGTTCTATCAGGTTTACTTGAAACTTTTTTTTCTTCAATTTGTGTTGATTCATCATAAATGTGGGTGGGACTCCCAGATTAAATAAATGGTTTGTATCATTCACTTAAAAAAGCCATTCATGACCGATATCACCACTACTAAGAAATCACATAATCAGAGAGCTGAGTCTCCACAGGATGAGATTTTTGCATATTGGCTGTATTTTTTGTAGCTATTCACGGAACAATGCTGAGTGCATCCTTCTTCAATAATAGAAATGTTTCTGTTGAAGAACCAGCCATGTGTGCTGGGTCCTAATAAAACATTTTTCGAGTACATCTAGTATTGGTGTGCTATTTATGCAACATTTCACATAAAGGTGTTACAAGATAGCCTCAAAGTTCTGCGTACCATAAAGTCACTTCTGGTTGGGATTGCAAGAAAAATCTATTGTAAAACTGCAATCCTAACAAAAAGTTGGACACAGTGTTAAACTGTAATAAACTTCCTCACCAATCTGTCCATGCAAACTCCAAGATGGCATGAGGGATTCCCTCAATGGGAAGTGCTGAGAAAATCACCAGTGGATCTAAAAGCAGACTGGAATGAAACCCATTTGATGTTAGCTTTCAGGCTGCTGTAACTTTTTTAATTCAGGGCCTCAAAGCAGCTTTGGCATCTCAAGTACAGGGACACTCTCAACCCTCTTAAACATGAGTTCACTCAATGACAGTCCGTAGAGATCACATGGACTCTGATAGTGAGCGAGAGTGAAAAGACCATTGAAATAGCCCATCTCTGCACCTGTCACTACAGTGTTGCAAGAGATATTGGTTTGTCCTTTCCGCCCTTCCAGCCATGACAAAAGGTGGGCAACGGGAATGCATGCAAATAGAAAAGAGGGTGTTGTTTTGAGGGAGACCATCACACTAGAGACACCATCTTATGTGCTAATCCAGTAGCCATTCACGACTTCTTCTCAACAGACAGCAGTGAGAGCACATATCAAGCAGTCGTTGAAGATGGATTGTTTCTTCAAGGGCAGAGACATTTGGATTGTTGGCAGTGTGTGTCTAATGGCATCATATCTCTGGAACAGAATCTGGGACTTACTCTTATGCAGAAGAAAAGCTAGGTCCTCCTCCTCAACCAGCATTGAGGTAAAGTTTTTAACATTAGTGGAAAAACTGGTAAATGTATAGGAGTTGGAATATACTTGTGCATCAAGCTATGAGGTTATCAGAATTGTGAAATGAAAAGAGTTAGAGTAAAGGTAAATATTGGGATCGATCTCAAGGAGTTACATGCCTACTTTATTTTGTTTTGAAATGTTATAAAGCACAAATTGCATTCCCATAGTTTCATGTCTCATTCGTTGTTGCATGAACAGTGATATCATTACATAGCTTCAATAATGCTTGTTATTCATTGTCGATATGTGCACATCAGTTTTATCCCACTGTGCATCTTCATGTGCATAAATCGTTTGTTTGGGAAATATGCAATTTTAGTTAATTTAAGAACAGTTACGCAAGTTTTTTTTCAAGGATTTCAAAGCCCCAGTTTCAAAAGAAGACTTTTTTTATGAACGACAATTTATATACATTTTGGTATCCAAAGTCAGTAAAGTTTTTTTATATGTGTCACAGACCTATTTTAGGTTGATAAGGAGTAGTCATGCCTCTAGAAACAATCCAAGCATCAAGGCATTGCATAACTAAGTGATGTCATCACAACCTGAATCTGTAATAATTACATGAACTCATTCCTCTATTTCAAATAGAGATTTATTGTTAGCAAACAAAGTTGTCAGTCCTTGACATGGACAGTCCTGCTGCTGTAAGACTTCAGAACATGTTGTCAAACCCAAGTCATAAAGTTCTCTGATTTCATTTGACTATGATCAGGAGTCAAGCATAAGCCAATGATCCTCCAGATTAAAGAATTAAAGAGTCCATTTGTTAGCACCTTCAGGACCCTTGAGCAGCATGGATTATCCAGTACAGCACAACCCCTTCTGTCCCGACTGAAGTTATGGTTTTATATAGTTCATAGCTAAAGCGCTCCCTGAAAGAGACAAGCTCCCTCCTGCGGTACCAAGATTTACATTCAGAGAATGTTCTTGTTTGGTAGAGAACAACATGAAATCTCAGTTTGCTCAAAGTCGGACACATAAAATTACAATTGTGTGATTTCTTTATCTTCTCTCTCATTTTTCAAAGTGAAACTTGTACATTTTGTAGATTAATTTCATGCAGAATAAAATATTTTAATCCTAAGATTTTAGAGGATCAACAGTTAATGAAAACCAAAATTCAGTCCTTCCGAAATGACAATAGGCTTTGGATCAATAAAAGTAGAATTTTTTTTTGTGAAAAATAAAATGCTCATACACGCATTACAGAGTGCAATGTGCAACTCTGAACCTCATGTGCAAATGACTCTTTTCAGGTGATTGAAAAGAAATGGGGTAAAAAACACACCCTGCTCATTACCATTAATTCCACCAATTATAAGACTTCACTTCATCTTTAACTGTGACCAGAAAAAAAGCAATCCCATAAGGAGTGCTAAAACAAAATACTTAAAATGTTCAAAAATAAATTCACATTAAAAGCTTTGTAATGTTTCTGCATGTTACAGTATATGTGCAAATATTTATGGTTTATTTCTAAATGTAAGATACACAATGTTATAATCATTATTCGTAGAAAGGACCATTTTTTTACACCAATAATAAAACACAAATTCAACATTGGGATATTCAACATTATCCCATACTTAAATTGCCTGGATTTTTACTAAGCAATAAGGTATACGTCTCCCATTGGATAATTACTGGATGGGTGACTATCTTTCAGTTGCAAACAAGTTATTTAACCCCAACTGGTGCAAAGAGTTGCTTCTCATTTCTTAAACAACAATGTCAAAAACACACTGCCTTGTCAGTCTGTTTGAGGGGGTCCAGCTCTCATAGAGTCCAGCTCTCTTAGAGAATCTGTGAGATATGCTGGGGAAGACTTTGAGCACCAGTTAGACTCTACATCATCAGTTCACAATTTTGTAAAAAAAAAAAATGAATGCAACACTGGATGGAAATAAATCTGGTGGCATTGTCGATTGCATTGCTTATTGGCAAAACTCTATGACAAATACATGCCATAACCATATCTGCAGGCAATCTAACTAATTCACTTTGTCCAGGTTTGTGTCTTTTACTCAGATTTTGTTTGTTATGTTCTCATATCTTGGAAGACTGCTAACTGCTAACCACAAGAATGAACTTCTCTATCTCGGTGCATCTATAGAGTTCCTCTTGACAAGGCCTCATAGGCCATCATTCTACCTGGTAGAATAAGCAGGGATCTCAGGTGCTGTGTGAGTCAGGTAGATGGCTTCCACTCGATAATGTAAGAGCCACTGGTTAGACACTGCTTTTCCCATCTGCTGGCATTTAAAGCATACATTGAGCTGATCAGTTTTTTTTTTGTATTGGGCAACAGGTTTACTTGGCAAGAGAGACAGATCTCAATTAACTTAATTCACTGACTGGCCAGTTTTGGGGATCTTTAATTAGGCCTAGCAATGTCACCCCACACATATATGAAATACATGGATGCTGCCCTGGCCACTCTTCAGCTCCTGGGTATCCTCATCGAATCTCTAGGGTTGAGATTCAACTGAGCTCTCTCTTGCTCAGAGGACAAAGTATTTGGAGTTTGATTGCTGAAAAATTGCTTGGCCATAAAGTGACAGTTCATTATTTTCAGAGAGTTCTATGTCTAATAACAGCTGCATCCACTCTGAATCCTTTGTGCCCTCAGCACAGGAGACTGTTTCAGTTGTTGCTAAGAGCCAGAGGATTGCATCCAAGGGCCAATCCCAACTGCCAGGGGCTTCATACCCTTTATATTTGGTACAGACCCAGGATTCTGACTCTGGGTCCCACTCTAGGTGCGTGTTGTCGTTACAAGATGCTACTCTGAAACCTTCATGTTTGGTCCCTGAGATGCTTGTTATCCACAGACAGTTACTAAAAACAATACAAAGTGCCAGTGCTCTCTCTCCACTAGAAGAACTTATACCCTTAAATGGAGTGAATTTAAAAATTGGTGCATGGCAAAACATGTAGATCAAGGTTTCCGTAGCAAAGTACCCTTTAATTTCCTGCTTTATTAATGGAGCTAAGCGGATCTAGCCACTCATTAGACCAGGGGTCTCAAACTCAATTTCTGGAATACCGCAACCAGTTCTTCCTACCCTGTTTCAAGAGACAAAGCAATACCTTCAAACAAACCCAGAGGAGCCTAATCAGTGGAATTAGGTATGTTCAATTAAGGTTGAAGTAAAACTGTGTAGGACTGCAGCCCTCCAGGAGTCAAGTTTGAGACCCCTGCACTAGACCATCTTCAGTTTGGCTTAAGTGCTTGTAGGTTCTGGTTGATACCCCTTTTGAACCACTCAAGGAAGTGCTTGTCAGGTTTCTGACCCTTAAGATGGTTTTTTCTTATGGCAACAAAAGTTCCTGTATCGAGTTCGAAGCCTTCTGTCAGAGATCCTGTTGCTCTAGCCTACGAGGTGTAGGCTCTGGCCAGAGGTGGTGTGATGTGGCGGGATGGTCCTCTCTGCACACATTTGTCAGATTTTATAGTTTGGGTGTCCATGTTACTCTGTGCTCACTGGTTCTCGAGTCAGCATCCCAGAGTCCTGCCACAATCCTAGGGGTCCAGACACTGTTCAGTGCAGCCGCGTTGGTATTCTCATTCCTTTTAGTGTTTTCATGCAGCATCGAGAGTAGCTTTTGAAATGGAAAGTATCGGGTTACTTTTCTGTAACCCTGTTCCCTGTAAAAGCAGGAAAGATATTCTGCATCCCAATGTCACACTGTAGGCGTGACTGGACGTTCTGTCAGAAAAAAAATAACCTGAAAGATAAGTCCATTTCATACTATTTATAGCTTCTAGCTGCACATCATTAACCGATGAAACAAAAAGGTGTTCTTTTTTTCAATACTATTGCAGTTTTCACTGCTATGCAGATGATCACCAAATATATCTGCTGCTAATATGGAGTGAAGTCTATCACTGCACTTGTGTATAGAGGACTTAAAAGCTTTCATGGATGTCAACTTTTTATATTTGTTGAAAGTAAAAGAGAGATAATTGTTTTTTGTTTTTAAATCTGTGAATGGTCTAGCCCCTCTTTACCTCTCAGAGTCCTCTCCTACAGGTCTCATGCAGGCATGCGCCTAGAATGCAGACAAAACTCTTGGGGAGAGGGCTTTGGTAGTTTGATTGCAACTTATTGCAAGTCTCAAATAGTTTTCATATTTTAAACGCCAATTTATATATATATTTTTTTCAATTATTTTTTATTGATCTTATTTGTTTATAAATAGCTGCCAGACTGAAGCATAACTACATTTATTAATTACTCTCTGTGAATTAAGTTGTTGTTTCTCAAGACCAGGAAGAGAGGCCTCAGTAATGTTCACCAGGTTCATTATTAAAGGGACATGTGGTCTAGTGCCTCCTCAGAATTCTTTGTCTTGTCTGCACACACGATTTAAGAGTTGACCGCACATCCATCATGAGTTCAGAAATAGTCAAATTCTCTATCACACAAAAGTTACAAGTTCAAAAACAAAAAGATTATTGTTTAATCTGTTAAAAAGTGACAAAGAACTAAACATACATTTTGAATAGAAATAAACTGCAGTCAGTGACATGCAGCATTAACACATACTCTAAACAGATTCAAGATTTTGCTCTGCGATAAATGAGGAAAACATGGCCTAAAATTTTTTTAAATTTCCTCAAGTAGTCTATTGTTTATTTTAGTGACTCTAAATTGCCAAATTTCACTGGTGAATTAAAATTGCTATGCAAACAATTTCATACTTCTGTTCCTAAATGTTAGCTGGGCACCTCAATACTTTGTTTTCTGACTCAAATGCAGTTCAAAGTTTCACCTGTATTTAAAGGACAGTCATTAAGAAAAATATAATATAATATAATTATATTATATAATTTTCAGAGATGTTTAGATATGCATCATTATAAAAAAAACACTTCATAGTTAACATTGCTGGCAAAGATTTTATTCTGTTATAATTTTTAAAGCAAACACAATTTCAGAATCATTGCATACAGTTCATTGTTCATTACAGCTGTTTAAACAATCAAATCGTTAAGTTTTTATTGACAGCTGTAGATCAATATAATTCAAAAACTAATAAGTTACTAAGTCACCAGTTTAAAAAAACATTTTCAATCCAAAGTTGTATAGAACATACAAAACAGTCTAGTATTTCTTTCTGATATTTAAAGCAGTTCTACTTGAAAAGTGCTGTAAGCTGCTTGGTAACCCAATGCAGTGTATTTTACTCATTTGTTATGTTCTTCTGTTTTTATCCACTGGACACGTGTTGAGTTCTGGTCCTATCCGTGGAAAGTTGGATGGCTGACAGCAAAATGACACCAGGACTGAGAGCCAGCAGGTCGCAAAGCAGCCTCAAATAACCCGGGACAGTTTGTTCTGGCTGGATGTCGATGTAATGGCGACTATAGTGTTTTCATTTCACGCACCACTCTCACCCATGAGTGTTTATACTGGTCCCTCTCGCACTGTGTTTGGGACGCTCTGAAATTCATGGATCAAATACAACCAACCAACCAACAAACAAACAAGGTTTTTACAAAACTGATAAATAATTCATATTTTCATGTGGAGTGTTTGTCATCTTTTTCACATGAAAGACTGAAGCTGAATGTTAATGTTAATTAACCTTATTACATTAATGTTAATTTTCAGTTGTCAATAATTGTCATTATTATCTTACATTTTACATTACATTTTACATTTTAGAAATAACAAAGAAGTGAAATATCTAAAAAATGGTTTAGGCGTCTACTTTTTGCACATAAATTGTAAACAGTTATTTTCTGTTTTGTCTTGATGATTGTCTGAAAGGGGATTTAGTCTTCTAATCATTCATATACTTTATCAGCTAACTTATGTTATGTACTATACATTTCGCATTCCATTTAAAAATAATCTCAATGCAGCTCATAATAGCTTTCTTCAGCTCTCCATGACTGACAATCCCGCTGTTTCCATCATTTGCTCACCTCAGCGTCACTCTGTAAGCCTTGGCTTCATTCCCTGAATGGTTCTATAAAATACCATATCTCAGGTTTCATTGTAAACTGCTAGTAATATAAACATGCATGGATCTCATCGAGCCTTTACAGTCTCTACTATTAGTAATGTTAATAGTCAAAGATTTCCATGTATCGGTGGTTATTATATAAAAATTCCAATCAAACATACAGAGATGAAAATCATGGCTTCAACCCTATCCATACAGCTGAGGTGGGCTAATTCCTGATATTTGGTGCATTTATAGTCATGATATTCATGACAAATCATTGCGTACAGTTTTGCTTTCCAATTCCAAAAGTGCAAAATTGAGTCCTTTGAGAGTCAACATTTTGGTACAACTTTTTTAACTGACAGATGTTGCTTTTAAACACGTGCTAGTTTGACACCTCTGCTTCAGGGGTGTCTAAACATTTTAAAAACAACAACAAGAACATTAACCTCGTCAAAACACCTCTCAGTCAGGAGCAGACTTACCATTAGGCAAGGTAGGCAACCTTTTAGGTCCTATCTTATAGGCAACGTTTAGGCCCACGATGAACACTTCAAACACTTTTTTGCTTTCAAATGAATCCATTCTTCTTTAAAAACATGTTAAAATGATTTCACGGAGCCTTTTATTTGAACATATATCTGTGCTTCTGATTCATATTAATGGAAGTCAAGACGTTGAGCGATAACATCATTGTCTGATGTAAGGGGGAATTATGGGAAAATGAAGTACAGCATCTGGAAAAAAACCCGGACCTCCGAAAAATAAATAGACAAAACAAAGTATTAGTTTTAATTCAGAAAAACCTGAATCAATTTGGCCATTATAGCGACATCTCTGTTCAAACACCATTATCAAGTTTTATTTTAATCGAAGGACTCCTTTAGCTGTATTTTTTAGATTTGCATTTATATATAGATTTTACAATTTCTCCATCATTGTGTTTATTTTGGAATAGACCATATATATATATATACATGTATATACAATATATACATGCTAATAATTGTTATTTTTGTACATGCATACACACATATAAATACATATATACTGTCACAGACTTCCTAGTGGTGATGTGAAAATGTTGCCTCCAGATATTATTTAAAAATATAATAATTTATGTTTAAATGACAGGATTGTTGAGCGTGCATCAGAAACTATATATACATTTTTATTTGTGCTAGCTTGTCTGTTATTCAATCCAATGGCGACCTCTGAAACAGGGCACTGGGTCAGATTGCACATCTGACTATGAGATAACTTTGGTTTAGGGGTAGCTCACATTAATGTTGTACAGCTACTATCCTTGGTAGAACCCTTTTTAACATTTTAAGCACAGTACATTTGTAGTAAAATACCATGAATACATTTATTTCCCATAGACAGATTCACATACAGTACATAAACATCCTTGCATAACACTTCATTCCCTGAAGGTAAGAGCGGTAGATGGTGATATGAGTGACCAACGGAGGAAACGCTTACCAATCAATCTCCACTGTTTACAAAAGGGTGGAAAAGTACAAAAGTGTGTAATCCATTAAAGGTAGCATTACTTAATTGAACATCTTATTCAAAGACAATTACCAATCTAAAATATACTCAAGTAAAAGTAAAAAAGTGGCCTGTGAAAAATTAACCCAAAATATTGAGTAACTTTTGGATGTTGGTAATAGTGTAAAAGAGTTTGAAAAAGAGGAAAAAAATGTAATAGCTATAGTAAAAAAAAATTGTATATATATATATATATATATATATATATATATATATATATATATATATACAACTTTAAAGCAAATTAAAGATTTAGAGAAAAAAAAGACTTTAAAGTCAGCAGTACCTCTCGACAACAACCTCAATTTTAGTAAAGTGAATAGAGGCAAAAGACTTCACACGACCTTTCACAAGTTACCCAGTCCTCTGTTAAGTCAAAGGGATCAACAACAAGCAAGAAAGGACAAACTGGGAGGAAATAGATTCCCATCCCCATCCTTGGGATGCCTGTCCCAACCAGCACATAAACACATACCCAGCAGTCAATGCAAAATACTAGGCTTTGAACACACTGCTCACAGGTCTAGGAGATTTATGAAGATGTGTGCTACTGGATCAGTTCAGAGAACGGTAACATCTTGACGTGCCTAGAACACGGCACTGTAAGAAGCCTGCAGAACCCTTCCAATGACTCAGAAGATGAGAGTATCGCAGTGCTATGCAAAATATGCTATGCTCATTTCAAACTGGAAGCTTGAGCAATGAGTTGAACTCCCATCCTAATACGAGGACGGAAGTTCATTTTTTAATGACCAGTAGAGTTTATGATGATTATTTTGGGAGAGGGCATACTGCATCCTGTGCTTATTATTTCTCCTGAAACTTGGTAATTAACATTACATATATATGTATTTAAACTTCAAATCTAAAATCAGATTTTTTGGGGCAGAAATAAAAACATGGAAACCAATGTCTGTTAATTTCCGCAAGACTAATCAAGATTTTTGTTAAAAGATAAAACGTTTTTGCTGGCTTCGCCATAAATCTGTGTCATGATAAAATCATATATTTCCACCCATCCGTTTAGTACAGTTGAAGGTTGATTCAAATAAGATAATGATTTGAAATATTCAAATTCTAATACATCAGACAAAGCCAACTGTTAAACTATAAACACAAAACAGAATTTAGGAGTGAAGTTAAGTCATTCTAAATTGCTAATGTACGTTTCTCCATGATAGACTGGAGAACTGTCAAAGATGTTCCTCTCTCACTGTCACCCAATCGCAGTTAAAAAAAACACAAACATTCATCAACTGGCCTTGAGGTTACACTAGCTCAACCAAGCAAAGTTAACTTGCTTAAAAACTGAATTTGTCACTATGCGATGATGTTTGTTGACAATATAGGTTACTTCAACTATAAAATGCTACAATGGTATTGGCCAAATGAACAAAACAAGATATGTGAAAGTGGTAAATATTTTAGTTTTTATTATGTTATTAGACCCAAACTCAAAAAGTTACACTGGTTCCCAATCAGACAACATTCTTTCGAAGAAGTTCTTCTTTGAACTTACAAATGTCTGAACAACCTGTCACTATTTATTTAGATGAACTAATCACACTAAGGACAGCCCCTGTGCTCTAGAAACAAGCTCCCAGATTGTGTGAAGTAGTTCTTCAGTTCTTCTCTGTTTTCAAGCAGGCTTTCAATCTATGATGGAGGCCTTCAGTTGGATTTCTTTATCCATCCATATTCTTGTCAGCTTAGTTTCTTTAATTTCAGTGTCGCCACAGCGAAATGAACGGCCAACTCTTCTGGTGTATGTTTTTTGCAGCGAATGTCCTTCCAGCCACAACCCATCGCTGGGAAACATCCACACACACTCATTCCCAATGGACAGTTGTGTTTTCCCAATTTACTTGTGCTGCATGTCTTTGAACTTGTGGGGGAAACCGGAGCACCTGGGGTAAACCCACGCAACATGCAAATGTCTCGAACCAGTAACCTTCTTGCTGTGAGACAACTATACTACCCACTGCTCCACCGTGACGCTCTCTATTTTTGACATTCTATATATATATATCAATAATAATTCATTCATTCATCTTCTTGTCGGCTTTCTTCCCTTTCGGGGTCGCCACAGCGGAATGAACCGCCAACTCTCTGGCATATGTTTTACGCAGCGGATGCCCTTCCAGCTGCAACCCATCGCTGGGAAACATTCACACACACTCATTCACTCTTTAACACTATGGACAATCGTTCTTAATTCACTTATACCGCGTGTCTTTGGACTTGTGGGGAAACCGGAGCACCCGGAGAAAACCCACGCGATCACGAGGAGAACATGAGAACTCCACACAGAAATGCCAACCGACCCAGCCGAGGCTCGAACCAGCGACCGTGCTACCCACTGCGCCACCGTGACGCTTATCAATAATAATAATAATAATAATTAAATTTTCATGAAACAATCAAACTGCACATAAGGTGATTACAGATTAAGACATAATTAAAAATGGACAATTAAGAAAAATTATTTTACAGTCAAAAGCAAACGTTTGTTTATTAGATTTTATTCTATTATCATTGTATTTGATTCTATCTGGGCTTGGCTGTGCGTCACCAGATGAGACTTGTACACAGATCCTTTCACCATAATAGGAATGATTGTATATTTAATGGATAGATGTGAAAAGGACTCCAAGTGTTTCCTTTCCTTTTTAAAAGGAGTTCTCCAAATGGCGTTAAAGCTCTTGGCGTCATCCCTTCCAAATAAGACCCTTGGGAAATGCAAATATTTTCCATCATCATGAAATCTTAAATACCATGAAATGTGTGATAGAGGCTCTCAAGGTGAAAGAAAAGTCAACGCTCATGTTTCTTTCCATTCATTCTCTGAGCAGCCCTTTCTGGAAACGAGTGTCTCTGAGGCCCCTTTGACACCTGGTGGGGAGGCATTTGACATGGCTTTAACCCTCAAACTTCTCAGATATCACACAGCAGTCCCAGAGCCAAAGATAGCCCCTCCTCAAGGCCTGCTGACGTAAGCCCACCATACTTGTCACACTTACTGAGACCGGCTCATTCCATTCTCAATATGACTGCCACTTTGTAGAGCTACATGTATTCAGTAGGGAGGAAGCGATGGAGGTATCAACTTGATATCAAAGGGATATAAAATGATTGGTTTGTTTGGATTAGTTTTGGCTTGTAGTTGGTGCATTTTTGAATACCCGTTCAGGGCTGTCCAGATTGTCTGTGGGTGAATATTCATTCTCTACACCTCTGGTTGTCTTTTGTCAAGTTTTATTGGTGCTACCATGAGTTCCAACGACTCCAGCATAGGTATAGACCTGCTTCAGGTCAGGATTGATTCCTTGAGCAACAAAATGGACAGGCTGATAAGCATCCAGGAGAAAGTACTCAGCCGACTCGATGGCATGTCTCAGGACATTGATGGGATCGAGAAAGACGTGGAAACTTTAAAAGTTGACAAAGAGGAGATACATTTTCCTCCAGGTATCCGAACAGGACCAGGCACTGAGATGAAAGAAATTTGTCATGATCTGAACAGCATAATGTTGGCAGTCAATCAACGCTCGGAGCAGCAAACTCAAAAACTAGAGGGAATGGAGAAACTTGTGATGAGCATTCAGCAAGCGGTCAGCTTTATTGGCGAAACAGTTAAAACCTCCAAAATTATGGATATTATGTTCAAAGGACCGGCTTCTCGGAAGAGCAAAAAGGCTAAGGATAGTAAGGTTAAATTGATCCAGACGCATTACAGTGACCCTGTCAGTAACAAGGTGAGTTATCAATAGACAACGCAATAACAATTTTTTGGATTTTTGGTTGCGATAAAATGAAAACCATTAGACATAACTTATGTTTAGATTTAAACTGTTTAAACCATTTCATCAAAACATATATGTTTGATTATATTTTGTCTAAATGTTGGCAAAAAATGAAGTATCAGGCAAAAATTATTTTTAAAAGAGGAGTTTGCATTTGTTCTCTTTTCACAACTGTGTTTAGTACAAGTCAATACCTGGAGGGTCGCAGCCCTGCACAGTTTCTCTTCAACCTTCATGCAACACCTCTGATTCCACTAAATAAGCTCCTCTTGGTTTGTGTGAAGCTACTCTTTTGTGTTTTGAACTTAGGTTGAAACAAGGATTTGGCTTAAAGAGCTATTGTAGATTAATGTTGTATGATTTGAAAGGATAGTGTAAACCAGACAGAAGAACTGGTATTGTATTTCAAGTGCCATTCCCATTTAACCCAACTATTTCAAGTTAACACATGGTAGGCTAGTGTGGAAATTCCAAGTGTAACATCTGTTCATTTCCCATATTTATGTTCTATATGACAGTCAAAACGAGCGCAGAATATCTGAGGGCTGTGTTTAAACAGGGTCACACATCAACATTGCTAATTAAGTCTCCATTTCGACAGACTTTTAACTGCCAGAGTTTTATTGCTACTTCTTTTCTGGTGTAGAGTTCCTTACTTCCTTTCAGTTTAATGTTGTAAGTTCATGAACCAGGCTAAATGATTTCAGATGCTACTGCTTTAGTCTACAAAAAATTACCCACTAAAACTGTAAATAAAATATTATATATAAAAAAAATGCACCTGCAAATTATAGCACATTTAGAGTTTCAAAACATATTTGCTCAAGTGACAGTTACATTCTGTAAGCTTACGTTCCTAGAAGTTGTACAGTTTTTAAATGAAAACTATTATATACATTTGAAAGAAAATATTATATGGTACCAGTTTAAATTACATTTCATTAAATTAAATTTAATTAAATGTTTACTTCTGTAGCGCATCACAATAACAACAAAGTTGACTTGGGTGCTGGAGACAAACACAATAATCATGAAAAATGTAAAGTTTAAAATAGTAAACAGAGAACACATTAATTAGAAAATTAATTGATACCTGCATGCTGTGATACACTTTATCCAAAAGCCAGTCCAAAAAATAGAGCTTTAAGCTTTGTTTTAACATTTTTTTTGTGATTGACTTATATTCTAATGTAGTCAGGTTCTACAGTTAAGAGCCAGACACATTAAAAGTTTTGTTTAAAAAAATGTTTGAACATTTTTCATTATGGTGTATTACCACAATATCCTCAAAGCAATCTAATTGGTTTGGAAAATTTGTATGAGGCACTAAAATAGTATGTACCCCCTATATTTCTTTTTCATTCAAAGCTAAAGGAGCACAAGGGTTTTCATCTGACTCTTAAAGGCTTGAAAGCACAGAGAAAGAAGAAGCCTCCCGATTCACCTGGTAAGTGCAGAAAAAGTTTGGACCCTGCCACTGTTCACGAACAGTTCTCCTAGCACAATATGAAAATGTTTCTCTTCCTTTTAACAGAATCTATAAATTATACTGTATTACTCACAGTGAGCAGGTCTAGTGAGATCTCAACAGTATGTAAACCTTACAGCACCTTATTTCTTTCATTAAACTTGCCTTGCAGTAGATAAAGCTTTCCTGAAAAAGCAGGCACTTTTATTTGAAGAAGTGCAGAAACTGAACGAAGACAATGCAGAGTGGTCCAAATCAACCCAACATCTGGATGATGCTGTGGAGAAATCAGAGAATGACATGGCTTGTTCTAATCTACAAGAGATTATTCTGGGAGAATCCAAAACACTTGAATGTGAGCGAGAAGATCATTCAGAAGAAGAGAAAGAGGTCACACTGGATCTGAATGAAGATGACTTGAACTGTACAGATCCACATTTAGATAATGTTCAATGTGAAAGACAGAAATCTGACGAAGAAAGGGTTGAAGAGGTAGACTTGAAGACCACAGCAGATAAGGAAGTGGATGGTTCAGAGGAGCAGGTGAATACCGAGGGTCTTTCAGATGTGGACATCACTGATTCAGAGTCTCAGACGCCAACAGAGAACGCAGCACAGAGGTGAGGTGCCGTCTGTTTTCATTTAGAGAATTTTTTGGTAAGACCTGGTAATTACATTTTACATTCACCTTTTCCTATGCCTTTAAATAAAATGCCTTATACTTTTTAATTCTTAAAAACAGTGCTAAAATGTTTTGTTAAGATTTATTTATGCAAATAACATACCTAATTTGGAAGTGCACTATTGTAAAAAGGTTTGCGTACCAATTCAACTTCAGACTCTGCTTTTAGGTTTAAACATAAAATGCCGTTATAAGGTAAGAATCATTTAAATTTTCCTTGCTTTCCTCGAGGAGTTAAATATAACAATGTTTCTCATTCCATCATCATGCTTACTTGATTGAACTTCAGGAGTGTTGAGTGTATTTGAGAGATTTCACATTCTTGTTTTCTTCAACAATTATTGCATTTCAAATACACTATTAGGTTTAGGTTCTACATAAAATAAATACTCTTAAGTATAAACACTCTTCATATAAGCTTTTAAACTACTCATCAAACAATTGTTATATTATTTAACAATAAAACAAAACTTAAATTCTGTATAGTTGATAGCAAAATAATATAATGGTTAGAGTTAAAAATACGTTTGATTACAACCAAACAATTAGGAATGCAAGTGAACAAGCATACAAGCGTAGGACTGAACAAACAAATGTTCAAATGAATGCACAAACAAGGTTTCTGCAAACAGACATAATCAATCAATCAAGCATTCAATTAATCAATCTATTAATTTAATTAGAAAACAAACAAACACACAAGAAAATAAAAACAAGCAACTTAACAAACAAGCAAACCAACCAACAAACAAACAAACAAGAAAGCAACTGAGCAAACAAACAAAAAATTGAACAAGTAAGAAAGCAAGAAACTTTCACAGTCTAATTCAAAAGATAATAAAAAAAATGTCCTCCTTGTACCTGACACATCTCCCCCAGATGGAATTCTTGATGGATCTCAATGATCAGACTGGATACTCTATTACTCTAAATATTGCTAAGACCTTGTTTTTATTTTTTTATATGTTTTAGCCCATTATCCTGATATGGAATGAGATGGAAACATATTTTAGAAGGATTCCAAACAATCTACAACTGACTTCTAACTTTGTAGTTGTTTGTTCACCTAAATCAGCCTCATCCCAGAGCTATTGAAAGACTTTGATTGTCAACTTGGCAGCAAGCATAATTTTATCTCCATTTGATTAGATTCTTTGGAATAATCGAACAAACATGTCCCACATGAGAAAGTATAAGAGTTACACTGTTTGACAGACCCTATAATCTTCAACCGCAGTTTCTTTTGCAGGAGTGAATCTGATGAAATGACTACCAGCAGCAAACGAAGAGTAACAGAAGAAGATTTAGGTTTGGAGGAACACAAAAAGAGTCGGGTTGAAGAGGGCCAAACCCAAAACCAGCCAGAGCCGCAGAAAGCTGACGATCTCTGTGGGGTTTTCAAAGCTGATGGTGTTGAAATACAGTTAGATTTCAGCAAGCTGCAGAAACAGAGCTATGAGGAAGAAGAGGAAGATCAGCATGATCACTTCTTTATCGGTACGTTTCATTGGTTTAGTTTTTAAATCTCGTAACGACTCACTCCATTACTTCACATTTTAAACCACCAAACCCATTGGTATTGTACTTACTAATATTATTGTTATTATCAATAATAGCAAAGTTTGTCTTCAACAATAGTCTACCCCTGACAACAATTGTAAAAAAAAAACATACAAAAAACATACACCAACAAATTACTTTGCATATTTTGAGATAGTAGGATAGTAGTTGAGATAATAGCATATTTTGAGATAGTAGTCAGGAGATCTGAATGGCTACCTAAAATACTGAATATTGTGCTATTCCTAATTGATACCTTTCAATGATACACACTTTAGAGTTTGATTTCGCATTTCACAACTAACTATTAGAGAGTCTAATTTAAGATACGTAATGTATTTAAGAGAAAGAAGACTAAGTAACGTATTTAAGTGAAAGAGGGATCATGATTGTTTCAGTTTTTAAATTAGCATCTAGTTTTAATGCAAATCATATGCATATATACATCATATCGCTTGAATACAGTGTTAGCTTTGGTAGCTTAGGGGTTAATGAGCATGATTGTTATTAGTTATTATTTGAGAGCTTTATTATCAAAGATCCTCATGAGAGATTCTTAATGTGTCAGCCTCTGTAGCCTAGGGGTTAGTGAGCATGATTTTTGAGTTAAGGTGGAATTCTGGCTCATAGCCCTTTCCAGAAACCACCCCTCCCTGTTTGCCATCTCATGTAGCAACACAACTACCAACACATGAAATATCTTAAAATTTTTCTAATTTTGGCTCCTGTGATCTCAGGGTAGGGCTCTTCACTGGGCGAGATCTTGTATTTTCATGTGTGTTTGTGTGAATCTTTACTCCAGGCTCTCAGTTTTCTTTTCCCACATCCGAAAAACAAGTGAATTTGATACTTTATTTCATCACACAAATGGATTAAACCAGACTTATATAATAAGTTAGAAAAATGATTAAGGGTGACTTTCCCTTATTAATTAAACTGGGATAATATTACTTCCTGATTTTGGAAGGCACTTTACAATCCCTACGATTGCAGTGGATTTCTATAATTCTAATGGGTGTACCCAATATAATTATCCAATAGGAACTCTTAATCCACATTAGGCCTTTTTAAAGCTGCTTTGAAGCAACTGCAAAAACACCCTTTAAAAAAATATTTTCATTGATTGATTGATTGAAAATAATAATTTTACTGATGATTGTCATCCACAACCAATCTAGCCACAGGGGTTTCTAGCCAGTGACTTCTGTGCCGGTCCCAAGCCCGGATAAATAGAGAGGGTTGCGTCAGGAAGGGCATCCGGCGTAAAACATGCCAAAACCAAATATGCAAGTCATCAATTCGATTTCCATACCGGATCGGTCGAGGCCCGGGTTAACAACGACCACCACTGGTGCTGTTGACCTACAGGGTGCCGGTGGAAATTGGACTACTGTTGGTCAAAGAAGGAGAGGAGGGAGAAGGATTCGTAGGCAGAGAGAGAAGAGGAAAGGCAAGAGTGTAGGTCTGAGAATAGGGACTCTCAACGTTGGTACAATGACCGGGAAAGGTAGAGAGCTGGCGGACATGATGGAGAGAAGGAAGGTAGATATTCTGTGTGTGCAGGAGACCAGGTGGAAGGGTAGCAAAGCACGTAGTATTGGAGGGGGATACAAACTGTTTTACTATGGTGAGGATAGGAAGAGAAATGGGGTAGGAGTGATCCTGAAGGAGGAGTTTGTGAGGAATGTTTTAGAGGTGAAAAGAGTGTCTGACAGGGTGATCAGTTTGAAGTTAGAGATTGAAGGGTTGATGTTGAATGTAGTGAGTGGTTATGCTCCACAAGTAGGCTGTAAGCTGGAAGAAAAGGAGAGATTCTGGAGTGAGTTAGATGAGGTGATGGAGAGTATTCCCAGAGGGGAGAGAGTAGTGGTGGAAGCAGATTTCAACGGTCATGTGGGCGAGGGCAACAGAGGTGATGAGGAAGTGATGGGCAGGTTTGGTGTTAAGGAAAGGCATCCAGAAGGACAGATGGTGGTGGACTTTGCCAAGAGGATGGAAATGGCTGTAGTTAACACATATTTCCAGAAGAGGGAGGAACATAGAGTTACCTACAAGAGTGGTGGTAGGAGTAAGCAGGTGGACTACATCCTAAGTAGACAAGCCAATCTGAGAGAGATCACTGACTGCAAAGTAGTGGTAGGAGAGAGTGTAGCCAGACAGCATCGGATGGTGATGTGTAAGATGTTTCTGGTGGTCAGGAAGAAGAGGGGAGGAAAGATGGAAAAGAAGACCAAGTGGGGGAAGATGAAAAAGGAAGACGGTTGTGAGGAATTCAGACAGAAGCTGAGACAGGCTTCGAATGGTCAGGAAGAGCTTCCAGAGGACTGGGAAACTACAGCAGAAGTGATCAGGGAGACAGGTAGGAAGGTGCTAGGTGTGTCAGCAGGAAGAAGGAAAGAAGATAAGGAAACATGGTGGTGGAATGAGGAAGTACAGGACATCATCCAGAGGAAGAGGCTAGCTAAAAAGAAGTGGGACATCGAAAGGACTGAAGAAAGTAGACAGGACTACAAGGAATCGCAGCGCAGAGTGAAGAGTGAGGTGGCAAAGGCCAAACAGAAGGCATATGATGAGTTGTATGCCAGGTTAGACACGAGGGAAGGTGAGAAGGAATTGTACAGATTAGCGAGACAGAGAGACAGAGATGGGAAGGATGTGCAACAGATAAGGGTGATTAAAGATAGAGATGGAAGGGTTCTAACAAGTGAGGAGAGTATGCAGAGAAGATGGAAGGAGTATTTTGAGGAGTTGATGAATGAGGAGAATGAGAGGGAAAGAAGGGGGGAAGAGGTGAACAATGTAGAGCAGGAAGTTGAAAAGATTAGAAAGGATGAGGTGAGGAAGGCTCTGAGGAGAATGAAGAGTGGAAAGGCTGTTGGTCTAGATGACATTCCTGTGGAGGTGTGGAAGTGTCTAGGAGAGACGGCAGTGGAGTTCCTATCTAGGTTATTCAACAGGATTCTAGAGAGTGAGAAGATGCCTGAGGAATAGAGGAGAACTTTCCTAGTGCCAATCTTTAAGAACAAGGGTGATGTGCAGAGTTGTAACAACTACAGAGGTATAAAGTTGATGAGCCACACAATGAAACTCTGGGAAAGAGTAGTGGAAGCTAGGCTAAGAAGGGAAGTGGATATTTGCGAGCAGCAGTATGGCTTCATACCCAGGAAGAGCACTACTGATGCAATTTTTGCTCTGAGAATGCTAATGGAGAAGTACAGAGATGGTCAGAAGGAGCTGCACTGCGTCTTTGTGGACTTAGAGAAAGCGTATGACGGTGTCGAGAGAGGAGCTATGGTCCTGTATGAGGATGTTAGGAGGGGCAGAGAAGTACGTCAGAGTAGTTCAGGATATGTATGAGAGGAGTATGACAACAGTGAGATGTGCTGTAGGTCAGACGGAGGAGTTCAAGGTGGAGGTGGGGCTACATCAAGGATCGGCTTTGAGTCCCTTCCTGTTTGCTATGGTGATGGACAGGTTGACAGATGAGGTCAGACAGGAATCTCCAATGACAATGATGTTTGCAGATGACATTGTAATCTGTAGTGAGAGTAAGCAGCAGGTGGAGGGACACCTGGAAAGTTGGAGGTCTGCTCTAGAAAGAAGAGGAATGAAAGTCAGTCGTAGTAAGACAGAATACATGTGTTTGAACGAGAGGGAGGGAAGTAGAACAGTGAGGTTACAGGGGGCTGAGGTCAAGAAGGTGGAGGAGTTTAGGTATTTTGGGTCAACAGTCCAGTGCGACGGGGAGTGTGGAAAAGAGGTGAAGAGGCGAGTGCAGGCAGGTTGGAGTGGGTGGAGAAAAGTGTCAGGGGTGTTGTGTGACAGAAGAGTGTCAGCAAGAATCAAAGGAAAGGTGTACAGAACAGTAGTGAGACCAGCTATGATGTATGGGTTAGAGACTGTAGCAGTGAGGAAGAGACACGAGGCAGAGATGGAAGTAGCAGAGATGAGGATGTTGAGGTTCAGTTTAGGAGTGACAAGGATGGACAAGATTATGAACGAGCACATCAGAGGAACAGCTCAGGCTGTTTTAGAGACAAAGTCAGAGAAGCCAGATTGAGATGGTTTGGGCATGTGCAGAGAAGGGATAGTAGTTATATTGGTAGAAGGATGTTGGAGATGGAGCTGCCGGGCAAGAGGGCAAGAGGAAGGCCAAAGACAAGTTATATGGGTGTGCTGAAGGAGGACATGAAGGTAATTAGTGCAAGAGTAGAGGATACTGAGGCCAGAGTTAGGTGGAAACAGATGATTTGCTGTGGCGACCCCTAAACTGGGAACAGCCGAAAGAAGAAGAAGAAGAAGAAGAAGATTGTCATCCACAACCATAAGTTCATTTGCCCACCACCACACACAAATGTTTTGTAAAAATCAACTAGTTTTGTGCGGAAAAAAACACATTTTATTATTAATTAATTATTATTCCAGATAATTGTGGGCAATATAGGTAACCTACCAAAACATAATCCCCATGAATGTAGGAAATCATGTAATCTTGCAACTCATTGCACAGACTCTAGTGGTGCTAAAATGGTCCAATCAACTTTTTTTTTTTAGCTCTGTTTACTTTTACATGTTTTGACAGATGTTTTGTTACTCAAAGTGACATACATTGCATTGAAGGTTCACTTAGTTTAGATGTTTTTTTTTCATTGAAGCGAAGCATGAAGACTCCCAGTCAATTCTGAGCTTAATAACATCCATGTTGTTTTAAAAACCTTTTATTGATTATCCTGAATATTCCACCATCCCGCAGATTGCACACCTCCTCCAGCGGCTCCCTTCAACCATCGTGTTGTTTCGGCCAAACCCCACCAGATCAGCAACTTCTACACCATCAACCAACAAGAGGTTCTCGGAGGGTTAGTGGAAGTGTTTTCTTGCTGTTAAATTGAGTTCTCAGAACAGAATGTTTTTAAAGGTGGTGTTAATCCACTCAAAGGCTAATTACGTAATGCTACAGTCACTCTCTCTGCACCTAATTCTTAACTCCGGTTATTTTTACATTGCATTTAAGTGTATGTGAAACCATACCTCCACAACAGCTGGGAACTTCTCACTAGGTGTTAATCTGTGTCTGCAAAGGGAATGCTCCTCTTGTTGCTAATAGAACAGCATCTGATAGACATGAGAGTCTCTGCGCCATTGCGGTGTCCTGGCGCTCCTTCATCTGCCCATTTTAATCTCTTTAAATGTCATTTTGCATAACTAACTGCTCCAGAAAACACCTATTCACTTAAGCCAGGCGTAAGACATGTAAATGTCAATACAGAATATAACTGTCAAGGCAAAGTTGTTTATCTTTACATCTAATATGGACAGATTTAATGTTATTTAATATGATATAACAAAGAAATTAAATCTATCAATCCTATTTTTTTGCTGTTGATGTTTAGTTTGAACTATCAACCCTTTGGATATGTCTGGGGAAAACTTAGCTTCAGGATTTTATATGGTGTTATATAGTGTAAAAGTGTATTTAGTTTGTCAAAAAAAAGTGTAAAAAACATAACAAAGGGTAGTTGAAATGCACAACAGAAAATGGATTAAACCATTTAGCTTCTTTTCCCTGAAAAACAAAATTTATTTAAAAAATTCTTGCTATTTTCTGTTTTCAGAGGTCGATTCGGTCAGGTTCATAAATGCATTGAGAACTCTTCTGGACTTACTTTGGCAGCCAAGATAATAAGAGCAAAAAGTCAAAAGGAAAAGGTATAAAAAAAATCTAAAGGACTTGTATTTTGTTTACTGTTTATATAAAAAAGTCTCTTTGGGTTTTTTCAGTTGTTCTAATTGTATTTGTTTAATGTAGAGTCACAAAAATGTACACTTTGTTTTAAGTGCACACTTTAGTAGATTGATTTTAAAGATGCCTGTTGACACAGGAAGTGGTGAAGAATGAGGTCCAGGTGATGAACCAGTTGGACCATGCAAACCTGATCCAGCTCTATGCAGCTTACGAGTCCAGGAATGATATCATCCTTGTGCTTGAGTAGTAAGTGGCATTCATTGCTTCATTTTGGTAATAACTCCTTTTATTGGAAAGCTTTCAGTAAATGAAAGAGAAACTTTGATTTACATGATATTACAATCACGCATGATGAAGAAATGGGGACAGTAATATTCACATAGTTTTAAATGAATTCTCCCTGCTTTTAATTCAAACTGTTGGAGACACAAGCAACCACAATTCATAAAAGGCAGGGCACATCTTTGTGGCTGTTTCATGTTCACTTCCATATCAACAGTTGCAATACTTTCTCTTTTAATGTTTTTTTCTTTAGTTTACAAAACTAGTTTGCATTTTAGATTTACACTAAGCATCAACAAACCTGGCATTATAGCAAAGGGAAAAAAGCATAAATTCTTCAATGGCTGAGCTTGCTATGGCAGCAATGCAAGATCAAAATCTTAATAAAAAACTTGCTACTTTATCATTACATAAAGCACCAAAAACAAACAGTCATACATGCACTGTGTTCGGAAATCTGGTGAGAATAGTCATATTAACACTCTTTGGCTATGTTAGACTGCAGCCCAGAGACCATATGAAACCTGTATCTGATATTTTCAGGACCGTCTGAAAAGCTCAAACTGATTTTTTTTTTTTTCAAATCTGACCCAAGATGCTTTCATATGCTGTCCTGAATCTGATACCTATTTGATTTTTTGTAATGTGACCTCAGTCTGAACATTCAGGTTGCATTTATCTGACTTTTACGTCATTGTATGGGGATAGACATTGAATTTCTGGGAGTGGACCTAAAGTTTCACATCAATCACGACTGAGGACAGAGCTTAAAGCAGACAGTAAGAAAATAATAGAACTAATAAATATTTCTTCTTTATCTTCTTTTCGATGCTACTTCTTGTCCTGCATGAAGGAGGAGGTGTGATGGTGTGGGGGTGGTATGTTGTCATTGAGTGTATTTAACATGGACATAGTGTGTGTGATGTTTTTTTATGAACAGGAGAGTGTTGTTTTATGAACTCAGAGTATTCATGAAGGTCAAAACTAGCGATCTGAATCAGCACCAGGGATGTAAACATGTTTTTTTATCAGCTACAAAGTTGTGCAGTTTTAACATTGGAGTGAATGAGAACCAGCTCACTTCTGAGCCCACCCCCCCTGTGGTCGATCAAGGTACTACGTATTGGGCAGGTAGAGTCGTAGGTTGTCCCTTGTATGTTGCTTAAACGGTTGATTATTTATTCAAAATGGAAGGCAGCAACACATCAAATACACCTACAGGCCATGTAAGTGATATTTTTATTGAGATGTAATCGAATGCTAGACCAGGTGACATGGAATGTCACGCACGGGGGGTGTACGTTGAAGGTTAGATCTCATATGCAGAGACAGCTTGACTTGAGAGGCTCTTTTATTATAAGATAAAGCAAAGAGAAAAGAGATGGCTAAAACAAAAGACCCACGAGGGGGCAAAACTTGATCAATAACATAAATAACACAGATCACTGGTAAATAAGCAACTTTACAAAATAACTAACCAGAGGTCACAACGTAGCACATAGGTAACACACACAAAGACAATTAATGCACCTGTGAACAACACAAACACAGAGGTATAAAGTGAGGACGTGTGGGAAGACAGCCGAAGGGACTAACGGCAAATTAGACACGGGACGAAGACTGACGCAACAAACCACGAGATGAAGAGAGAACATAAACAAACACACAGAGAACCAGGAACTAGCACAAGTGAAAACACAGCGAGACAGAGACGCGCAATCGAAGACAAAAATGAGTGGAAAAGACAAACAGACAGCCACGACACGCACCTTGACGGACAAAACCCTGACATGGCCTTTGTCACTTGACTTATGCCCACTACAGCATAGTTCAGTGTATTACAGAGTGAAAGCAAAATAGCCCAAAACCTGCTTAGTTACAAGTATTTTCTATTAGTGATGGAAATAAAGAAAACCATTAAATGACAGCCTAACCAAATTGGTAGTTTAGGTATTTTACCTGAGCGTCACGGAGGCGCAGTGGGTAGCACGGTCGTCTCACAGCAAGAAGGTCGCTGGTTCGAGCCTCGGCTGGGTCGGTTGGCATTTCTGTGTGGAGTTCTCATGTTCTCCCCGTGATCGCGTGGGTTTTCTCCGGGTGCTCCGGTTTCCCCACAAGTCCAATGACATGCGGTATAAGTGAATTGAGTAAGAACAATTGTCCATAGTGTTAAAGTCTGAATGAGTGTGTGTGAATGTTTCCCAGCGATGGGTTGCGGCTGGAAGGGCATCCGCCGCGTAAAACACATGCCAGAGAGTTGGTGGTTCATTCCGCTGTGGCGACCCCGAAAGGGAAGAAAGCCGACATGAAGATGAATGAAGGTATTTTACCTGCTTTACTTATACATCAATTGTTAAAAATGATACATTAAAAGTAATGTAAATGTCACAAACAACTAACGAGAGACAGGTAAAAATAATTTTAAACTAAACTAGAGGTGGAGGTTAAAATGAGACAAAAAAATTGTTGACGATTACAATGGAACAAAATTTTTAGTTTTAATGCAAAAAAATAAAATTAATATAAAAGCA
The DNA here is from genome assembly GCA_900490495.1 of Danionella dracula. Lineage (NCBI taxonomy): Eukaryota > Metazoa > Chordata > Actinopteri > Cypriniformes > Danionidae > Danionella > Danionella dracula. The sequence continues at coordinate 7,446,132 of UELW01000100.1, forward strand.
CAAGAAGATGACTGATGACAACTCAGAGGAATTTAAGCATAACCAAAACAAAGGAAAGCATAAAAACAGAGCCTAGGGTAACAGTACTAAGATTGAGAACAGACTGATACATTGGAGTGAGAGAAGGGAATACTTAAAAGTACCCTTTAACCCAAATACAAAACAACTAGACAGCGCAAACATGAACTAACCATGTAGAGGAAAACACTGGAAAACTAAACTTAATACTAAACTAAAACCAAAGTAAATAACAGTTACAGTTCCACTAAATTCTGTACAACTTGTGATTATTACACTTAAAATGACTAAAGCAAAGGTTGATACAATTGTTGGGAGAATTTACCATAAAACACATACACTTGTACTTATTTATTTTTAATAACAACCATTGGCAGTCAATTGCGTCTCTGATATTCCTTCTTTTAATTATTTCCTGTATTTCATAGCAGAAAATGAAAGCATGATTCCTGGTTTTTCATCAGCAAGATTGTTATGGTTACTTTGGTAACCCACGAAAACCAACTATGTGAAGCTCCACTAGGGGTGCTCAACTATCTCAACACTCATATGACCATGTCATCGCAAATAAAATGGATACAAGTGTGACACTCTTCCTGTTGTGACGCTGGAGCCATACTCACCCCCTAGGCAATCAGACTTAGTCACTACCTTACGGTTGTAGCTGGGGGACATAAGTCTCCTTTCCCTATTTGGGGAACGGGGGTTATGAAAGCAACCATTAAGTTCTCCATCAGTCAGTCACTATGAATGGAACAACCTCTGTTTGGAGACAGCCTTCACTATCGTCTGCTGTCCTCCAAAGCATACAATATGCTGATTAGAACTTCTAAGGGTGCGGGTCCTTTCTACATAGATCCTGAGTGATCAAACTGGGCATTTGGGACCAGGGTTTAGTACTGGCTCCTCTCTGGGCAGAGCTTGGAGGTTCACTACCTGAGTTTTTAAGAGGATTTTAGGAACCTTGGGCACATATCCAGGCCTAGGCTTAAGAGTAACATGAGTATTACTAGGCCCGAACTGTAAGCAGGTTAATGGAGAGTGATTGAAGATCCCCCAGCCTATTAATTGAGTTTAATGCGTCCAAGAGCACTGTCTTAAATGACACAAATTTAAGCTCTTCTGAGTCAAGGGACTCGAATGGAGGACCTTGAAGTCCTTTCAGGACAATGAAAAGAGAGAATTAAGGACCCTTCTGACCCCTCTGAGGAATCTGACTGTTGACTCGTGTCGTCTCAACGAGTCAACTATTTGGCAGAAGTCGCGGCGATTTAAAACTTCAGGATGGATAGAGACAGTCCTTGATCCAAACCCTCTTGGAAGAAGATTAGCACGAGTTCAACAGGGCAGCTCACTCCAGGTAGCAACATTACCCAGGTATAAATGCACCGCCAGCGCTTACTCTTCCTGGGAAATCACTTCGTACAACCTAGCTACCAGGCCATCAAGGGAAGTGACAGAGGGGAGACTTCCAAGTTCGGTCAGCTCCCAAAGTACTTCTTCCGGGAAGAAGGAGATCGGATGGCTGGAACTGAGCATGTTCGCGACCCAGCTCAATGCCTCTGGACACCAGAGACATACTCTTGGCGACCCTTACGAGCGAGAGCTACAACTTCTCCGGTGGTGACATGAAAGTGCATTACCGGACAGTACAGTGCAATCCACAGTCCGAAGCAGCAATCTCTGCCTCAGCATGTCTATGCCCAAGTGTCACGCTTGCATCCGCTTTATTCCCGATGGTGTGATCACGTGACCATCAGCAGCCGCTGATTGGCATTTTGAAAAGAGTGTGGAAAGAATTGAGCTCTCCTAGTGTAGCTTTCAATAGTCAGTACCAACTGATGCGGAACTGTTTTTTGTAGGTTTTTCTTGTAACCCTGTGGTTATTTTCAGTGTGGATGGAGGAGAACTCTTCGACAGAATTATCGATGAGAATTACAAACTGACGGAGCTGGACTCTGTGATGTTTATACGGCAGATTTGTGAAGGACTCAGATATATGCACAAGATGTACATCCTGCATCTTGACCTCAAGGTACTTGAGCCTACTTGACCTAAATCTCTCTAATGTTTGGGTTGATGAAGGAAAATATAAATGCAGGCATTTGTTAAAATTTTAAAAACAAGAACTGAAAAATGAATCCATAAATCTCACAATGATTTACATTTGCTAGTTTCACAACGAAATTAACAATTAAAATAACAACTGGAGGCAAAAAGTGGCACACACTGAATGAAAGCCTCCCCACGTCTCCGAGGCTTCCCAATTTTTCACAAGAATAATTTTTTGATGATTTAATCAGTATGTTGCTCTGGTTAAAATCATCTGCTGAATGAATGCATATGAATGTAAATGAATACCATGTTTATTGTGTCCTGCAGCCAGAGAACATTCTATGTGTCAGCAGAGTCACAAATAAAATCAAGATCATCGACTTCGGACTCGCCAGGAAGTATGTATCATCCATAGTATTTTTGTTTTTCATACAGTGGGATCTTGTTTCTGTAATTGAGTAACAGAGTTACTAATTGGAATTCACACATAAAAAGGAACTATAAAGCAACATAGGAAATTCTTAATAAGGTGTCAAAAAAATCGTGTTTATATCATTATTATTTTTTCCAGAGTGTCAATAGATTTTTTTTTGCTTAATATTGATTAATTGTGTACATAGAAAACACATGCATAATGTGTTAAAAAGCAAAACCCTTCTACTGCATGCTCTAGGTTAGTTGATGTAAAATACATCTAGAGATTCAGGAAAATGTGACCATTGTTTTAAATCACGACAAGCTTCTTTTATCAAAAGTAAAAATTTCCCATAAATTGAATGAATAGACTTACACACAATATCTTTTAGAATGATTGTTGGGGGATGTGTCAGGGTCACACGTGTCTGGTGTTTCATTGCTGAAGTCATTCATCTCAACCAATAAACTAGACGATGCATTGAAATGGCTTTAGCTAGGTGACTTTAGGGTTGCTGTAAAGATGCCAGTATAAACTCTAACTGGACCAGAAACAATTGTATCATTTTCTTATTTAATCCAAATGAGAGTGAAATCAAGTAGAGTGAATATACCCTCATGCTTGTATCTAATTTAATTAATTAAGAACATGTATTAATTCATCGTGTTATGGTGTTGGCAGGTATCAGCCTAAAGAGAAGTTACGAGTGAATTTCGGCACACCGGAGTTTCTCTCCCCTGAAGTAGTGAACTATGATTTTGTGTCATTCAACACTGACATGTGGAGCCTGGGAGTCATCACATACATGCTGTGAGTGCTGGCATTTGAATTTAAAGTTAAACATCCTGCATTTTGATTATTCCCTGATTTACTAAAAGCATCCATTAAACTTTATTTAACGAAACAAAAAGAACAATAGTATTTTATCTAAAAAAACAAAAAATAGATGAATTATATAATTATAAATTAGATGTATTATATCTCATTTTAAGTCCTTCACATTAATAGTTTACCAGTATTCCTTCAACGATTTGGCTTATTTGAAAGGTGACAGAATCATATTTTGTATGAAATGTGATTTTATACATTGTAATGTTGTTAGCTATAGTTCTCTAATGTATTGGATACATTATCATTAGGTGCATTGGAATCTTTATGTATTATCATTTGATTAACTTTGATGGAGCCTCAAAAATAGATTTTACAGTTTACGCATCTAACAGCCAATCCTGCTTTCAATCAATAGGCATGAAGTATCAATTACAGATGTAAAGACGTACACCTCATCACAATTTCTTCAGTAATTTGATTTCTTATTGTTATTTTCTTATCTGTATTATCCAGGCTGAGTGGTTTGTCACCGTTCCTGGGAGATGATGATAACGAGACACTGAACAATATTTTGGCCTGTAAATGGAACTTTGAAGAAGATGAGTTTTCTGAAGTCTCTGATGAGGCAAAGGATTTCATCTCCAAACTCCTTGTTGTAGATAAAAGGTAATACAACCAATAAAGCATACTGTAGAATGTTTTATTTTTTTGTTTTTGCATCCTCCACCAAATGTAACCACTGAAGGAATGAGCTTGTAAAGTCTTGCTAATACACACAATATGAAAGAAAATTTTAATGTGGTGTTAAATATCTGAGTTTAAATTGAATTGCATCGAATGGTTAAAATAATTTAATATTTAAACTAAAATAAACAAAACCCCTCAAATATAAGCTTCCATTGGATTCTCCTCTTGAGCTTTGTATGTCCAAGGCTTCAAACCAAATAATCAACAGTAAAAATACAAACACCAGCTTGTTTTGTGCTTTTTTGCCCTAATACAAAATATTTTTGTTACTGTTGTTTATTCCTGCTGTTTATTATTGACACTTAGATACATTTACACTCACCTAAAGGACTATTAGGAACACCTGTCCAATTTCTCGTTAATACAATTATCTAATCAACCAATCACATGGCAGTTGCTTCAAAAAGAGCAACTTTTTCTGAAATAACCACTCGTTACATCCGAGGTATGCAGTAGTAAACTACAAATAGTAAAAAGACAATTACATGCTACAATTTGCATGAACTTACCAAAATTGGACAGTTGAAGACTGGAAAAATGTTGCCTGGTCTGATGAGTCTCGATTTCTGTTGAGACATTCAAATTGTAGAGTCAGAATTTGGTGTAAACAGAATGAGAACAGGGATCCATCATGCCTTGTTACCACTGTGCAGGCTGGGGGTGGTGGTGTAATGGTGAGGGGGTGTTCTTGGCACATTTTAGGCCAATTAGTGCCAATTGGGCATTGTTTCAATGCCACAGCCTACCTGAGCCTTGTTTCTGACAATGTCCATCCCTTCATGACCACCATGTACCCATCCTCTGATGGCAACTTCCAGCAGGATAATGCACCATGTCACAAAGCTCAAATCATTTCAAATTGGTTTCTTGAATGAGTTCACTGTACTAAAATGGCCCGCACAGTCACCAGATCTCAACCCAATAGAGCATCTTTGGGATGTGCATCCCACAAATCTCCATCAACTGCAAGATGCTCTTCTATCAATTTTGGCCAACATTTCTAAAGAATGCTTTCAGCACCTTGTTGAATCAATGCCACGTACAATTAAGGCAGTTCTGAAGGTTAAAGGGGGTCAAACACTGTATTAGTATGGCGTTCCTAATAATCCTTTAGGTGAGTGTATATTATACTTTGGTACTGAAACACTAGACTTGAGTAATGTATAGTTTATAACTGACAAAGCAATACTTTGTTTATATAAGTTTTTATTTTCACATTGAATCTTATTGATCATTCCTTGCCTTATAGCTGGAGGATTGGAGCAACAGAAGCACTCCGGCATGCGTGGTTGTCCGATTCAGTCGTTCACTTCCGTCTCCATGAGAGGGTAAAGAAATACCAATTTCGTTTGGGAAAAATGTCAAGTTGATCTCATTAACATCAACGGAAATCAGAGGACATTGTTTTCAGTTGTTCATCAAATTGTCTCTGTTTCTGTCGGCCTCTTATATTTTACATGCTATGTTTCCACAGAAAAACAAGTGCCGTTCACGTAGAAACTCCTGTTTGCCTCCAGCGGAGAGTTAAAGTGAGTTTTATAACCAACCAGTACAGTTTAGTTGTTTAGGTTTTTTTTTCCTTTTGTGTTGTTTTTATGATTTTATTTGCTTTAATTGCTTGTTTTTTGTTGGCTTAAACTGTTCATTTTATTTTTTATTGTTTTTATTACATAGCAATTTTGCTATATATATATATAGGAAGCTTATCTGTCTGAAATAATTTGTGACTAAATAGAATTTAAATCATGTTTGAGGGATCCATATTGATTGACTGAATTAAGCTTCATGTTTATTGACAGGAATAAGAAAGAAATTAATAATTGTAAATAATAAAAATTAATCGAGCCTTAATTTTGTTAACGACATTGCTATAAACAAATTGGTTCATCTTAATTTTTTCAGCAAAAAAGGTTAAACATGTTAGTTGACCATGTGTTCATGGTTAACAGATGCATCCTCTGGAACAATTTTGATCTTGATTAAAAATGTTTTTTTGGTTTATAATACCTACCTTAACTCTGGTTACTCCTTTATTAATAGTGTATTAGTTCTTAACTATCCCATATTTACAGCCAATGATCAAATAATGCTTACTGTGTACTGCACCAATGGAGCCTTAATATACAGTTCTACTTTACTTTGAGTTTTTGTTCCCTTCAAATACATATATTTTAAATTAACAGGTCTGTACAATATAAACAACTTACCTTTTATCTTTTACAGATGGACCAAGTATTTGGAAGCATGAGGAAAGCTGCATATTACATGATTTACATATATTTACTACAGTGAACCGAATTTTTACAACATGTTAGTTTATTAAGTTTTGTGATGCATGTGAGGCTGAGCGTGAGAAGTAACAGCTATTAATTGAGCTTCAAAACAAATTAAATCAGAGTCTTCTAAGATCCAAGATTGACTGAGATCTGAACAATGTATTTGCTCAAAATATCTTGTTAGTTTACTGACGCAGGACATTTTATTCTAGATTACAGGACACGTGTTAACAACATTAATCAGTGAAAATCAAATTTATACTCCATATACATAATACTTCATTCATAATGAAAGTGCATCTCATCAGTTGGTTGAAGTGTGACGATGCAATTTTAAATTGAGTTTTGATGCGAAATCTAGCTTTAACACGATCATTTAATATTTAGCATTGTCTGAATAAAATAAGAGACAATTACATTGAAATGTGTTAATTGTTCAAGTCTGTGTTGTGAATGTAATACTGCATTATATGCACTTTAGATAATTATTTTAAAATGAAGATGATTGTATGACAAATGAAATTCTAGGTTTAGACACATTCTTTTATATCTTAACAATGTCTTTTCATGCAACATGAACAAAAATATAGAATTAAAACATATTAAATATTTGTCATTTGCTTTATTAATAAGATAAAACTGTTCTCTGTACAAACTGGAAACATTTCAGATTGTGTTGATTACTGGTAGACAATGTCTGTATATAAATGTTGTAAACTATTGTTTAGGACAACAAATTATGATGGATGATCATTTTAGCTCCAGTTTAACATCAATTTTGGATTTATAGCACAGCAAAATTCTGAGAGCAGAATTAACTCTGTTCTGAATTTATTATGTCCTATTCTGGACTATGTTAAAATATCTAAACAAACAACCAACTCTATGTAGACTCAGACCAGAGTAAATTCATGTACTGGCTTATAAATTCCTTAATTCAATAGAGCAATGTTTTTACCTTCACAACCTTTGTATCACTAAAGATTTGTGTCGTAATTTTTTGTTTGTTTGTTTGTGTTTAAAAAAACTTCCAGAACATTCGTATTAATTCCAGTTAGTCCTGTACTGGATTCCTTGCAGTATAGAGTGAAAGGTTTTGTGTTTCATTCTGGTTTTCCGATGACGTTCTAAATTTAAGAACATTTGGATGATAGGGATAGTATATAAACTGAAATCTTTTCTTACAATCACAGCAGAGAGCATGTGGTGTGCAGTAATCCAGCAGAGGGCAGGATAAATGACTCCAGTAGAAACTCTCATAGCTCAAAATCAAAAATGATGTTCACGACTCATGTAAGATGATCCTTACAGATTTAGAAGGGTATATTTAATTGAAAAATCTCTTTAAAAGATCCGAACTTACATTCATCTATGTTTTGTAGAAATCAGGGGTTGTTTGTTGTGTGATAATGGATGAGCTTAAAATCTCATTTTTTAGTTTAAAAACTGACTTACATTAAAAGCAAACAAACTTTTAAATGTGCAAGTACGAGTGCATTTCACACATGTTCTGGTTCTTAATGCCGGTGGTCTCTTTGGCAATGATATTTATTGTCTTTAGATCATAATTCCTCCATCTGGTTTTGATTGTGCTTGGGAAACCACTGTTTCTCTGAAGGGAGGGAGGGAGGGGTGAGAGAGATAGAGAGCGCAAGAGAGAGTGCACAGCCAAGCCTGGACATCCTGCGCAGCTTCAGTCAGGCCTGGGTCTTTCTGAACTGTAAACCTTGATAAATACGATTTCACTTTCCAGAGGAGATCCTGATGTCAGGTAAAGAGAGAAACTTTCACCCTTACACAGTACACACCTCGGTATGAAAATCTCTCTCAATGGAAAGATGAGTCTGTGCAATCACAAAATTAGTTCAAACTAAAATGCCAATTACAATCTGGCTCAATTGTTAAACCTAGTGCATTTTATTAAATTACAGTGTACTACATAAAAAAAAAAAACTTTTCTGACAATCTGACAAAAACCTGATCAAAAATGGAGAAACCAGCCAATCAATTTACAGAACCATCTAAGAATGATTAACTCCAACTCTTATCATTTGCAACATCCACTAGTTACACTTGAACATCCAGGAGAGCGCCCTAAGTAATATAGAATATATTGCAAACATTGGTACCCCTGAAGCTCAGAAAGTGACACACAGCCTCAGGCTCAGGCCAGCCACTACCAAAAAAGTCAGTATTAGCATCCTGAAAAAGGTACATTCACATCATACAGGTTCAGGGCAGAGAAGTCAAAGATTGGTATTAACTCACCACCTCATTTGGGAGCTAAATAATAGGGTCTTTTAAATGGTGAAGTGGGAGTTCTGTGGAGCCGGAGAGGTGGAGCCTGACACTTGATTAAGTGTTTGAGGCCTCAGGTTACTGGGCATGCGCTCAGAAGTTTTGAAGTGGGGCAGAAATACCAGATACTGCTGCTTGTAATAATGAAAAAATATAGCAAAGTGGTCTGTGGTCTGTTGACATTGTTGAATCTAAAGTGTTGTGTTGACTTTGTTTTGAGACTATTTGGTCCTACTCTGTTTAGGGTTAAGTTAACATAAAGCTCCTGGGTTTTTTTTAATAGTAAAATTCTTTTCATACTAAGTATACGTTTTTGGTGACAAATTAGATAATTACGAGATAGCTATTTTAACTCAATTTGAGTGTTATTTGTACTCTGTTCAGAGTGTAATCATGTCCTACTCTGGATAGAGTGAGATTTACTCTAATGATTTTACTGTGTACTCATGGATGTCTTTTGACACTGCCTTAAAAACTGAAAAATAAAACATCATAATATTTATAAATAAGGTATGTTACTCTTTTAATAAAATTGGACATTCTTGATGGCAACAACACACATCTTTCCAGAATGTTTTTTTCCAGAGGGCACTTTGGTGGCAGTTCTTCATAGGACTGCCTTAGAAGATTAGCTATTTTATTGGTTTTGATCAGCAGTGAGCAGAAGGAGCTGCAATCCTGTAATTTTAAACAACATGAGTGCACTCATTAAGCTCCCAATGGCTTCATTGAAGCCACTGGTTTTCCTCTTGAAACAGGATTGGAACAAAAATAAGCATGGTCTGTGGCCCTCCTGGAATGACTTGTTTACCCCTGATTTAAATGCTCAAGAACTCAGATGAAATTAGTTTTTTTTTTTGTTTAAAAAAATGTAATTGCTCATTTATTGGGCAATCGTGTAGCCCATGGTGAAAACAAGACTTACATGCACTCTAAGACATCATTGTTTCAAATTTGCACTTTTGCTTCCTGTATGTCAACTTTCTCTGTTTTTTCTCAGCAGTGTTTTTACCTTGTTCTTTTGATGCCATCTGTGGCATTGTGCTAAGCATCCGTGAATCTGAGGTTTTTATCAGAGTGTGTGTGCATGCCTTTTTCAGACCCCTGCTGTGCTCGCCAGGCATGGAGAGAAAAGATAACTACATTTGTGGAGGAGGAAAAAACAGGATAAGGGAACAACATCAAAATCAGAGCAAATATGACTCCTGTTAACAGCAGAGTTACAGCTCGGTGTGAAACTTTCTCATGGAGAATATGAGAAATATTGATTCTGTAAAATATTGTGTGTAATTCAGTTAAATGTAAATCAACTCCCAAAAAAATCTATAATATTTAATCTTTTAGCCATTGACTGTAAAAACTTAATTTATGATCTTATCCATATGTTTCTGAAGAAGTGCCATGATTTCAAACAGTTGCATAGCCAGCCATATATTTAGTAGAATAACAGAATAAGTTTTTATATAACTACCACAACAGAATAACTACCATTTGAAATATGAAAAAATATGATTAGTAGACATTATATATTTTAAAATATTAGAATCAATATCACATATTCAAAAAACTTCTAGACCAAACAAACATCTATTAGTGCACGAGTGTATGCAAACTGTTTCCTTAACAATCTGAAAACATAGTTTAATTTATTTCAGTAATGATGCAGGGTTCTGTACTTGGCTCTCTTTGATTCTCAAATAAACAAAGCATGTGGTGCTTTTGAGGTCTGTTTAGGAAACAATTCATTAAAGTGTCCACTCCAACGACAGCAATCAAGCTACATGAATCATACTCCGATGGACTGATGGAGCAGCCTGGACACGGCTGCTCAATGAACTTGTTTATTATTACTGGGTCTGAGGTGAGTAGATAAGATATGAAGTGACAAAAAGAAGATTTGTTTTGACCTCATGTCATGATTATCTGTGAAAGGATGTGTTGTAGAGCCAGTATGAAAGAGAAATGCGAAATGCAATTATAGCTGACACGAAGGATTGGTCAGACATTTGGCTGAATGCTTTTAAATGTCAATATTTTTTTTTAATGAAACCAACGTAAAAATTGCAGAAAGGCAATGTATGCAGTGCTTTCATGACTGGACAAAGGCACTGGATATTTTTCCCCCTTAGTAACTTGTCAGTGTGCTTGGTAACCTAATCAACTCCAAACCCACGAAAGAAAATTGTGCAGAGACTACCTTGCTGAAATTCCTCTGACTCCCAACATACTCACCCCCTTCCTGCCTGGTAATGTAATCAGAGGGAAACAGAGGTGCTTCCCAAAACTATACTTTCAGATAACACTTGTTTATCTTCCAGTCACCAGCCTTTTCTGTCCTTCAGCAACTCTCAACCTCTTTGCCAGGCAGAATGCCACACCCACTTTACTCTGCCACATTAAAAGGGCAATTCATGAAAAAAATAAATGTTCATCAGTCACTTTTGCTATAACCATACATGCCTTCTTTACATTTTCTGAAGAAGAATCAAAATTGTTTAATTAAATTGTTGTGTTTATGCTCAAGGGCGGCACGGTGGTAGAGGGGGTGGCACTCACCACCGGGGCCTCTGGTCCAAAGACATGAGGCACAAGTGATTTGGGAAAAACAAAATTGTCAGTAGTGTATGAATGTGAATGAGTGTGTGAATGTTTCCTAGCGATAGGTTGCGGCTTGAAGGGCATCTGCTGCATAAAACATATGCCAGAGACAAGAAAACAGATGGATGGATGGTTTATGTTTAAATAATATTCTGACCGATCAACTATAACACCAATTAACCAAGAAGCTTTTGAGTCTCAAATAAATTACATAAATAACAATGACCACACATGTTAGTAAAAAACCAACAAACAAAAAACAAACCATACCAAACACGTCAACAAATCATACCAAAAGATAATAATATTAGTAAATGTTAAATAAATTACTAATAAACTACTCTACTAAATAAACGTATTAAAATAAACTGATCTATACAGAGGTAGTTATAACAGAAACATTCCATTAGATATTTTTTAACTAATTATTTATTTTGTTACTTATTGCAGAAATGAACAACTTGGGATTGAATAAATCAATTGAATGAAACAATTGGTTCTGGTTATATAAAGTCATGTGCAGTTAATGCATTTTTATAATATTTTTACTTTTATTTTTATGATATGCACTTGATGTTTAAAAAAGTGTATGCCTCTTGGGATATTTTGGCCATACAAGCTACAAAACACAATAGTCACAATAATAATGTTCTTTTAAATAGGTCTTAAACAGGTTAATGTTTGTGAACGAAATTGATACATATCTTTCAGGACTGATTTAAAGGGGAACACTTAAAAAAGGATTATTCTCCAACTTCTGTTGATTTACTCCTCCATTCAGCAATTTTCCAGGTCTGACAATAGCCCTCTCAGTATAGTTTAGCATATATCATTGAATCAGATTGTTGCTTTCATCATTATGTGGAAAATTAAAAGTGTTTTTTTCTAGATCGATTTATTGCTAAGAGCTATCTTTTCCGTCTGGTGTATTAAGTAAGTGCTTTAGCCTCCACAAAAAAAGAGCTGTTCAAGACCAGAACCTGTAAAAGCACATTCTAATGACGAACTCAATATTCAAGCTTCTGGGAATCCTCAAGGAACTGAGAGAGGAACTAAGTGTGGAAACTATACTTCTAGTTTACCAGAAAGCCCCCCCAGAATAAAACAAGACTTGAGTACTGTGCACATTTGAAGGATGAAGAGTAGGAAAAAAGACTGAATGGGAAGACAGGGAATAAAGAGACTAGAATCTACCCTGGGTCTACCTAAACCAGGCTTGCCCATCAGGTTTGCACTGTCCAATGAAGCACATTCCTCTTTATATCTGCACTTTAATAGTATTACTTTCGATACATGGTGTCACGGTGGCGCAGTGGGTAGCACGGTTGTCTCACAGCAAGAAGGTCGCTGGTTCGAGCCTTGCCTAGGTCAGTTGGCATTTCTGTGTGGAGTTTGCGTGTGCTCCCCGTGATCGCGTGGGTTTACTTCGGGGTCTCTGGTTTCCCCCACAAAATCTAAAAACATGCGGTATAAGTCAATTGTGAGAACAAAATTGTCCTTAGAGCGTGTGTGTGAAAGTTTCCCAGTGATGGGTTTTGGCTAGAAGGGCATCTTCCGTGTAAAACATAAGCCAGACGAAATAGCGGTTCATTCCGCTGTGGCGACCCCGAAAGGGAAAAAGCTGACAAGATAATGGATGGATGGACTTTCAATACATTGGCTACTCAAGGACATTAGTTGCCATTGATGCCATAGATGAAACAATATAATGTACTTTAAAACTTTTGTTTAGCAATCCTTTTTAACAATACATTTTTTTCCCATTTGATTCAGAAAAAAATCTAGCACACAAATATGTATTAAAACAAAGTCATGACTAGTATAAACAGAACCAAACTGAGGTGTAATTTCCCCTCTATCTTAAAATGTAAAAAAGTGGCAAATTCACAGAAAGGCCCCTCTAATCTTATAAGTGAAATGCCTTGAGCTAACAAATGAGATGTTTTGCCTGCCATTTGTCAAAGTGCACCAGGGGAAAAATCTGCCCTAGCAGAGCTGATTTGTCTTCCCAGTCAGTCGACTCTGATGGTGGCAGAAAGCCAGAATACTTATCCCACACACATACACAGAGTTTTGACTCTGTCCAGGAGGTCCACATCTAAACTCAAGCCTGGGTTTTGGCATCCTTGATTGAAGCAAACAAGCTCCTTAGAGGGCAAATTCTGCTGGCTAGTCGTCTCCGCGAAAGCCAGATCTAATTTCTTAGGTGTGAGCTGCATGCAGCATCAAGAAACTCCAACAGAGCTTGTGAGTGCTCCCTCTTTCACCTCAAACCCCTTTCCAGGGAAATATTAAAAACCTTGGCAATATAACAGGAAAACATTACCTGTGGATTGACTTCTCTTTAGTGGTTTAAAGGATGACAGTCTTCATTGGTGACCATTCCTTTATGAAAGCCTGGTAAAAGCTGCCCGCATTCTAGAGCTTCCCACTAGATCCTGCTCTCTTTAAGAGGCTGACACTAAATCCCTGTAACCTCAAATATGTTTGAAAAGCAGTTCTGTCACTGTACTTAGTTTATAAGTCAGTAAGACAGATCTGCTGAAAAATACACCTCTTTGCTCAACTAGTCAGTGCTGGGTGAAGACCACTCCAATTTTAAAAGCCACCACCAATCAATCAAGAATTACATTTTTCCTGGTAGAAAAATATCCTCTTCAAAGTCTTTCTTTCGTTATTTTTTTTCTTTTTTACCAGATATTGATCTTTATATACTCTTATAGTTTCTTATAGCGAGTTCTTATAATAGTTGACACAGGTCATCTTTTTCAGGTCCTGTCCCACATCCTCCTAAAGAGTTTTAGGTGTTTCATTGATTACTCATTGTCTAGCCTACATTCAGTTATCTTAGTTCCCTGGTCATTATCTCCCATTCCGGAGTTACGGTCTTGTTATTTTGTTCTTTTGGTTTAATCGCTTAAATTTTTCAGTGCTGTTAATTTTGCCACTTTGTTTTCTGATAGAGTCAACACTTCTTATGGGGCTTCCTCCCTAACCACTTCCTGCACCCCTTATTAAATCATTGTCTGTTTTTTTTCAGTTCCCACTCCACTTCATTGTCTTGTTCAGTTTAAAGTTTACCTGTGCATTTAAATTTGGGTCCTCCCAGTGTTCATTGTCTAGTATTCTTTATTGGGTTGTTTGTTCACTGCATGTTACCTGCTCTCTTAAACCCTCTGGTTCTCATTTGATATCTGTCATCTTATCCAGACCATGCTTCTCATTTTCTTTTGTTCAGTAAATCCAGTTCCTTGCCTTGCCCCTAGGTGACAAATATGGGTTATTCACATATTTTTATTTTAATTCTTAGCTAAATTTGTAATTCAGTAGAAAATGTCATAGTTGTTACCACTGACCCCAATTTATCCCCTTGTGAACAATTTAATTTCCACTTTGCATATCAAACATAGTTCTGCTATTGTTTTCAGGGTGTGAGCTGATTTCATTTGTGCATAAGAAGGGACCTGAGTTGTTCCATGTTCAACAGCGTTTGATCCCATTAGTGTTCTGAGTGTCAGGATACTTTCTGGGTGTGGGGTTTGCCTAAAGTAAATAACTCTAGCAGAAGGCTGTTTATTGCATTAAATACAGATAATGGTGTTGTTATATTGAAGCTATGTTTTCTCAAAAATTCACATTTCAAGATGTGGTTTGCCCCCTTTAGAAAATGTATTGAATTGAAGACCAACTGTCTTTTTCAGCTCTTTATTATCCAGGAAATTTCATTTACAGGTTCAATATCATCTCAGACTTTTGGACTCCTCCATATGTGACAATCAGGAATTCAAGCCTTTCCAGATTTGATTACAGCATTACTTGTGCAAGAGGAAAGGAAAGAAAGATGAAAATACTTTCCAGGAGAAAGAGATGGGTCTCTGTTTCACCTCAGGGCCAATGTAGAGGACCCACAGTTCACTACTCGGGCCCAAACAAACAGAGGAAGAGCACCATGAAACAAAGAGACTCAGAGGAGCACCGGTAGCCTGATGTGGGACGATCGGTGTCAGCCAGTCACTCATCCAGACCTCTGCTTCATATAATGTGGGAATGTGAAGGGACAGGGATGAAGAGAAACAAGCGCGAGAGGAAGAGGTGAAAGAGTGCAGTCTGAGGAGAGCTTCCTTTGGGACACTGTGTGTTTTCCACAGGAAGCACATGAGAGCTAATCTCTGGCCCCTGGAGAAGACAGCAGCTCCTGCCGGCCCTCGACACATTGTTTTGTTATCATCAGGCATGGCGGATGAGTCAAACTCATTCAACCCCGTGCTTATCAAGAGCAGTGGTCAATAACAGCCTAATGACACATGTACAGTTGGAACCTTAAGTAGGGACAGCTTAATGCAGAGGGGGCTTAGAATCAAGGTAAAACACTGAACAAAACATTTCCACATATTTCCAAAACTTGAGATGCTGTTCTGTAATTATTGTCAACATTGAACAATATGCTGCAAAAGTGCAACATTGACTTTATTTAGTTTACTCAGAGATTATTAATGAAAAGTGTACTGCTCTTGCTAAAAAAGGTTATCAACAAATCTCTTACAAAAAAAAAAATCCTCAGATCAAAACAGTCTACTTTGTGACGACTTTAATTTAAATTATTATGCAAAGCCAATAAAAAAGTGAGATATTTTCTATTTTTTAATAATAAATACATAATGTAAAATATTAGTTTTTATATTATTTCATGAGTTTTTTTTTATATAGCTGTGAAATGTGACGTAAGATTTAAAGACAAAATAAAAAAAAAATATTTCAGGTTAATACTTAAATCTGATGCATTTTGAGTAAATTAAGTGTGCATAGCTCTATCAGAAATATTCAGTGGCACACTAAAATATAACTTTAATCTTTTACTGTATTAATTGTAGGTATTTTTTAAAAATCTACTTTTTCTTTAGATTTCTTAATTTTCATTCAAGATAGCATTGAAGCAAATAAGAGGTAAACATGATATTTACAATAATATGTTTTATATTAATCAGAATATTAATAACCAAAATTGTTATATAACTTCATCATATAATGATCATTTAATAAATGATAAGATTAAATTATTATCTGTCATTCTATATATTATTAATTTCAATTTAATATATAACATAACATGAGAGTATCCTAAATATGTTTTACCTTTTTAAGTACATTCTGTTTACATTATCTTGTCTCCTTGATCTTCTTAAAGAGAACTTTATTGCAAAAATAAGGTCAGATTGATTTAGCATCTAATGAAATGAGTTCTGCTAGGATAGAACGTCTGTTTTTCAAGAAGCAGGTGTTTTTGCTATCTCGTGATATTAGCCTACTGTGTATGCACTGACACATTTTATTTTCACATCATAACTATTCATGTCAAAACCACCACGAAGAGAAAGAGAGCAAGTCATCTTATGTCGCCCAGTACAACAGAGATGTGGCCCCACACTGGAGCCAGGGCTGATTAGGGGAACTGGCCAGGCTCAGTCCGAAAAGACAACTTAGGGCCACTCTTTAACCTCCATTGTTGACGCAGCTATTCAGAAATGCAGGGGTAAAGTCCTGGTACTTGTTGTGATGGCAAACCCATTACTTCAGACTAAAAAAGAAGTCATATCGAGATTGGTTAGCTAGTAGGACTCCTGTGGCAGCCGATAGGTGGCCAAGCGTGCTGCGGCTATGACAGTTGCGGTGACAAAACTCGTGTCTGGGAGGAGTTTGGAGATGTCATGGAGGAGGACTACAGATTGGCCCCTTAGAAATTCTGTTGCCTCAGCAGGAGAGAGCAATGTAATGGGAAGCTGCTGACATTGAATATATAGTCGCATGGTGGATGGAATACTTTAAGGATCTTTTAAACCGCAATGATCCAGTGTGGAAGTTGAGACGAAAGGCTCAGTTGCGGACCTATCTATCTCTTATCTCTTTGGTTGAAGTCACTGAGGTAGTTTGCCAATTTCTTGGTAGCAAAGCTCCAGGAGTGGATGACATTCACCCTGAGTTTCTTAAGTAGATGATGTAGCACTGTCTTGGTCGACACGCCTCTGCTGTGTCAAATGGCACTCAAGTACCGTAGGACTGGCAGACCGAGGTGTTGGTTCCACTTATCAAGAGTGTGTGCTCCTATTATAGGTGATCACACTTCCCAATCTCCCTGGGAAAGTCTATGCCAGGGTGCTGGAGCAGGGTCCTGAAGCAGGGTACTGATCTTAGATCCTAGAGGAACAGCGCAGTTTTCATCCAGGCACTGAAACAATGGACCAGCTCTATATCCTTTCCAGGGTGCTCGAGGTCTAATGAGATTTTACTCAACCAGATGAGTTTCTACCGCTGAATGATAAGGTGCTCCCTTAGAGCTCCATCACTCTGAAGGAGCTTGAAGATTGTCTTCATAGATAGGAGCCAGCTGAGGTGGCTTAGGCATGTCTTCTGGATACCTCCTGGATGCTTCCCTTGGGAAGTGTTCCAGGGATGTCCTCGTGGGAGGAGGCCCTGGGGAAGACCAAGGGCTTGATGGTGAAATTATGTCTCCAGACTGGCCTGGTAAAGCCTTGTTATCTCTTTGTAGAGCTGGAGTTCTCTGTGAGGGAGCTCAGACTGCTTCCTTGTGAGCTTCCTTGCTCAGACTGCTGCCCAAATGACCGACACCAGAAAATCGGATGAAGCTAGATGGATGTGTGTGTATATGCATTGTCAAAATAAAGTTATGGGTTTTTAATATTTCACTCTAACACTGATAGATGATTATGTATTAGTAGTCTTCTTGCGCTGCCAGGACTGCTGGCCACCCCTTTGTACCACTGCACTGCAGGCCCATAAACACAGTAATGTGTTAGGTGCCACGCTAACACTTACAGATTAAATGGCCTATTCTCGGTAGCTCAGTGCAGAGGAACTTCCTTCCTGCATTTCCCCTTCCTGTCTTAGGTGACTGAAATAAGGAGACAAGCTTTCCAAAAGTTGGCATTTGGAAGAATTTACCAGCTTTGACCTTTCCTCACCAACTACTTTGTTTTACATTGATTGTCTGATGGAAGTCGTGTCTGCTTTGTCACAAAGACCAGAATTGCCTAGAGCTGATGCAGTGATGTAATTAATGCAACCATTGGTGGTCCACTGCTGCAACACATAGACGCACCCACACACACACACGCACGCACACACACGCACACACACTCGCACAGGCACACACACATGTGCAGTGTTGATGGTTATATTTTATTCTGATGGCCAATGTAAAACTAAAAGAGAAGACCACTAGTGGCTAGATACAAGTTGAAATATTCATTAGCACTTTCACAGATAGTAAAAGCTAACAAATACTATTTTTTAGTAAAAATTGACTAACAAAGTCAAAAGTTACTGTGTAACAGACCACACAAAAATATTTTAGGTATGTTTTAAAATGTTTTATTGTTACATAAAATAAAAATTATATTCACAGTTGCCTTAAATTATCTCAATTTTATCTCATAAATATTGTTATTACTAAACTTAAAATTGGGGAAAAATTCACTAAAACTCTTCAATATCGTTCAACTCATATAATGTTGAAAAAAAGACTCAAAACTTTCAATATTGTTAAATTCACATAATGTTAAAAAAAGACTCAAAACTTTAAATATTGTTCAACTCATATAATGTTGAAACAAAAGACAATTTTTTTTAACTCAGATGATATGCAAAATATATTGTAGCAAGCGTACAGGTTTCTGGGAAGCTGAAGTCAAATGACTTTGCAGTTGATTTTACAGACTGTGCGCTAAGTCTCAATCATAACTGAGATATCATAGTAGTTCTTAAAAGAACTGTGCAGAAAAAAAAACTGCTTTTAAACCAGAAATTGATCAGCTTTTTATTAACATGGCCATTGGCGATGCGCCAGACGCACCAAACTCAAAAAAGTCCTCAAAAAGTGTTCTCCAAACCACACAACCCTCTTCCCCCAAAAAAGTTACACACAAAACACCCAAACACACATCGAGGAACAACTTTACAGCATTACTCGTCCTTAAAGGTGCTCAGGTCACTCCCAGAAAGCACTGGGGTTTAGGCGCCAAGCAGTGTTGCCACAATCTTCAAAACTTTCAATAAATTTCTACTCAAAAAGTGGGATATGAAGGAAACCCGCTGATAACATGCACATTGCACAGATATGTTCCAAGTTCCAAATGTAACAGTATTTGTTAAAATGTAATAACACAAATAAAAAATCTTAGCGTTACTTACCAAATCAGGCCTGATGATAAGAAGGAGCTTAAGAAAACGAGGGCAAAAGTAAAACAAAGAAAAAACAAAAAAAGAACAGAGCAGGTGGTTTGAAGCAGGGTGATAAAAGTGTGCATTGCAAACAAATGAAAACAATTGAAACTGTGTTGCACATGCAGGCGGGCTGGCCAAGATATCCCTGCATCAAGGCAAAATCAAGATGGCTGACTGGAGTTTGTAAACTTCTTAAGCGTTCCACACAAATTTGCTATAAAATATTGAGCCTTATCACTTGAAGTGGCATAAATATCCAAAGGGCTTAACATTTTTTTGTTTAGTCAACTGCATAACGACATTTGATTGTTATTAACGTATTAATTATGAGCTAGTACATCTGTTTGGGATTACATTGCATGTACCACATCCTCTTTGCTCACTACACGGTTCTCTTCTTTGTGTTCACCCCAGGCATTCGCTTAGCACTGAAGATATGTGTTCCTGGGATTTTTAGTGTTAGTGCATTTTTTACTGCTAATGAGTCTAATACAGTCTAATAAATATGTTCATACTAATCAGATCAGAGGACTGATTAACAAACATTGTGTGGGGAACAATTTCAGCTTATAAGTTCTTTCACAACTGCTTGCAATGTTCATACGAAATCATTGGTTTAAAAAGAAGATAAAGTAAAAAAATTCTGCCAGTGAAAAGTTTACGTAACAAATATATTCAATAATTGATTAAATTATTAAATTAACCCCTTCAGATCCTGCTTCCATTACAGCAGTCATGACGCATGTTTCTGATTAAAGCCAGTTTTTTGTGGACGCTGTCTTTCAAAGGTTTGGGAATTTTTCTGCAGGTCTTTGCTACAATTATAAAGTAAGCAATGTTATTAGTGTTTGTATCATGCTCATTGATGTGTTTATGAATATTTACGTTTTTCTTTTTCATGGTATGATGTATTTTTGACACAACGTCTGCTGAAACAAACACATTTTAAAACATTTCTTATTTTACTATTATTGATCTACCAACAGAAGAGATACATTTACTTTTTTTCCTGAAACTATATACACAATATAAATATTTTGATGCTAAATGCTTTGTTTATAATTTGAAGATTCATTGGCTACATTTTGGTTAATATGGTAAAAAAACAGGTAGTTTTTTGCCTATCTTTTTAAATTACACTTTTAATTATGTATATTATCGGAGTGTAGCGTTTCATATTTTTGGTCTGTTTCTAAGCCCTGGGATACAGACTTGTGACCATTAAAGCACGAATAGCAAGACTAAATAATGAGTTGGGGAAAGGGTCAGCACATCAACCTTTATACCAATAGGTTTAGTTACATTCTCTACAAGTCAATGTGGGCACCTGGTTCTGATCCCTGGAGATCAATGAAAGCATGCACTCGTTCGATCCCTTCACTCAACTCCTCATTGAGGATATTTGCAAAGGAAACTGGATTTAGAGCTCTGACAGGTATGCAAGGGATAATCCATTCATCTGGACAAGCCTACAGAGTCATTTATCTGGCATTCCTGACCAGATTACCGAGTGTCAACCAACAAGAGGGAGAACCTCAGCTGTCAACAGAGAGCATAGAGAACAACGATCAGTTTCTCTGTCCAAAATGTCTTTAGAATTGATAACATTGTGTTTGTACAAGCTGGTTTACTTTAATTTATTTACTACCTTTGTAAGATACAGTTACTATAGATAAAACAGCATTCTAGTGGCATCCTTGATTTCAGGTAAATGAGAGAAAAAAACTTTTGTAAACCATCAGTTACAGTCATAGCAGTATGGATAGAGGCTAATACATCACAGGCCTCCTGCAATTGTAATTTAATGTTAAATTCAAAATTCTGCAACAAAAGCCGTAACCTTGTGTGGGAATAGGAGGTGCACACGTAAAGGCAATTACATACATCCACATGCTTGCACACAAGCAGACCCCCCTCAAGCAGTCCCACTCAATAGAAGGAAAAAAAAAATCATAGCACCTACAATTTCCACACTTTTACATGCCCAGAAGACTCAAACACCTTGTATTGAATATAGATGTGCCAGGGTACAGTGATTAAAAGTTCGGATATACAGTATGTTCTTTACAGAAAATTAGCAAAGGGCAATAAGACTCAGTTTGAAATATTCGTTTTTCTCTTAATAACAACTGAAACTGGTCCCACAGACCTAAATGGGAAAGGGTTAAAAAAGCAGTTCTGTGAAATGACTTTTATCTACCGTCATGCCAGTTCCATGTTCCCCAGCGTTATATGTGTTTTACTTTGTTTAGCTAAGTGTTTTCAGTCATGTTTGTTCTTTTGATATTTAGTATCATGTTTTAGTGTTTACTCTCCCTTGTTTTTTTACAATGACATATTTGCTAATCTGACTTAATTTATTACACTACTCATTTAGCACCTTGTTTTCCATTTTGTGTTTACCTGCTTCTTAACAATATCAAATCAATCCATTCAGAAACAAATTTTTTAATTGGTTACTTTTGTATGGCCCCCAGATGGACTGGGAACATACACAGTACCCCTCCTTTTAACCCTGAAAAACTCCATTAGATGCACTTATTCCCATTTGGGTCTAATTTTATATAATTAGCATGATATTTCAGGAATGAATAAATTAAAAAAAGGTAAAAATAAATTGATGACTTCTTCGCTGTTCTTTCCACTCACTGAAGATTAGCATTGTCAAAATATAATGTATAGTTCTTGGATAAATCAGCCCCTCATTATAACAAATCAATATTACTCAGAGATTTTGGATCCTTCTAAAGCACACAGAGCATCCGTGCCTGTCTGTATTCATGTTTTCCCACAGATGTGACAGCTGAAGATGGAGTGAATGTGTGTTTGTGATGGTGTGACATCCTCTCAGTAGTGTGAGAGCAGGAAATTAGGACAACCGCTGTCTCATTAAACTTCACTGAAAATACAGGAAGTGGCAGTGAATACAGGAAGTGAGGGCAGAGTACTACCACTCGCACGCACACTCGTACATGCACACAATCTCTCATCTTCTGTAAAGTATCGTCTTCATTTCACACACATTTTCATTCTGAGGATCTTATCTTCTCTTAGCAGTGTTTCCTATGGATGAACGCCCAGCTAGGATCTCCGATCATCCTTTTGGACTTTTGGATCACAATGCTGTAGGATACACATGGACACAAAACATGTTCATTTCCTTTATCATTACTGACTCGCTTACGTTATGTCTACTACATAAAATGTTTCTAATAATTACAAACATTTTCTGACTTATGCAAAAATTAACATACATGCAACACATTATATATACTATACTATAACACATCAGTAAATAAAAAAACTATACATATGTACAGTTCTGAAGATTATAAAACCACCATACTGGATAACAAACAAGACATAAACTTAAAGTCCTTACGTTTTACAATCTTAATAATACCTGATCTGATGAGAGAAGGTATAAAACCTGTGATATAATTAATTATAGTATAATAGAGCACAGGATCTTCACATGGTACACAGACCAATATTAATATTAATATAAATTTATACTAATAAAAACAATATACTTTTAAAATGGAAGATCATGTTGGTATCTAAGTAGCTGATGAACAATATATGGAGATTGACATTAAAAATAATAACAACAATTTAAATTTGAAACATTAACATACAATTTATGAACATAGTAATTCTACAGTAAGCTTCTGTATTTCTGCCATTATAAAACTGTAGAAACTTCACAAAAAAGTTTTCATCTGTGAGATTAATAACAGTTATTTTTACTATATGATTCCAAAAAACAATGGCCATACATTTTAAGCCATTTAGAAAAAAAGAAACACTGTGTTGTTTTCTTGTTACATTAAAAACCATTTAGAGTACATAAAAATATGGCTATGAAAAAGGGAAAAATATATTCTAAATTTATCTAAATTAATTAAAACTTTTTATAACAATTACAATACTCACTCAATTCAATAACTTATTTTATAAACACTGCTAATATGTTTAGTCTGTGATCCCCAAAACATCAGCCCATCATTTCTAATAGAGGAACGTGTACCTTGTGTTCATTCTTGGTAATACATGGTATCGTTCCACCAAAATACATCACAGATATGCAAACTGTTCAGAAATAAAACAGAGCTCTTGAATCATTAGGTTCAAATCAGCTACCATGGGTTCGCTCCAAACAGGAAAATCTGCTTTCGGTTACTATGCTGCCCCCAGCTGGATCCAGCTTCCAGATGAGATTAGAAGAGCTAACTTGAGTCACTTTTAAATCTAGACTAAAAACTGCCTGTTTTATCTAAGATCTGTTTTTATTGTTCTGTAAAGGACTTTTGCCAATTGGTATGAAAATGTGCTATTCAAATAAAATTCCCTCGCCATTATTTGGAGGTACTAGTGTGTGTTTATGTGTGTGTGTTTGTGTGTGTGTGTTTTAAAGCAGGGTTAGATCTAAAACCGGCAGTCCAGTCTTCCAGTAATGACTAACAACCCTGATGCACTCTCTCAATACACAATTCTCTTTTTTGAGATGTACATGTTTATGTTCCAAATTGCTGTCCGACAATAAATTCACTCTCAGTCTTTACTCAGTCTTAACTTAACAGTTTTGACTCGTCGTTTGAGAAAAAACTAAAAACAAATAAATATTATACCCACGCTTTACTACTATTATTCCCCAAACACTTTTGTGGCCAACTGTGTACAGTCTTGAAGTATTACAAGTTTTTGTAGAGGTTCCAAAGTCTCTGAAAGACTGGGAAGATTGAGTTTGAAATGCCAGAGTAAGCAAGTTTACAGTGGTTAAGGTCATGGCCCTATCAACTGCTCTTAGTTTTGGCTTAGTGTCCATGACCCCATTGTTGTCGTCTCTCTAGGGGATGTTAGGGATAGTTTGACTCATATTCCTGCAGTCGAAGACATTACACGGCCTCCTCGCCACTACAAAGCCCCTGCCACCGTGGCTCCAGCCAAGAATAAGCCTGTTATTACCATATAAAAGTCCAACGTAATCCATCCCACATGGTCTTCCACCGATCCTCTGGTAGCTGATATCAGAGCAGAAGTGCACTCGTGCATCTCTTTTTTTATTTGTTTCTTTTGAGACCCAGGGTCAAAGCTAAGCCTCGTAAAAACGGTTGACGATTGGTGTCCTGAGATGAGTAGGCTTTCACAGCCATGACAAAGTGCAGATGACTTCTTAAAGAAAGAGTAATAAGAGTGCATGCAATGTTTCAAGGTCATTTAAGCTAAACACCCCCTCCTGCTCATCTGTTTCTATGGTTACTCATTGAAGAATGTTTATGATCACCCGTTGCTGGTTTCCTCTACATTAAACGACGACCTCAATTTTTTCCGGTGCCTGTTCAGTCTTTGAATATTGATCACATTGATTTATATTTCTGACAAAATTCCTACCCTTTCAACATCTGTAACATAATTTTTTTGACTGTTTGACTATAAAGGGGCTGGTGGATCACATCTCAACTCACATATGATAAAACGCATCGGTAAAATTACAGGCAGACACCCCATCACTGGGCCACACACACTCAGGCTTGTGAACCATACTCTTAGCTATAAATCAAGCTTACTCCCATCCTCTCCTGCGGTAGGTGTAGATGCTTTAATCTAACTTATAATCTGACAACATTTTTTTGGAAAGTGAGATGAAAGCAGAGCTGGAAGAAACCTACACAAAAAACCTGGACACGGAGTAAATTCCACTCCGAACCTAGCTGGGAAACAAAGTACAAAGAAGAGTTCTGATACAAAACCCTTGAAATGACCTTCTATAAAATGAAATGAAATGAATTAAAGAATCAATGAAAGAATCTATAACTTTCATTCCATAATCAACAAATAAGGTATTTTATTAACTTTTGCTGAAACTAATTGCAGAAAATCACATCTTAGATCACGTTTTAGACAAAAAGTTGGTAAAGCTACTGAACTCTTTATACTAATCATGTCAGATTTTCAGGGGAACCAAATAAAACTAAAATGTTAAATAACATTTTCTCATGTTTTCTCTATTATTTTCCTGTATTTGTGTTTATTTGATATTCTATATAATTCCACTATTGTTATTGAATATTGGATTCGTTCACTTACCACAAGGCAAAAAGTAGGCGACTGCTTTATTTCACCAACTTTTTAGAAGTCTACCTCGAGGTTGTCACTGATTCCTTGAAATATATTTTTAATTCATTACATTTTCAATTGATTAAATTGGTATTGACCAGAGTTTTCTTCAGTCTGGCCAAGCATGCTTTATCAGTTCTGCCACATGTTCAGCGTGAAAATACACTGAATTCTAACGGGCTTCAAGGCCGTCTATTTTTTGCTCCTTAAATGCACTTTTAAGATTTTATTCTGACATTTCAAAGTCTGGTATTAAGAGATCATATTCTAGGATACACACATTAAAATTAAATGTTAATTTGTGTCAGGAAGCAGACCAGTACCCAGATGCAGGTACACCGATTCTGTATTTACTGAGCTATTGCTTAAGTGAGTAGAAAGTTTGCACAGCGAGATTAACAGGCAACATTGTAGACAGGATGGACAACTGATATTCTGTGATTTTGTGGAGCATAGAACAGCGACAAACAATGCAAAGAGAAGGTCTTAAGTAGAGAGTGTAATCAGCTATTAAATTTAATTAATAGTGAGAATGATGGAATGAGCAACAGGTGCACAACAGACTAAACGAGATAGGGGATAAAAACTAGAGAGAGAACAAATGCGTTACTTACATGTCTTTGTATAAAAAATGTTTTAAAACGGAAAATGCCTTGGGGTCAAAAATGTACAAATCTTCCACTGGATGGAGTTTTAATAATATATTTATTATTTATAATAATAAGTTTGATAGTACTTTAAATTACTATAATGGTGACTGGATGTGTGTAAACACTTTACAGTATTCAATTGGGAATATTTCAAGAAACAGAAGTCTGATTTAATCCTGAGAAAAGTTGCTTTGCAATGTAATTGTAAATGTGGGGGTGCACAATACACCTGAGTTCTATTCCAGATATTGCACAATTGGAACTTTGTGGTTAACAAGTAGTACCTCCTTTGTCTTTATTTTCTTCTTGCTTTGGTTTATTGATCAGCTGATACAACTTCTATTATGAGTAAGCTGAGATAGACATTGACTGTGCAACAAATTGCATATTGTCTCTCCCCTAATGTAAGTCGCTTTGGACAAAAGCGTCTGTCAAATGCATAAATGTAAATGTAATGGTACTATACAGCGCATTATATCTGTAACCTCGTCACATGGTCATTATTGTGACAAAAAAGATACTTACTAGAATTTCAATAGCCTAAAACGAAAAAAAATTGTTTGAGAAAAACAGATTGAGAAAAAACATAGATGGCAAGCGTACATAATTCAATCTTTTAAACCAAACATTCTCAGCTTGAAAATGGAGCTGTAATGTGCCCTACCTGCTGCATGTACTCTAAATCACCCAGCTTACTGAAAACAGAGCGCGTCTGGGATTCATTTGAGTAAAACAAACTGCAAATTGTCCATGACGCACTGCGAGAACTGCCTTGATACACCTCGTTAACATGGATGGAAATCCACTCACTAATTGATTGGAGCTCATTCACTAAGAGAGTCGCTGATTGGTTTATGCATGCTCTGATTGCTATTTATGGTGGCCTTTGATGCGTTTCCTGTCAAGTGTTTCTGAGAGACAGGTTTCACTATAAGTTACTAAAACTGTGGAATTCAGTTACATGCTGGAAATCACCTATATCACATCAAAGGAAACATCAGGGAGGATAATGAAACAGTGAACACTTCACTGTAAAAAAAAAACTTTACAATTCTATCAATTAGCTTACTCAACATGCTAAGGGACCATTTACCTGTGTTTCTGTCAAAGCCACTTTCTTTTCCAATTTTATCAGACATAAATAGCTTTAAAAAATAGAATAAATCGACTATATTATATTTGTGTCAAACAAGCTGTAAGGGTATTTATTAATTTGAATCATTGTTTTTTTTTAGACTTCCCCGGGAGTTAGAGCCATGGCAAAGGGTCAAGGAGCGAATGCGCCCTCCTCGAACTCTGCTCAAGAATGTGGGATAATCTGAATCTCATAAGGTAGGACAAACCGCCAGGTACGAAAATAATAGCAGGAAAACACAGGTCATTTCTTTTTGCTTTTGTAAAACTCATTCATTTATGAGTCTTTGTAGTAGCACGAGAGCCAGAGTTGGGGACCAAACAATCAAAACTGAAACCACAAGAAATGAACCAGGAACCAAGAGCTGAAAAATAAAAGGAACAGGTACCAAAACTAAAGTTTACTCAGAAGCGAATAGCGCAAGGTTTACACCAGAAGAGAAGATGATGCAAGGTGTAAGAGAAAATGTGGATGTAAAGGACGCTGAGAGGTAGACTATGAGCTGTAAATGGATGTGCTGCTGACTGGATAACAGGTCTATTAATGTCAGGTGAACATGTTCAAGGAGATGATGGACAGAGCGTGAAACACAAAGATACAACAACACAAGTGCACAAGGTGGAACAACATGACACAATCATGGTTAAAAGTCTTGATATGTTTGCAAGTTTTCCAGTTTGCAAGTTGTTTTTTTAACATAGGTTTAATTCTGTCCGTTTTACATACAAATGAACACTTTCGAATGACAAACATACAAAACTAAAAGAATAAAAAAAAACTGAGAAAAGGGCCATCAGGACTCTTGAAATATTGAGTAAATGTAGTTAGATTTGTCAAAAGCCCAAAACAAGCATAGGGAAAACACAAAAGTGTAAAATGACCATGACTGAAACAAAACAATTAAATTTTCAATTGTGACAGCAACAATGTTGTTGGTTTTTTTGATACAATACATTCTGATTGATGCCATTAAGGCTTTTGATGCTTTATTGAATCACTTAATTTCACTTCAGCACTTTAACTGTTTAAAACTCCCAGTCCCCTTTTAAAGAAGCCGACCACTTAAAGAAGCATGCTTCCTAATAATATTTCCAAAACGTTCTCGCAGAAGTTTTAAATCCTCTATTCTGTGGTTAGATGGCAGCAGAGGACTGTGTGTCTGAAATAGACTCTAAAGACGCGACAAAGAAACGCTGAGTAGAACATACAGTTCATTATGAAACTATAACTAATAGAATCCTGACAAACAACAGCAGAGACGCAGAAATGGATGTGAAACTAAACAAGCAGGTGTCTGGCTTTCTTGAGGAGCAAGAGCAAAAGATCAGGTGAGATAAATGATCAATCCTATGTATGCTTTTTTTTTAAACAAAGAGTTATATCTAATGTAATCAGTTATTAACATGATCAATTAAAATTTTTTCAAGAAAAGTAAAAAAAGATATTGAAAAAACTGTTAAAAACACTTAAAAATGAGGTTAAGGAAAAGGAAGATTTATAATTAAAAAAACAATTGATTTATAAAACTGTAAATTTTAGTTATATGCAAAATGCACAGTTGTTGTTTATCAATAGTTTAAATTGCATCTTATAAATTAAAAGATTTTTATATTTGTTAGCTGTGAAAATGTAGTTGACTTAAATTCATATTTTAACAATATTTTTAACTCTAAAGCAATGTATTAATAACTCAAATCCAGCTGCTGTCAAATAAAACGTCTAAATGTCATTGTTTGTGAGATTTAGTTTGACAAATAAAAAAAAATTATTAAATCCTTTTATTATCATTTAAAATGAAAAATGTATAAATTGTATAAAGATTGTTTTATCATACATACTTGGTATATCATTTATAGTTAATGAATATATAGCTTATAAATGCTTTTTTGGCTCATTCATTTCAGTAATTACTCATTACTCACAAACAAGAATACAACCTTAAGAACCCACTCCAGTTTAGAAAGTTCCCAATGCACATCACTGCAAACAATTTTTTAATGAATTAAACTTTTCCTACAATGAAAACTCCACACAAACTGCTGTTTATAGAAATCCTAATCTGAACTTAACCAGAAAATTAAATGTTGCATTTAAACATATTACTGAAATAACACAATTCACATGAGCTAATAGAAATAACAGTAATATTTCCAAAATGAAGAGTATGGAGAATGTGCGCTTATGACAAATGTATTTTATTTTATTTTCTAAAAAACTGTTCAGTTTAACCAAAACGTTTTTCGATCACTATTTATTAAATGAATAAAGCATTTAGTCTAAGAGAATAGGTTTTTGCTCATGTGTTACTATTGCCTTTTTCACTCTGTGTCTCTTTGAGTGCTGTGGCAGTTTCCCTTCTGCATCAGCATTTTAGAATCAAGGAGTGCCTTAAATGAGAAATAGCACAATCTTACTGTAATTAACAGAAGGCTCGACCTGTAACTCCTCCTGACACCTGGGTTTCCAGAAATCAGGCTCTAGACACAAGAAACACTTCAAACAAATCACTGAATATATCATGATGGGAATAAAAAAGTATTTGCCAAATCTGATTGGCTGAAATCACTCATTTACATACTTTAAAAGCTTTAAATTGGAAAGGAGTGTGCCATTAATTATGGCAGAATATGTATATGTTTAAGGAAAGAACAAAACACATCTTCTTTGTTTTTTTACAAGATTGTTTAGTTAAATATTACATGTTTAAATTTATGACTCCATCACAGCTTATTTCATCAATTTTCTTAAGATAGGCATTTAATCATTTTAAGAAATGTATAAAAATGTTAAAATCCTAAATGTCATGTGAAGAGCATGTTTCCTTTTATTTCTTCCATTGCTTGTGTGTTTCATAACACATATTCTGTACCTAAAAACAAATTAGATTCAGGTGACTCTTGATGGCTGACTGAGTTTATGGGGACTCATGAACATGGCTGCCTAGTCAAAAAATATATATATAAAAAAAAAGATCACACACTCTGATATTTTGTTAGTTGGTCTTTAGCTTTGACGGCATTGTGCATTTGCTGAGACATTGTTTCAAAAAGACTCTGCAATAGATTTATTTCCATCCAGTGCTGCATTTTTTTCCCAAAAATTATGATGATGATATGAAGTCAGCACATCTTGAAGATTCTCTCTGGGTTAAGGTCTAGACTCTGTAGTTTCTGCATTCTACATTTGCTTGTAGGTGGCTTGTACCTATTTTCTTAGTTAAGTTCATCCGTCAACTTTTAAGGGTGAGCCAGGCTTTACATTCACTTATAGTTTTTACTTTCAAGAATAATTAAGCAGTTAACAGCTCAATTTTGTTCATTGTATAACTCATAATGACACATAAAAATAAAAACAGAAGTAATTGGTTTTAATTAAACTACTGAGTGCACCATCCCTTAAAAAGGTTGCTTATGGCTTCATCAAATGATGGCGGTATTTAACGTGGGAGGCTTGTTAACGAAACTCTGAGTGATGAGGAACTAGAGAATGTTCTGTGGGAGAGCGAGAGCCACTCATCAGATGGTTTGTAGGGTCACAGCTTAATAACAGAGGACCTCCCCTGCACAACTCACACTGCCTTTTATATAGCCAGCTTTCCTGTACATCTGCCTCTGTTCGTTTATTAGAGGCTTTATTAACTCTGTTGTGCTGCTCCCAAGTTTACTACTCAGGTTAATGGTTAGGGTCTTTGGGATCCACCATAGCTTGGTGACTTTTACCACGTTCATTTTCTTTCGGTTGTTTAAGTGTTCTGTTAACAAAGTGTAGTTGACAACATTTATATTTCAACTGCCTAGCTTTTAAAACTATTTAATAAAATAATTTAACAAAAAGAAAAAAATACCTAATGTTATTGACCTGAAGCATTGTTGATATCTATATTGCTCCACCTGCTTTTACTTTGATTGGATCAGTGGAAACATGAAGGCATGATCTGTGGTAGGCAGTACTGTAACCAGGCCAGGGAAGAAAACACTAGTTTGCTTGACTTTTTGGATTTGACGCTGCGTTTTGATACGTTTTACCGTATTTATTCTTTTTTTTTATAAATAAATTTTTTGTAAATAAAATCCTGTTCACTGCAAAGTTTTTACCTTCCCTCTTTTGGAACACCCATTTTTGTTATGTTCCAAACCCCTAGACTGGGCATAACAGTTATCAATTAAATGTTTGAAAACAATAGACAATATGATGTTGGATTTGGAAAGAGGTAGGTTTTTACAGTAGGTCAGTGACTGTTTAATCAACATTTTCCATTAGAAATACGCAATTATTTAACTTAACATGACTCACTTACATTGAGAGAATACTTTGAGTCCTGTATTTGATTGTCTTCAAATAATGTTGTGAAATGAAGTCTATTAAATGAAGGAAGATTTCAATAACTATATTAGCAGTATTGCTGCAGTGTGTGGACAAGCTCAATTTCTGGAAACGATCTGAAGCATGTTAGATGTGTTCACCTACAGTACCTTTCGTATCAACAAAGCGAAGTCAGAGAAGAATGCATTTGAATTAAAATGACCACTTCAGTTTATGATACACATCTTGAAGCTCCATTAAGCCAAGCTGTAGTTGATGTAAACTCTGGTACATTGTGAGCCCTGTAAGCAAAAGAGAAGTATAGTTACTGCTGCCATTCACTACTATCCATATCTGAATTTTATGGTTTTGTAAAGTTAACTTCAGATAAAAATAGCACAAAATTTTGGTTAAAGATTTAGTAAATAACAAAGTAAAAATAAAAATATTAAATATTATAAAAGTTATCTTCAATCAGAGATTGATTGACACAGCCTGCATTCACATGAAATGAATAGCAAAAAAAGGGTATAGATTTGTACATCCTTCAAGATTTGTTCGAGTTAAGTAAAATGTAGTGGTATAGTTTATTGGATAATTAATAGTTTTTGGCAAGTTCAATAAACAAAAAAATTCAACCACAAGGGTTTTTAAAGAAATATTTTTTTATAATCTTTATTTTCTTTACAAATTGCAAAATCCACTCTCTATTAAACAATAACAAAATTGGATCAATGAATAGTAGTAAACAAATTAGAGCCTTGTAATAACCTGTGTAAGATAAATCAACTGCAATTCAGTGCAACAGATTTGCTTTAGCATATGCAGAGATGTGTTGGTGCTTTAAATTGTTTTAGTACAAGTTAATATTAGGATGAAATGAGGAGGGAGAGTTGAGGAGGAGTGTGTGATGAATGAGAGTGTGGATGGATGCATTTAAAGAATGCTCCACTTCACTGATGAATCTCTTAATTTTAGTCTCAAGAGAATCCTCTTTGAGAGCGTTTAACCATTTGCTAAACTTTTTTGGCAGTTTCTTTCTGGGGGGTTTGCATTCCAAGATGAGCCCTTTGTTCTTTCATTGACTTGCATTGAAAGAAACGCTAAACAAATTCTACATCATGAAATACAATGTAAGTTCATGTGTATTAACCTATTTTAATGATACATACTTTAACACTAAACTATTACAAACCTTCCAAGTTACTTTACTTTAAAATTGTTTTCTTTTTATTGTCACCTTCTAAATCTTAAGAGCCTCTATTTTGGATTTTATATGTCGTGTCCATGACAATACCCATTGGTTTCTCAATAAGGGTTCTTATCGAATAATTGGCACAGTGAGTTGTTTACTTGTTGGAAAGCTTGTGATTTGACTTTCAAAAATCAGAGTGAAAAATTGAACGCCTAAGAGCACCCTTCCCAGCATGTCTCTATGATTGTCATTGTGGTGCCTTCCTTCGTATTCTATATCTTATTATCCTCAAAAGAAATACATATTCATATTTTCACTGTTTTAATGAAGTTCAAACATGCAACATTAATTAAATAAATGCTTGCCACCTTTCAGCTGTAATTGTAAGAGCTCTACAATGGAGAGTCAAAAAGAAACTTCTGACTATAGGTTCCAGCCTCAAGTGGTCAATCATTGAATTACACTTCAGCCACTTCCTATTATAGATCCGAAGTGAAAGTGGAACATTGTGGCTTGGTGTAAAGACAAACATAGCAGTCATCATTAACTCTAAATGCACAAAGTGAGCAAACAGTGGACAAGACTGAAACCAGTCAACAGTATAAACAAATTCTAACTGAGCTGTTTTTGACAAGGTCAAATTAGGATTATACAGACACATTCACATAGACATTTACTATGTTACATACTTTTAAAAAATATCCTAAAGAATGATGTCAGCAGGTTAGTGTAGGATATGTCATGTTCCATTTATGGTAACAAAGGGAAAGGATATAATTAAATGTATTACTTTTGAGAGGTGTACAGCAGGAGTTAACCTGGGCACCTGTCTGAATGTGAAAGTGAGCAGTCGGCCAGATCTGGAGTGACCCATATCTGGAATTTGTGCTCTGCATTTAACCCATCCAGTGTACACACGCAGCAGTGAACAAACACACCGTGAGCACTCACCCAGAGCAGTGGGAGCCATGGCTGCAGCGCCCGGGGAGCAGTCGGGCTCAAGGGCACCACAGCTGTGGTTGTTGGTGATGGGAGACCACCAACTTCAACTCGGTGGATCTGGGAATCAAACCCAGGACCTTCAGATCACAAGTCGATCTCCTTATCCACCGGACCACAACTGCCCTGTGGCCTGCATTCACCTGTGACTGATTAGTAAAAGTGAGGAACATGTGGAGAATTGAATTTAAAAGTCACTACTCTGCAGTCTGTTATGTCAAGAGTTCACCTTAATTACAATTGAAAGTTAGGGGGGGGTGTTCTCAATGCATAGTATACTTTTCATCTAATACTTTTTGACTCTGGAGAATATCTAACAACTACGGAAAATTCATAAATGTAAAACACTGAAAAAGCGTTTTACACCATCTTTTTAAGGGGGGTTTCATATTGTATATTTGAGCAGTACTTTTCAAAACCACAGCCTGCAACTATGACAAAGGCACAATTTCATGGGTGAAGAATCCAGGTGCAGTACTGACTACTTGCCGTTTAAAAAGAACACATGGAGCATCATTAAAAATATAAAAAGAAAACCACAGCCTTCTCAGCCGCCAGATACTGCCAGTAATCCGACAAGAACAAGGTCCATTCAACTCCAAAACCTCAGAATGTCATAAACTCGATCCCAAGATGTCTTTTTACTGTTTTGAGAGGAAGGAGATGCTGCAACATGGCAAACATACCCCTTTTCTGTATTAGAAACATTTAAAAAACACAAATGGTAAAAGCAAAAAAGTACCAGACTGTTCAAAAAAAATTCTACATTAAACTATATTGTAGGTAAAATATTGGCCTTATATGATACTAATAATTTTTCTTTTTTTCTTAGTTTTGTCCCACTTGACATTTCAAAAACAATTACTGCACTGTTAAAAAGCGTCTTATCAAAGATCGAACTACTTTGTACCAATAATGCTTGTGAACAATAACACAGGTGTTCTGCTTGGCAGGTTAAAACTTGTGTTAAACAAGTATGGACAGGTAAGAAGTGAGTTCACACATGCACACAAACACGTTCTCTATAGTTGCCCCCAATGCTCAAGTAGCACCTCTCAACAGCTTAAAGAGGCGTTCAGGTTACACTCGCCTCCATTTTTAGCCTCAGACTTTCCCTTGCAGAGTATAATACACTCTTTCTTTCATCAGCGCGTCATTAGAATTCAAGCCGCTATGAACAGAACATGAGGCAGTCAGTGTTGAAAATGGAAATGTGGCTGTTTTCGGAGATGAATCGCTGATTTCGCTCTGTGCACGAGCCTTGTGGGGCTCACTGGGATATAATATGTCCATCAGAAGGGACTTTCATTTTTAAACAAAGCCTGGTTTATGTTAGCATGCTAGTGAAACTCAGGATTAACCTGTGGCCTGCCGTTGACTGACAAACAGCTCTTCTTGTGTATTTCTGAGTGACTTTGACTCACAAGCAATAAATGTGAAT
The DNA here is from genome assembly GCA_900490495.1 of Danionella dracula. Lineage (NCBI taxonomy): Eukaryota > Metazoa > Chordata > Actinopteri > Cypriniformes > Danionidae > Danionella > Danionella dracula. Next base: position 7,481,450 of record UELW01000100.1, read on the forward strand.
GAGAGGAGACTAATGAGGCAACTTAAAGAAAACATTCAAACTCGTCACTCAGTCACAATTAACACTAACATAATGCAAAATAAGTACAATTTGTTGTATAGTCTATGACAAAACCTAACTTTATGATCTATCTGTAGCGTGTTAAAAGGTTTACTAAGGAAGTTTTATTGTATTTTCTGTTTTATTTATTTCTGTCAGTGAACTCAAAAACATCAAATATACTATCTTTGATCCCAATCTATTTGTAAACAAACTGCTGTATAAGAACATGTACACTCAATGAAGAGATGGAAGCAAATAATTGTTGTTACTGACTGTACAGCTTATAGACATGCTGCCCATTAAATAGTTTGTAGTTGGTATGGTCGCCTCCTCAGGCCTAGTGATTGGCTGTCACTCACATAGTCCTGTTCTTTACTATACAGAATTTTTCCTAAACAAATATGTAATTAAAAAAAATCACACTCCACAAAGTTGCCTTGCTGGACAAAATGAGAGATATGAATCAATTAACTTTTAGAAGTCAATTGTTAAGTGCTAAGAAGTTTTTGCGGTTTTACCTCTGGAAAAAGAAAAATGACAGTCAGCAATAAAACAACAAATGTATTGTAAATTAACAGACTGGCATTTTTGTAGTAGTTTTTATTTCTCTTTACTTGGTTTAACATGTACATCTCTTTTTGTAACATTTCTTAACGTACAGTGACAATGTCTTTTGTTTGCTATATATTTATTTTTATTGTTTTATTTTGTAAGTTCAAATTTAACTCCTTGGATAGATGATGAATTAAAGACTTTTGACTGACATTCAAAACAAATAGACATAAACTGGAGTCAAACACTGACATTGAGGTAAAGAATGAGTGAATGAATGACCAAAAGAATGAAAAGGAAATGTTAACAAACACTCTCTTAGGCCATTATGAATGATGTAGATGCATGGCCAACAGAGCACAAAAAGTTCAACGGTGACTGAATAGAAAAATTTGGCAACATGTGCAATGTTCCCTTCATTACGTCATTCTGAGATTGTGCACATTAGTGTGTTTAAAAGCTTGGCTTTCAACCAAAATGTTGCACTTTGCTTAGATTTCATATTTTGAGGCTGCAGTTGATACAGCTTTTATTACGAGGGAGCTGAGATAGACTTTGACTCTGTAACAAATTGCACTTTGAATGTCTGCAAGTGTCTGCCAAATGGATAAATGTAAATTAAAATGGTTTAAATAAAAAACAAAATGAAGCTCTTGCAATAGAATATTGTATGCATGTTTTCAAAAATGTATTATTTTACTTTCCTCTTGATTGCAATCGTTGCCAGTAATTATTGCTTTATTCTTGAGTGTTGTGTATTATTTTCTTCAGACATTATTTTTGTACAATTATTAGAAACCACTTTTGCACAATACACAAACAAACATATCTCTGTTTGTGTGAGAGCATCTTTTTCTGTAGGACCTACAGTAGCTCCTTTGTTCAGCTGCTGCCTAAAACAGTTCAGACGTCCAGTTACACACTTGTTCTGTTTCTCTTTGATTGCATAACTATGCATGGAAACCTCTTTCTTTCTCAGTTCTTTGTTTAGTCTTGTTTTAACAAGTAGTTTTGTGTGTAGTCTGTTTGCTCCAGCACATGCTCAGATTTACTCCAGTGTTTCCTCTACATCCTTTACCTCTTGAGACAGCGTTTGTGTGTCAAGCGCTTGATTGCGTGTGCTTCCCCTAAAATGGTCTAGACCCTGGTGGTTTGAGAGAGAGAGAGAGAGAGGGAGAGAGAGAGAGAGAGAGAGAGAGAGAGAGAGAGGGAGAGAGAGATTGTGTAATCAGCTGTGGTTTTGCTACCAAGCCAATCTGTGCTCAGAGTGATTAAATTGAAGGAACTACATTAATCACCTCTGGACCGTATTAATCACCCTTAATTATAGACTAAGCATGTTCTGCTCCATTAACCGAGAAATGTACGAATACTAAAAAATAAGCATTTACATGAAACTCTTAAATTCTGAATAACCAGAAGTTCCAAGGTTAAGTCTTGTTAAAAACAAGCATATACACAGTTTAGTTGCTTTATTTCAAGCCAAAGGTTTTACCAACACAACATATTTTAACATCCCTTCTGATCAAATAGAAAGAGATTTATTGAGAGATTAAGACAAAATGTTTATGTTTAACAAAAGATTCAGATAATTATTTTCATTTGTGTCTGCACAGTATATGTGGTTTTATTTGAGTATTTTAGTCTAAATATAAACTGTATCGTGAGTGAAAGGTCTTTTAGGGTATGGCAAAGTGCTGCAGTTTCTGAAACCCACTCTTATATAAACAAGGTAACTGGTTGGTATGAAGAAATAACAAGCAAATATGTTCCATGATAATATTGAGTTCAGTGACTAAAGAACAAACAAACAAACACACAAACAAACACAAAGTTTATCCTGGAGGTCAGAAATTTGTTTTGTAAATAAATAGAAAATATTACAGCATACATTGTACATGTTTGTTAAATGTAATAGTTATATCCATAATATTAAAGCAGCATGATAATATTTTTTTTAATAACTAATCATTAATACAACCAGTTTTAGTTGATTTGCTGACCATTCTTTTCCCATTTAAATCTGCACCAATCCACAGAGCAAACCTAAGTATTAGTTTTGCTTTATGTAGTATTTCAAGATTGGCAGGAGTGTAACTTCATCACGTCATGGAACTACTCCTAGTGTAAATACCTCGAGAGTGGTTAAAGGCTATTGTTTGATAACCTTTGCCCTTCAAACTCAGACTGATCATGGTGAGACTGCTTAGATACCCCTCTCCCCAAGGGTCAAGAGCAAGGATTTGTCAATTGCTTTCTGAAGGTTAACAGGCAATATGTTTGTGCCAGCTCGACAAGGACAGGAAAAAAAGTTCTTCATGTCAGAGGGCAGCTACAGATCGACTGGCTCCTTATTTATTACAAATTTATGAGCATCTAACCAGAAGTAAAGCAATTTTCTCAAATTGACTACAAATTATAAGTCACACAATATATAGCTCACTCTTTTATTGGCCTATGACCTCTTATGACATACCAAAACAATGACCAAGATGTCTGCTACAAACTGCATATTTTTATTTGTTTGTACATTTTTGCTCACAAGTGGAATTAATAAGCCCGATGAGCTTATAAACCCTAAGTCTGACAATTTTTCTGAAAATATGACAAAATAGGATGCCAGATTAATACTGGACTATCCAAATAGTGGGTATGCTGAACTTACACATCAGAGTAAATAATTATCTGAATTGATCACCTTTATTTATCACTGTTCTATGTAAGCTTTCAAAGTCGGTTTAATATTGGTGCTGTTTCTCATTGTTACACATTGTTTTTGTTTTAATGCAGGAAAGAGCATTGAGAAAAACAGAAGCAACTAAACAAGGTTTCCAGTTGTGGGCATTTGAAATCCACCCTCGTCAAAAAAGAATGATCTAATACATTTTCACACATCTGGAAAACAGCAATAAGATGTGCTTTGAATTGATCCATAAGAGTTAAAAGGAAACTTGACACAAGACATTAAATACATCCATAGACATGCAGTGTTTCACTCATTTTGGTGTTGCATATCAAGTCAAACTTGTTTTGCCTCTTTCTCTTCAGACGAAGCTACAGAGAAAGTGAGAGAAAGAGTCTTTTTAGACGTTTGGGCACAGTTTCCTCTCTGTTTCCTCCTGCAGAGCTGTGTCTGTAAAATGTGCCGAGTCAGGGAATGAGAGAGCTGCCAACATCAAGAGAATGGAGACAAAGGCTGGCACAGAAATGACATGCGAGAGAAATATTATCACTTTTACAGCATTTTAATTGGTCACAGCTAAATTTTCACAATCAATAGATTATTGTTTTCCACAAAAATGACATCATTGTTGTCTATTCCCAATTAGACTCCTATAAGACTCTAGTAACTTTACAATTTACAACATTGTCTCTAGAACACCAATGAAACCAAATTTTACTAAAATACATAACTTCCTATTTTTTTGAATGCGTATAAAGAGAAGTAGTTACAGTAGTTGAAACTATACTAAACATTTTTGTCCACAATTGTTTAGATTTTATTAAAAAAACAATTGAAAAACTAAAAATGTACAATTATCAGAATCAGTGTGCGTGTTTGTGTAAGAGTATGAGGAAGAGTATTTTGAAGTATTGATGAAATGTAAACAGTTCAACAAAAGTCTGTAAACTGTAATGTGCTTAAGTGTAAAATGTAAGGGGATGAAATGTGCAAGAGTCCAAGTGCAGGTAACAAATGGCGGGGAGTTAAGAGTTCAGCAGACAGATAGCTTGGGGAAAGAAGCTCTATTTGTGCCCTACAGTCCTGGTGTTAGTGGCTCTGAAGCGGCAGCCAGAGGCCAAGAGCTCATAAAAGTCCTCAGCCCTCAGCTGCCCTGGGGCAGTCTGGCAGTACGTGGCTGTCATTTCGCACCTATGGCCTCCTGAACACCACCAAAAACACCCCATCAGTCACACACATTCGTACAGAACAATGTGGGTGAAGTTCCTTGACAAGGGCCACAACCGCAGAATGGGCTTGGTGGGGGTCAAACCGCCAATCTTCCAGTTACAGGACGCTCAACTCCACCACTGCTCCATCTTTCCACCCCCATCTTTCTGTGTCATCTTTAAGCTTATTTATTCAGCTTAAATACAACTGAATAACTAAGAGCCCATGGGAACTAAGAGAACAAAACCAGAATACAATGGTTAGAATCAAGAAATAACATAAAAACTACTGTCAACATGGGAACAGACAAGTAACATTTAAGGTTTCACTGTAAATTAATAACTTATCTTTTTCATGTTTTTAAATGTTAACTTTTTACAGCATTTGCCTCAACTAAAGCAAAGTAATACAACTGAAAGATCCAAAATGTTCAATGCAAAATCGTTGTAATAGATTTTGAAAAGAACAATTTAGACATTATTTAAGATGAACGTTAAGGACAGATCC